>SEMN01000507.1:197942-381421 GCA_005408345.1 Macquaria australasica | reverse complement strand
CCTGAAAGCACCTGTGATTTTTAATTATGATAAGGGTTTGATTCCCTCAAAGCTTTCTTGATCATTGTGTTCTTAGCTGTCTTTTTCTCTGAGGGAGGATAGCTGCTAGAGCCTTCATTTGCATTCAGCTGAAATACATCATTCACAAACAGTTTTTGCTGGGCTCAATAATTTGTCTTTCAAACTTTGGATTTAACCTACTGCACTTTGCTTCAGCTCCATTCTCTGCACCCCACACTGAACAGTCATATTGCTGATGGAGACTGTAGTCCCAAGAAGAACCACACCATTAGTCATTTCAGCAAGTGCCCCAAAACAACATATGTTTACATAAGTACCCAGCAGTAGCAACTGTGATGGGAGGAAAGGAGGAAGTCAGATGACATTATTATAGAGTGATGTAAGAAGGACGTGGGGGTGGATGGGTAACAAAACATCAGACTTTAACACTGGAAATCGCTGTCAGTTTCCTGTTACAAACTAACAGTCAAAAAAAAATAATAAAAAAAAATTACAAGCACAGCCATTCTCGGCTTCTGTACCTAAGGCCTTGTACATATGTATATGGATATTTCTGAAAGCGAATATTTCCCTTTTAAGTCACTAAAACGGAGATTTTTGAAAATGCCTTCTATGGTGCAGATTGTTCAAAACTGGTTTCTGTGTATTGGTGTGGACATGTAACACTGAGCGTTTGGGAAATGATGACTTCATCACCTCAATTTGCACATGCCCATTGTTGCTCTGTTTAATGAACATGCGCCTGAAACAACAACAACAATGGTGGACTACCAGTTGGTTTACATTTGGTTAGCACTGCTAGGTCTAATAACAAGTTTACAACTTAACTCAGGATTGTTGCACCACTAAAAATAGGTGTCAAATTCCTATAAATAAATAAATTGCTACTATGGCGTGCTTGTTTGAGGGTTTGGAATGGTTTTTGCTTGAGTGCTAGAGTGGAAATCCATTTAGTAAATCATCATAACTTGATTGACTGCTTGATATCCACTTTAAGCCTGCTTGCCCTGACGCCAGTGTGTCAGTCCCTGTGCCCCTCATCAAGCTGCTTTTTTGGGTTGCCTTCTTTTGTTTTACACTGGCATCCACTGCATTCATGCACCCTCATTGATTCTGACTTTCACACCTCATTGCAGTTATTATTATAATTTACTTATAAAAACACACAATGAAATGTAGCTATATTGGCTGTTTTTGTCTTAATTTACCCAGAGCACATAGCAAATACATCTTACCTAAAATAATCTAGGAATAAACAAATTCATGCAAATAATGAACATTCATCTGAAATGTATGAATTAAATCTAAGCATAGTCATAATGAGTGAGAGTTAATGAGTCAGATTCTGCGTCAGAGGTAAGAAATTGAAGACGATTTTTATGACTAGAAAAAGAGCTCAAACAGGAGTACAGGTGGCAAGTCGTTAAACTTCAGCAGAGACATTAAAATAAAGTTTGGAGCCCTCTGGTGATCCAAGTTATGACCCTATACTTCACCCATAAAAACTCTAATTACACGCTGATGTAATCTTTTTAATTAATACTACACACCCAGTCTGTTGAACAAGAGCAGTGCAAGTATTTTGAAGCTTGAACTTCACCAAAATGGGGGCAGAGGTGGTCAAAAGTTAGAGAAGCGGGCTCAATTTCAGATTATTTATAATAACATCGCACCAAAGAGTCTCTGCACACTATGCAGAGACACACTTATATCTGCAAATTTCTTGGGAACCACAAAATATTAGAGTGAGTGTGACTTCTCTTCTTGACCTCTCTTTGTACATTACTTGCTGACCTTTACTGCAGAGGTTGTTCACTTGTCCACATACATATGTGGCCAGATGATGCAGGATGAATTAATGATTGCCTCTCCAGCTTGTGGGATGCACTTACTGTTGAACAAACAGGCACTTTCCCAAAACTGTTATACTTTATTTTAAAATGTATTTGTTGTGTGTGTGTTATTTGTGATAAATGTAATCTCAGTACTGAGCAGTACTGTGGTACTGGTAGTGTAATGACTAAAGCATCAAAGCGTAGGTGATTTGTATACATGTTAAAAGGACAATTATTTAGCTTTTTGTCTGTAATAACTGAATGAACCATTGTGACCATTGTGTGAATTTTCCATGCTACATTACAATCAAATCACAACACAGAAGACAAAGTGAAGATGTGTATTACATGTAACAAAGTCATTAGGTTTTAGCCAGCCAGTGGGATGCTACTTTTCACTGTACATTTAGTTACATTTGTGATTGACAGTGTGCAAGGGATGGATTTTGAGATGCAGACAATACATTTTTATTTAGGCATTTTAAATCTTCTCTACTAAATATGACAGTCCTTTATTCAAATGCTTAATATTACCTGTGTTTTCAAGCGACAAGGGATCTCTTGTGATCATCGCCTGTTCTCTCTCAGCATTAAAGGCGCCCAAATAGCTCTTGTGGAGGAGGTCAGGGTGAACTGTTGAATGTACAAAGTGTGTTTTGCCAAAGCAGGCCACTGTTTGCATCCTGTCTTCTACCAATAGCCAACAATGGATTTTAAATATTTCCCAAACTTTAACCAAGTAGTTTTAGTTGCCTCAACGTAACCAGACCTTAACCACAGAGGTGGCTGTAATAAGGACTTGTTGAACTTTTCACCTTCAGACAAGAAGTTTGTTGTTAGTGCCGCCTTCTCTGTCCTCAGATGTCCAAACCTTGACACTTATCACTCATCTTAATGAATCAAGGTATTGTATTTATGAAATGCTATTAATACATGGTGGCTATTCACGATGCTTTACAAATTACATAAATTAATTGGGACAGGATGAGACAAAAAAAGAAAAGCAAAAACAACAAACATTTACTGAAAGAAACACCAAAGTTAAAACATTAAAATGAGATCAATAAATAGTAAACAAAACCAAAGTTCAATTATAGACAATAGTGAATCAGTCTGCCTTAAATTTAGATTTAAACATGGTCAGATTTTGACAGATTATTCCAGGTATGTGTAGCATACACAGCATCCCCCCATATGCAGCTTCCCCCATGTTCATGTTGACTGTTGGAAAAGTCAGCAGACCCAAAATGACCTGAGTGTTCTTGAAAGTTCAGAAGGAGAAAGCATGCCAGAAATATGATTTAGGTTCTTGCCCCATAAATGATTTGTAAACGAGTAGCAGTAAATTTGAATTAATATAAATGTAATTTAAAATCAGTTGTAAGAAAATGGGGATTGGTGTAAATGTGTATATTTTTCTTTATCTAACAGTCAACCCACAAGCACAGAGCTCATGTTCAGTGTGTTGATCACATTTAGCCAAATGTTTTGTTCCTGCTGAACTTTTCACAGCCCTTTACAACAAATGTCTTGTGAAGAGGACAGCTCAGAATATGTCAGAAAGTGAGAGAAAATGTAAAAGCTGTCGACTGTAAAGCAAAGAAACTAACTATACACTATAAATTAAGGTTAAATTGAATTTCCCTACTGTGTTGCTCCATTGTTCTTGTTGCTATGACTTCAACTTAATACCCACAACTAAGCAAACTGCAGAACGCTCCCACACAATGAGCTCAGAACTCTGTGCCACAATTACCCAATCAAAGTTGAAATATACACATACCCAGCATGCAAAACTACTACATATAGATTCCCAGTCTTTGCTTGTGTGTGCTAGTGAAGTTCATTAGACAAGTCACATAGTATACTCTTAAGAAGTGTGGCATGGATATGACAGAATAAAAGCAGATAATATTGCCTGCTACATAAATAAAAAAGTAGTCACGCATGCACTTACAGCGTAGGAGGGTAAATACTTTCTTGAGAGAAGTGCTAACTTTGAATTATTCATCTTCACAGGGTTATTCATTGATACAGGAAATGCTATATCTTCAGGATGGCACAAGGCACTTCAGTCCTCCATACAAAATCAGGAAAGCAGAAGCATTCTGCTTTTTAACAGTCAGAATCTAGGAATTGCATAGGTGACTCTTTTGATTGGCTTACAAATCCATATGTAACACATGTAAGGGTTGGTATTCAGCCAGTCCCACCCACACAGATTAACACACAAAACACTATGATATGTTGTTCCATAATTAGTAGACAAATATGCAAGGATAAGGCAAGGACAAATGAATAACAGTGCATTCAAACCTCACTCACAACTACTGCTTCTCACGTAACTGTGCAATCAGGGAAATATATCCAAACGTGACTCTTAACTTTCAAGCAAACTTCAAGGTTATTCATTGAATAACAGGCCTACAGCAGTTCAGAAGTAAGATCTGAAGCTGCAGGTCATATTAACACTTCACTTAGTATTACTGCAAATAAAACTAATGAAAACATGACTTCTCCACAGCTGCTGAAGTTTTTCATTTTTTTCCCTAAAACTAGAAATGGATTTAAGTAACAATTTTCAAGTTTACCTCCCACTGAGTATCTGATACAGTAGGAGATAATACCTGAAGATGCATACTGTAATCATGTGAACCATCTATTGCTAAAGCTGAAAATGGCAAGTAACATAATATAGTAAATATTATTGTCTGTATTTTGTTCATGTAGCCTATAAACTGACCGACAGCTTGCGTGCAAGACAAGTCAATGAATATACAGCTGGATTAGCTAGTAAGCTTGCGTAGCTAACATGAGCTACATCATGCGGTTGCTTAACTGATGTCAAGCCAACGTAGAGTTGCGAATTGTGGGGGGGCTGTATTTTTCTCACAGTGTATTCCAGTAAGAGAATAAGAGAAGAACAAAGAAACTCTGGAGTCTCTTAGAGAATAATAATAATAATAATAATAATCCATTTGGTATGGTGGATGCCTCTTGATACCCATGACCCTCTTGAGAAGCCACACACAAATTAAAGCTGTGGCAAATTTAGTATGCTGCATTGTTGCATTTTGTCTTACCAATGTGATATCCAGTGTTCACAGAAGCTGCCATAGCAGTAATGTCGATCACAACAAAAAATATGCCGATATGTTATCTCTGTAAGTCAACTTAGAAAAACCTGTACAATTGTGTCTTATAATAAGTCTTATAATAAATATGCTTGTCGCCATTCTAATGGCCATTTTTCTGCCGCCATTTTCCTGGCTCTGTTCTTAAACCTTGGTTTGTTTGTTTGTTTTTGTTAGCTGTTTACCCAGTTGGAAAAAAACAGTCAATGACCACAACATCAGACCTATTTGAATTGCTGAACAATTGAGATGAGATATGTGCTATAGATCTGAAACCAGGCTTGTACATTGTTATAAAAGAACCAGATATTTTTAACACAGTTTTTCATGTTTTGTACTGATGATTCAATTAGGAGAGTTTCATGTCCATCCAAGCCTCAAAGTGCTCCAACTGTCAGTCATCTAACATTGTCTAGAAAGAAAAAAAGCACGACTTTTACACCCAGAACCCTGGAAGCCCAAAATAACTCATCCCACTTTGAAACTCCGTTGTAGCTTCAAATCCACATTACAACATTTGTAAACCTTTGCTGATATATTGTGGAGAGAGCCGGAGCCAAACATTACTGCTTACACCTTTAAATACCTATAAGAGCAGCGTTGCATGTAGCATGTTACATGAAATGCACGGTAATAATGGTAATTATGTTATTTATTATGACATGATAATATGATATAAAGACATGATAAGAGAATGCACCACTGTTCCAGCTGCAATGATCTGATCCAACAGATTGTGTTATGTTTTATTTTATTGGTTTTTTTTCTTAGACCTGAACAGTAACTACAGTGGCTCAAGTCACTGCCCCTTTGCCATCTATGGCTCGAGTGTCCCTTTGGACCAAACAACAAATAAATAATTACTGTTATTATCTTATTGCTCATATTATTGTTGTTGTCGTTGTCACTGCTGCTGCTGCACAATATTGGAAATGTACAATAGCCTTTGAAGGTTAATTAAGACAGAAGGGACACTGTGTGAAGGATACATTCAGCTGACCAGTGTCACACTTTCTGCTTCCTTTATGGGGAGGAAGATATATTTATGGGGATATAATGATGTCCATTGCAGATAGTGAGGTGATGTTATTGGCTGTTGAGTAGATGACCCTAGACTGCTTGCCTAGGGGGCAGCCAGGGCAGCCTTTCTTTAGAGAACTTAACATACAAGGCCCGACTGGTGGCCTCTAGATGCTGCAGTGTTCATTACATCCCACCACCACAGTGTCCTTGAGCAGCACACAGTCTCAAAACCGCTCCAATGAGCAGGTCAGCACATTCCATCACAACTGTGTCTTTTTGGGGGGTGTTTTAAGCATTTGTTACAGAGAGTGGAGAGACAAGAAGAAGAGGGCAAGATGAACAAAGGTCCCTGGGCGGACTCAAAGTGGGTCCATGGTCAGCGTCTTAACATCTAAGCTACAGGGGCATCGTGTCACAGATGGGAAAATGTTCAAATCTGAGACGAAAGCACTTAAGTCGACACAGAATCTACACCAGTGCCTATCACGAGTCATGTAGTTCAAGCAAACATGTGTCTTAATATTATATTTATAAATAAATATTTGATTTTATCATTGCCAAAAGCAAGACGCACTTGTCGATGGAGCACACTGGAGATTAATCTAAGACAAGATATTACCTTAACAGCTGTGTGTTTACACTGAATATCGTGATCAACCAACCCAGTGGAACATCTGCCTAACTTGAATAATCTTACAATCAGTGGACCTTATCTGAGATCAGCTGTGTAGTTTATGCATTCCCACGTCAACATGACAGTTGGAGCGAAACATCAACACAGTAAAGGTGTAGTGATTTCTGAAGAAATTATCAGCAGATGATGATGACCATGCTAATGTTGACCCCGAACTGCAAAAGTAAAGACTTCTCTTTTCTGAATGAGTCAACACAACTGACAGAGAGGGCTGGCTACCCCGGCGGGCAGAGGAGTAAGAGCGACTGGGTGAGAGGGCTGGAGCTGGGGAGACAGATTACAAGCTCTCTGTGCACTGACACTATCAAAAGGACTCAATAACCCCGGGTCTTTCTGCTCAGCCAAATCTCCAGGCTGGTGACAGTTGACAAAGATGCTGCACAGACAGCTCACTCACTGTCTAGTTGATGATAGGATGAAACCGAGCATGGCCGTCTGCCTCCAACAACACTGGACAGGAAACCAAGTACAAACAGTTGCACCTGCAAGCAGGGCTGGCCCAGACACGATGTGATAAATAATAAGCATAGAATTAGTTAATATATTACTTTAATAGATTATTAGATTATTTTTTAACAAAAAGAAGTCAACAGCACACGGGTGTCACTTCTGTCTACATGTATGGTTACTTTGTTGCTACAAACTGCTGCCACAACCACTGAGGTCATCTATCTTCTACCACAAAACTGCTTAGCTGATTCACACAAACAACCCACTGGCAGAGGTAACATAACATAGTCATGCCCCCTGCAAAATACAATTACATACCACTAATCTGCTTTACCAAATTCATTTTGGAGGAAACCTGGGTTAAGTACACTGGCAAGGGACAGTTTCATTCCATCTAAGAAGTGAGACATCCTTTACTGTATAATGTATAAGGTTTGAGAAAGATGATGGTTTTGGTTAAATATTGAAAAGTCGCTGACTTGAAGCACAAGAAGTAACATGTTGTCTTTTCTAATACTTGACCACCATCTTTCCTTAACCTTACCCAAGTAGATTTTGTGCCTGAAGCTAAACAAACCATAACCATAGTGGAGGCAGATGAGGAAATGGTCATATGTGTCATTCTTGTAGCGGTGAACAGTTTTGGAAGGCACCAACAAATGATGTCCTGCCAGCAGAAAACACTAATATGGGCTGTTTGTAAAGGCAATGACCAATTTTGTTGTTTAGTTTGGAGGACTTGTTGAACTATACCACAAGCACCCCAGTACTTACTTTGTTTTTTCATTTTTTAAAAACAAATTCTATTGAATTTAATAAGGATACACAAACAGCCTTCTAAGAGTTAAGACTTTCACAGCAGGTTTTTTGACTTAATTTATATATTTAGGTGCATATTATTGTGTTTATTCTTTGCAACATGCAAATCAAGAAAGCTGTTTAACTGGATAGTGGAATGTGTCTTCAGATATTCCTTTATACATACGTAACTTGATGTATTGTGCATTTTTTACATTTGTCTTATGCGGGACTTAACAAAGACCAAGCACCATTGTATAATCATTGTATATATTTTTTGACATCATGTTATGCTGCATTGTGTGCACTGGGATACCTTGATATCCGTTCTACCAGGGATTCCATGTCAGCGGTGTACGACCTATGTCACAGGCATTTAGCAACTTGAACCTGTGTGTGGTGTTATATATTTTATATAATAAGCAGTGCTTCTACATACTCTGTTTGTACTCTGTTCAGTACCTGTAAGGATTTTGGATATGAAGTTTAAACTTTTGCGGCTGTCAGTATGCAATAAAGCTGGGATTTCACATACTGTGAAATGATTCAGTATAACCAGCAGAAATGTGTTTCTCTCAAACACCTACAGAACCACATGGATTTGTTAATATTAAACTTAATGTGTTGATATATTATTGCACAGTTTTTCTAGACAGCACGAGTGGTTCTTTGTACAGACAGTGATGCAGCAGCCCAAACCAGCACTACTACTTTACAGTGCTTTATATGATCACCAAAAGCTGTCAGCTTGCCTTTATTTAAGCTGCGTGTCTGCTTATGAGCACGTGTGAGTGAATGTCAAAGCCAGTTAGCTGTGAGCCAGCTGCACAGCAGCGCTAGTTGTTGCCATTGGTCGCTAAGAGTTAAGCCCAGAGCCCCACTGGGAGACAAGTTTGCGGAGAAGAAGCCAGTTCCCAAGAGAAAGGAAGATCAAAAAATAGCAGAAGCTCCTCCCAAGATACTCTGCTGAAAGGCTACAGATAGAGAAGGAGGAAGTAGTAAACATACACACAGAAGCTACCAAAGGAGAGACTGATTTTCTTCCACACATGCAGACTAATGTACTGACAAGAGTTAATGAAACCAAAAATATATTTTAATCGTAGATCATTGATAGCTAGATAAGTGGCAATGTTTTTTTGTGAAAGAAAATTTCAAGAACTATCTGGCAGAAAGTTCCAAGTGAATTGCTGGTGTCTTTACACAGGCAAAAATGGAAAGTGTATGACCAAAAACCACCATATTTCGCTTCAATCTGCACAGTGTGGACAGGCTGGCCAACCCTACCTGTTGAAATTTTCACTCGACTACATTAGGCACCCACCCAGTACACCACTAGTGGTTTAAGGAGCCGTTAGCTTATGCAGTGGAGGTACAGATGGATGTCAAATTAAAGGAATAAGTGGAATAAATCAATAGAGAAACATACCAAATCCAGATGGTGATGTCACACTCAAAACAATGATAACCGGGTATTTGTCCTGATCAAACAGATGCTACGTAACTAACAGGAAAGTCAGGGAGATGTTTGTCAAGCCCAGTTTGTACACACCCACACAGCCCAGGACAGAGATTTAATCAGGCAACATAAGTGAAAACACTAGTGTGGGTGGACTAAGGGCTTTAAGGTTTTTCTTTTTATTTTATTTATTTGTAGAAATAGGAGTACATGGTACATGGTTAAATATTGTGCTATTTTGCTTGCAGCTAAACTTTTTATAATGTGTAAATGGCAGTAGAAAACAATTTAATACTGAAAGTGAAGCAGACTGAACAATCTCTCAACCTCTCTCAATCTTTCAACCTCCAGCATGCCATGCCCATTTCCAGTATGAATCCTAATTCAGATACAAATACAGATATTGTTGTTACATAAACAGACACAGATGGTAGCTTTGCGTTACACTCCTAATTACCAGATATTACTAATTACAGATATTTATTGGTAATTACTATTTATTACTCATTATTTCCAGATAACATTCATGAACTACCGGATAATATCCTAATATCCTAATAATGCAATAACTGTGCTTCACTTGCTTATATTTGCAGTCATTTTATGTACCCATCATTGTTTAATTTAAAGGGTTACCTAATGTAAGATCTGGCAACTACTGCAAACACTGTACAAGTTAACACTATCTTCACAAATAGTTCCATTTTACTGCAGAAGCAAAAGGAAAACTATAGCAGAGCAGACCTCTAAATAAAATGGATCACCATGTTAAACTCTTTAAAAATTAACCTCTGTGCCTGTTATGCTATCCATAAACTGCCTTCAAATCATTACACTGTGCAGTGTTGTTCCATCTCCAGCCTTCCATGGACCTGACCTGAACAAACAGCCCTTCAACAACACATTGGGGAGGTTGATAGTTGAGCACATTTAACAGCCTCTAAATGTGGAAGAATTGCTCCTTCAGACGTGTTTATAGCCAAGTCCAGCTCATTAAAAAGCCTAATTATCTGCAGTATTGTGTTTGGGGGCTCAGACATTTGCTGCTGCGAATTTTGTGGGTCTATGTTGAGCGCTCCCAGTCAGCGGGTTCATTATGACGACTAGAATAACCAACATCTAATTTGGGACTCTATTACAATGGCTGGCAGTGTTGGGACCCGTCAGGAAGCATATTTATTCAAGGTGGCAGCGGTGGCGGTGGCAGACTAATAGAATGTGCAGTATGGGCCTCATGAATACAGACATTTCTCTCATTCCCTCTTTCTTCATTTTTAATCACATCATTTTAATTGTCTATTTAATGAAAACCTACATCCAGTGGGACCCCTTGTATTTTCCAATATTTGAAGCCAAGTTTTAAATTCCACATCTGACTGCACCCTATTCTATTTCTCCATCTCAAAAAAATATACTGTACAGCTATTTCACAGAAATGTATTGCCTCTGAAGTCAAACAATAAACACATTCGTTTAAGATTAATAACACTTTGATGAATCATGTTTTGTCACGAATAAAGGCGATGTTCATTTCAGCAGCTGTAAAGAGAGGGACGGTATTAATGACAGCAAAGTGAACATCATAGTACGAGTACCTGAATACAACATAGAGCCACATCACTTTTAATTAAAATACACAACAGCAATCAGGCATTTAATACATGCTTCACAGATGAATGGGCCATGTAATATAATGTAATACTCCTATTGATTTTACATCATCGTGATGGCACTTTGATCAAAGATGTGCCATGATACCCAATGTCAATTAGCAAGGCTGGAGAAACATAATCACACGCAAACCGAGCTGAAACACACGTGAAAAATGAGTCGCTAAATAAATCTTGAGTGATATCATGATACTACAAAGAAACCAAACCCACCAATCTGTCACACAGTTCATATTCTACACAGTAGACCTGAGCTTAACCCAGTAGCCAGCAGGGGGCCCCTTAACTAATTAAAAATGTGAAGTTACTCCAGGTTCCTCTATTCACTTTTTTGATCAAATTTGAATACTTTTTCTAAAGTGAAATTCATAAATATTCTCATATTGCTATATTATACTAATGCACTTCCTATAAGACGAAAGCTCTACTTAGTAATTTCAGTTCTACAAGGTCCCTTTTCCCCCTTCTATTAATGCCTTCATTTGTAAGAGCTCTTCCATGTATTTACACGCAGCAAAGTTAAAGGATAAGTATGCTGATATTCTATACGATATTATATTTTTCTTATTGTCAACAAATCCCATGTGCAGACCCAAACCAACAATGAATGTATCTAGCTAACACATATTGTTTGTGTATTTAAAGCCTGATGCATCTTATTCCTCTGCTGTTGTCCAAAAACTATTACAAAGACATCAATGAGCCACACTGTTGCACTGTGTGACATGTTCCTTCATTACCATGAACTGTAGTTTATTTGGACTAAATTCTACATACACTGCCCTGCCACCTAAAATCATTGCTAGAGCACCAAATGTGGATTAACACACCATTAAAATAGGCCCCCAACAAATACACTATTTCGTCCTGTTTAAACAACTTTCGTTAAAACTACAGTACCCAGCTGTTTCAGGACATGACTGAGTTGTTTTTAAAAACTGTTCAAATTTGTTTTCTGGGGAAAAAAAAGGAAAAAAGCTTATTAGTTGTCACTAGTTGTTATTTATAAGTACACCACATTGCCCAGGGAGTCGGAAGTTGGAAGTCAGAAAGCGCGGCTGTTAGTGTGTGCGGTCAGAGGGCTCCTCGTCTCTTGTCCACTGCCTGGCTAATTGCCCCACTCTGGCTGCCTCTGTTTACAACCTAGCTTAACTGTAATTCACCAGTTGCAGTTGAGCTTAAAGAAAACTGAGCGCCAGCTGCGGGAGGCGATTTAACCGATGTCTCGCCCCAGCTGACTGCACTACTGGAGGGGCTAACTGCTCTGGCCGGGTAAGTGAGCAGGGACGGGCGTGTCCTGTTGACGGCGCCACACTTGTTTTAGCTGTTGTTCTAATTGATTTTATCCGGTTGTTTTAAAACGTTTAGCACTCTCCCCTTTTACTCGACAGTCTCACGTCCCATCATTTTTAACTATGACGCCGCACAACTCTCCGGCTGGTCCGGAGAGCTTTAACCTGAAAGTAATGAAATGTGAACTGTGCAACATGTTTATCATAGTACCAGAATAAGATTTTACTGATAGTGCTTTTATCTGCTCCAAATGTACCAGAATTAACCACTTACAAGACTTCCTTATTGAATTATAAGGACAAATCAAGCTGCTAACTGAGCGAATGGCCATTTTAAAGGAGCAATCCAGAATACAGGACAATTTTAACAGCACTGTTTTAGTTGGCTCCCCTGGGCTCGGACCACTTCACTCTGGTCTACTACCTTACCACTCCAGGATCCTCCAGCCATCTCCACAACGCACACAGCCCTCCAGGAGCGTTCTACCATCTCCACCACGCACGCGGTAGTAGTAGTACTCTACTACAACAAGTAGTAGTCCTCTTGTTGAAGCAACCCCCCTGATTTTACACACCTCCATCAACCCCACCTGTCAGTCAGGGGAGAAGGGGTTGCTGTCATTTACAAAAAATATTTTAAATGCACTCCCATTTTACATAGCAGTTTTACATCATTTGAACATCTTGGTTTTATGGTAAACTCCAAAGATCCAGTGATAATTTTCATAATCTCCAGACCACCCAGAACAAACAATGTTTTTACCCAGGAGTTATTAGGCCTATGCCATTTTATATCAAAGTATGAAAAAATTCTTATTTTAGGTGATTTTAACATACATGTATGCTGCCCTGCTAAGACTTTTGTCACTGATTTTTTTACCACTGCTTCTTTAACTGCTTTAATCCACATTTTAATACAGAGGAGAATGTCATAACGTCTCTTTTCATTGCTACGCAGACAACACACAGATATACCTTCCCCTGAGACCCAGTCACCCAAATAGCCTAGCTGCTGTCTTAGATTGTCTCAATGATGTCAACTGTCACCTCAATAACTCAAAATCAGAAATCATATTGATCAGTCCCATCAGTCTCATTGAGAGTGGCCTTGGTCCATTATCGGCTAATGTGAAACCTGCTGCCTGAAATTTGGGAGTACCATTTGATTCAGATCTAAGCTTCGCACCACAGATCAAAAAGGTTGTCCAGTCCTGCTTCTGTCAAATAAGAACCATCTCCAGAATGAAACCAATGCTTTCACAGTTTCACCTGGAAAAAGTCATTCATGCACTCATTTTCTCTAGACTCGACTACTGCAACTCCCTCCTTTCTGGCATAAACCAAAAGTCACTCTCTCGTCTCCAACTAGTTCAGAATGCAGACGACATCATATCACCCCAATCCTGGCTTCTCTCCTTTGGCTACCCGTTCGATTTAGAATAGATTTTAAGATTTTACTGATCACTTTTAAGGCACACCTGGGCCTGGCCCCAAGCTATATAGCAGAAATGTTGACCCCATATGAGCCAGTTTGCAGCCTTAGATCCTTGGGTGGGGCCCTTCTGGCCATTCCAAACTCGAGGCTTAAATCTAAAGGTGACCATGCTTTTGCCATCAGGTTTTAACAGAGGTGACTTAAACTGTTTTGTAACCTTATGGGGAAGAGTGGGGTAACATTCTGCTCTTGGCCCCAAGTCTTGTGCTGGCCCTGTATCTCATGTCAGCTGTATCAGAAACCCAGATTTTCAGATCAAATGGCACACAACCCCAAGTGCAAAGCACAGGCAGATAGATGATCTCTCTTGTAAATGTCACATTTTCCATATGAGCGAGTCAAAAAATGTCTCTGCTGCACAAAGCAGAGAACAGGAATGGAGGGAAGCGGACAGGAGGGTACGGGGGGACTCATCCCACCACTGCCACTGGGAATAAATACTTCCTGCACCATGACTGCTTTCCATGACAATAGAGATGGCTCATTTTAGTCTGCTGGTGAGATATCCCCCAACACAATTTCTCAATTATGTTGAAAATGTGAAAAATAAGAAATAAATAATGTAGTGGCGTAAACAGGCGGCGCTGGCCAAGCACATAATAAATGGAGCAGGCTTCCTTAGCAAGGAACCAAGTTAGAGAGATAGAAGTGAGCCGCTGGCCAGAAGATACCAACTGTAAAACAACACACTTCATGAGCCATGAATGAACTTTCCACATTAAATTATTAATGTGTGAAAATCTAAATTGAAGGCTTATAAATCAAGTGACCACACAGAAGTGGAGTGGATTACAGTACATATCACTATGTATTAAACTTACCAAATTATTTATATATGTATTCAATTATACTGTACATTGGGTCATCACATGGCCAGTTATTGACATTTGTCTCCTCTGGGCCTCCATACACCACAGAACAAAGAAAACAACAGAAGTCCTTAATTTCCTGCACAATTTTGTCATTGTCTGTTTTTTTTAGATCAGTGCTTCAAATAACAAAGAGGTATGAATGTGTAAATTGTCTGCTCAGTGTAGAGTCAGATCTACAGAGCTCATATACAGCTCAGAGGAAATTGAAGGTGGCAGTGCTGACACACAACTTTGTGACAATCCAGGCAGGTATGAATCTTCAGATATCATAAGCAGACTGGTGACAGGATGTTTTGGCTCAGGGCAGATAATCAGATGCTGCAGAGTGCTTCACAGATCCATGTTACTTAATCCGGAATGTGCCTAGACTTGGAACAATATTTTGTGAGTATGGACTGAAGTGAGCCTGTCTTGTTTTCTTATTCTTTGGCATTTATAAGATATAATTAATAACACATTATCCAGTCATCCATTTAATAAGTTTGACTTATGTTTTTCAATGAAATGTAGAAAAGCATGGTATTACATTATCTACATTATATATTATTACATATTTGACAACACTCATAACATACAAAAACATCTTTTCTACATCCTGGATGGACATTGTTAGATCCCGGTAAAAGCTCTGTACAGGACTCACTGGACCAGCTCTCCGTTTAAAGGGTACAATCTTCAGTTCTATGGAAATCTAATCCTATTAGAAATTCTAAAGATATTTAAGCTGGTGTCGAGGAAACTCGCCTAGCTTCTAACTGCCTACATCCGGTCGTCTACCCTGCTTCCTCTGATAACTACACCCGACCGAGTAGCTCTGGTTGTCGGATTTAGTCACCAGACACGCCCGTTAACGGCAGCTTTCCTCTTATAGATCTGTGCACTTGGTAAGTTGCTAGGTTTGGGTTAGATGGCTTGGATACTAAGCCCTCAGGGTCTGTTTAACAATCTTTAGTGGACAACAATTAGAATAACCTTTCAGAACCTTATAGATGTTGAGCACACATAAACTTAATTTTACTATCATGAGAAGCTTTTAGCATTGAATGAGTGAACGATTTACTTTATAATAATGTTTAGGTTTATTGCAGGAATTTAGCAAGGGTATAGCAACAGCTCTTAAAATCAACACTTCAATCAATCACAAAATAATAATCAAATACCTCTTTCTCCCTTGTCTATATTGAACCTCCAAATATAAAATCTCTGGGTAGGAAAAGGGAGGTTAACCTGGCCAGTATTAACCTTCCATAGTCCTCCTGCCAAGGAGAAGAGTCCTTGATGGAAATCCAAGACTCAGTACAAAGTCCCAAAAGTTCCAAACAACTCTCCTCCCCTGATGGCAGGGAGAGCTGAGGTTCCCCGACGTCCTATCTTGATCAGCAACAGTCTCTTTTCTTGATCTATTGGTCATTCTTGGTGTTCGTTGCCAATCCGTCGGGGTCCTCCAGTGCTGGCTGGTATCCAATCCTTTGCTGTTCAAAGTGTTTCCTCGCCGCTCGCACCGCTCTGAGGCTCGAAGTCTCCGACTTCTCTTTTTATTCTCTATGCCAGGCTACCCCCTTCCCTAGTTGCTCAACAATTACACACTTTTTCTTAAATCACATCTCATACACATACATGGCTTTATATGGTAGTTCTTTCCTTATCTCTCTCAGTTGGAAAGTACCGGACGCTTCTACATATTACATCAGTTGAACCTTGACACACTTTCCTACAGACAGTGTTAACAGTTCCTCTTTTTCATGTTCAGTGCATTAGTATTACATTGGTTACTTTTAATACTCACTCTAATAAATGCTTATTCTTTTCCATTCAAATCATCATTTTCTGATTATATTTATCATATAAACAATCACTTATTGCTTAACTATTAGTCTTCTGTGTTCGAGTGTCCTGATTATACTAATTCACCAGTCCTGTTGCTGCTGTCTTCTTAGAGGCAATATTCTGGGGTCTCAATCTTACTTGATACCCCCTTCTTGAGATCACAGGTTGCCTCCACTCAATGGTTGATATTTCAGATGAAGCAATCCAACCCTTCTGGGGTGGAAATGTAGAGCACATCATCACTCAAGGGTGGTGATTCCGGGGACGTTATGGGCAAATACATTTCTATCGCAGACGGCTCAGAATCCCATCTGTCCAGGATCACCAGATCGTTCAGATCTGGGATTCCTTCTTCCGTCGCCAGTGGGTTTCCTGGTTGTATTCCCTCGCCTTCCGCTTTGCTGGGTTGTGATGGAGTCGAGCCTGTTGCGTTTTCTTCGTCTGACATGTTTACCAATGCAGTGAAGGTATAGCCAGCTGGACTCCCAGCAGCTATCAACCCTGATGGGTCTTCCGGCGATTGTTGACTTACATTCAGCCACTCCGGGATTATTTCCACCAGTTCCCCCAGTGCTTCATCGTAATCCCAAAACCTGGGCAGGTTCGGAATCATTCCGGCGATCTCCGTCTGTACTCCTATGTCCCGATGCTCGATCTCTGTTTCCTCCAGGACTCCGTTTCTACCTAGGCTTGAAGTGGGCGAAAGGGAGGGTGATCCATGCTCCAGCGCTGGCAGGCGTGGACCAATAATTAGGAACCTTCCATCACTTAGATGGGTCGTCGAAACGCGCGTTCTGTCAGAGTACTCCCATATTTTTACATATACGGGACAGTATGTTCCCCTATCATTTGTTACTATGACAGGAGTTTCGCCACCGTCAGTCATGGTGGAGCTCCAGATCACCCTTGCCGTGCTTCCACAGTTAGGCAATCGGAAATTGGTACTGCTGGTACCGTTGGATCAGGCCCACAGCAGAGGAGACCCCGAGCTGATCCAATCAGGAAGTTCTCCAAGTAGCATGAAGTGCACCACCGGGCAGGTGTTACCTCCCAGAGGTGCAGGGTCTGCTCCGGAGTAACTCTACAACGGATACAGTTGGTGCCTCCCTGTAAATTGAATTGAACACAGAGACTTTCCATTATTATTACTAAAAACTCAAAGCTTTAGCAAGCAAGCAGGGCCAGTTTCTCTTCTTTGGCCCTTAGGTTCTTCCAGCACGTCACTGAGCTAGGGCACTCAGCCTTGCGGATCTTATTGGTGCAGGAGGTGTAGGTCCCGGGCTTCTTGGGGCATCACTTCTCGGGAACAGAGCTGCATACATCATGAGCCAAATTGCAATATTGATCGAGGATTCTGATCCGGCCCAATGGAGTGCGACTGTCACACTCCAGCCCAGACCCCATAGAATAATGGCGCCGATCTTGACCAGCCAACGCCTTCTTCCTCTTTCTTGTAGGGCTAGCATCATGGTCACAAGATAAGCTAGCAAGGCTGTTACCAGTACTCCTTCGTAAACCACAGCTACCCACTTTAAGGGCTCATAAACAACTGCGGAGGTATCGTCGATCATCCAGACAATCACTGCTATGGCCTTAATGATGCCTTCCCGGGTGGTGTCCACACCTCTGAAGGAGTGCACAGAAGCTACAGTGATGTATCGAACCTCCATCCCACTGGCATACACATCTGCTAAGGTCAGGTATCATCCCCCTTAGGTCCCACTGAGTAATGACAACTACTCTGGGTGATGTTTTCACTCTGCACATCCCACAAATATATGCATCCATTACTTTCACTGGTTTGTAATGCATATCCTTAACTTCGTTTCTCCGTCCTCGGACTTTAACTGGTTTCAGGTGACCAAGTCCTTCCCAACGGACTGTCAGTGTAGTCGGTTTCATACATACTACACAGGCGTTGTTATCTTCTCTCCACTCCAACATCTCCTTATCCTCCGATAAGAATCCTTTTTTAGCATAATCCAATTTCTTTAGGGCTCTGCCTGCCCAGAGTCCCTTTGTGCTTCTTCTCATAACAACCACCCCATAGACAGTGGCCATTCTGACATAGGGTGGTAAGTCTTGTTTGCTATTGGCCATGGTATTGGTTCCTGGTTTCTTCTAGTTAGGAACCGGCTTCAGCTGTTCCACTCCTTGGATTCCTCCTTTCTTCAGTAACACTGTGTTACCGTCTAAGATCTTTTCTACTATGTCTGCCTTCTCGTACTTGACTTTCACTGCAGTCCCAGTGGGATGATCTCGGGCCTTGATCCAGACTCACTGTCCAACCTGAAATGGGACTTTCAGGCTTGGCCTCAGCTTTTTGTCTTCAGGGTCCCGTCCCACTTCCTCTGATGTAAATGGGCGTTTATTGAGCTCATCCGAGGGGGGAGGTCTGTTGCAGTCCTTGAGAACACGGCGTATCTGGCGCTCGGGAATCCAGAGCTGCTGTTTCTCCAGTTCCTTACGTGCAGGGATAGTGCCAGCATGGCCCACTACTTCATGTACGGCCTGCACCACTTCCATCACGTTTTCTTCTGGGACCACCCGTCCTTTAGGTGTTCTGTCCCATTTCTCGATCCCGACAAAGACAATTTTCCTCATCTGGACGAAACGATCCACTTCTTTGTTCCCTTTCCAGTGAGCTTTCTGATGCACCACTTCAAGATCCATGTTTAGCCTTAACTCAGCTATTTTTCTCCATAAATCCTGATGCACTACCAATTTCCCTTTGGCAAACTCAAATCCATTTTCTTCCCAAATGGACAAGTCCTCTTTGAGAGCCTGAGCACAATAATAGCTGTCTGTTATTATCCTGGTTCTCCTGATCTTCCTTTTTTCCAGCTCAAGCAGTCCTTCCAGAACTGCCGTCACTTCTCCGGCTTGTGCACTTCCAGGCACTTTGCCTTTCTGCCTATGTCTCTGTCATCTCGAGTCGTCCACCCTTCAAAGCCTCTCTTAGCGCTTTGAGCAGGGATGATGGGTGGACTGGTTCAGCTACTCTGCAGCATCGACTTGGGTCCGGTCATCAGCAATCCCTCGTCGTCTGCTGCTCTCCCCTTCGCGGTGCTCCCTCGCTCCGCGTAGGTCTGGTGATCCGACGTCTCCTTGGTCGATCTACCTCTCTCGTGCCCACGCTGCTCCTTTGCGTTGCTTGGACACTTTCTCCGGGTCGTCTCCACACGATCAGTGGCCCTCCTTTGGCCACAGAGGTTCTTTTCTGGACTCAATGAATACTTTTCCGTCGAGCCCCACGTTGGGCACCACGTGTTAGATCCCGGTAAAAGCCCTGTACAGGACTCACTGGACCAGCTCTCCGTTTAAAGGGTCCGATCTTCAGTTCTATGGAAATCTAATCCTATTAGAAATTCTAAAGATATTTAAGCTGGTGTCGAGGAAACTCGCCTAGCTTCTAACTGCCTACATCCGGTCGTCTACCCTGCTTCCTCTGATAACTACACCCGACCGAGTAGCTCTGGTCGTCGGATTTAGTCACCAGACACGCCCGTTAACGGCAGCTTTCCTCTTATAGATCTGTGCACTTGGTAAGTTGCTAGGTTTGGATTAGATGGCTTGGATACTAAGCCCTCAGGGTCTGTTTAACAATCTTTAGTGGACAACAATTAGAATAACCTTTCAGAACCTTATAGATGTTGAGCACACGTAAACTTAATTTTACTATCATGAGAAGCTTTTAGCATTGAATGAGTGAACAATTTACTTTATAATAATGTTTAGGTTTATTGCAGGAATTTAGCAAGGGTATAGCAACAGCTATTAAAATCAACACTTCAATCAATCACAAAATAATAATCAAATACCTCTTTCTCCCTTGTCTATATTGAACCTCCAAATATAAAATCTCTGGGTAGGAAAAGGGAGGTTAACCTGGCCAGTATTAACCTTCCATAGTCCTCCTGCCAAGGAGAAGAGTCCTTGATGGAAATCCAAGACTCAGTACAAAGTCCCAAAAGTTCCAAACAACTCTCCTCCCCTGATGGCAGGGAGAGCTGAGGTTCCCCGACGTCCTATCTTGATCAGCAACAGTCTCTTTTCTTGATCTATTGGTCATTCTTGGTGTTCGCTGCCAATCCGTCGGGGTCCTCCAGTGCTGGCTGGTATCCAATCCTTTGCTGTTCAAAGTGTTTCCTCGCCGCTCGCACCGCTCTGAGGCTCGAAGTCTCCGACTTCTCTTTTTATTCTCTATGCCAGGCTACCCCCTTCCCTATTACACACTTTTTCTTAAATCACATCTCATACACATACATGGCTTTATATGGTAGTTCTTTCCTTATCTCTCTCAGTTGGAAAGTACCGGACGCTTCTACATATTACATCAGTTGAACCTTGACACACTTTCCTACAGACAGTGTTAACAGTTCCTCTTTTTCATGTTCAGTGCATTAGTATTACATTGGTTACTTTTAATACTCACTTTAATAAATGCTTATTCTTTTCCATTCAAATCATCATTTTCTGATTATATTTATCATATAAACAATCACTTATTGCTTAACTATTAGTCTTCTGTGTTAGAGTGTCCTGATTATACTAATTCACCAGTCCTGTTGCTTCTGTCTTCTTAGAGGCAATATTCTGGGGTCTCAATCTTACTTGACAACATACATTCCAAATAATGTAAATAATTACCTTAGGTCTTAGGCTGTGTTCAGACCGACAACGGCATGGTGTCAAAAGCCAATCAAATACATACAAACACGGTAGGGTATTTATACAGTTTACTTTGCAATTGTCACAACAGAGGATAAAATGATAGTTGCTGTGATAATCTGTAAAATCCTGTCTTATAGTATTATAAACCCGTGTAGTATTTTGATGTCTGATAATCCTTTAAACTCATGGATTTAATACTTAAACTGGACTTCCATGATCGTGTTTCATATTCTCACCTGTACCTGAAGCAACAAGGCCTTACCAATGTAACCTGTTGTGTTTTTCAGTCAAACATTCATTAAGACATAGGCCCAATCAAGACCATGTCAGAGTTTTACCTGTTAAATGCTAAGAAAAATTTTTACGTCGTGTATGTGTGAATTGCAAGATCTGTAATTAGTCAGCTCAAGCTGCTTTGTGTTTTCTCCTAAATGTTTCTGGTGCCAGAAATGTTTGTAGAGAGTGAAGACAACATAGAGCTAGTTGAAAGAAATCTTCCCTTTTTCAGTAACGTATCCAAAAAGTTTATATTTGGTGATCTAGCAAAGCCATTCCCAGTGCAAACCTTCACCTCACCATGATAGTCATTCTCAATCACAAAGTGAAGAATACAAATGTAAACACAGTTTGAGTGTTTATATCATGAATGCATGAAACTGGTAAAGCATGACAAAATGAAAATATGCTTTGGGTGGCATTTACGCATGTATAGCACTAGTGAAATAGACGGACGACTGAAAAATATGGCTAAAATGGCTCCTGTGTACACATGCATTAACTCTGCCTTAACTCTGTCACAGTTTTCATATTTATCCATGGGCACAGTCTGTGACAAAAACACAATTAACTCAAACTAAACCAAACCCACAGAAAGAAAACCAGGGGTCAATTTAGCATTATGATGAATGTGACGGGAATTCACATGGGTCACTTAAGCTGCTGTGCTAGATGAGATCTATTATCTTTACATGCTATGCTGCTACATTAACTTGACATATCCTCCAAGCTTCTTTAGTACACAACCAACTGATGATGGCCTATGGGAGTCTTGCTGTCTTACCACAATCTTTCAGGCGATCAGTAAAGGGGCCATTGCCTCCCTGCTTCTATCTTCCTATTCTGCAGCAGTCGTGTGTCAAAACATTAGCCTAATTTAGCCGCAACTGCCTCCGGCTCCACTCAAGCTTAAAAGAGTAAAATAATCAGCGCATTCGTCCCCTGATATTAATCAAAGCAAGAGATGGTGGTTGGGGTCAGAGTGTATATCTTTTTGAGGATTAGAATTTACAAGTAGCAGAGACCCAGTTAGCGCACGTAAGTTCATTATTGCCGTTTCCACAGTCCCTGGTTTGGGCATTGTGAATCATCTGCCAACCAGCGCTGTCATCTGTCTGAGGGAGCGGGAGAGGAGAGTGATGGGGAGGGAAGAGAAGAAAACACAGTGATCTGTCACATCATGGAGGACCAAAATGAAAATGCAGAGAGAAATGTGCGCACACACACAGGAGGAAATGAGATGGTAACAAGCCCAAACACAGACACACTCACAAAACACACAACCTGCAAACAAGCACACACTGAGTGACACAAAATACTCGAATGAGAATTTTCCTTGCAGGACAAAAAAAAAAATCGAATTTTGCTTGAATAATCAGTGTAGGCAGGCTTAATAAGCCAGCTAGATGTAATATAAAGTAATTAAGAGTAATGATACTTTTTGACATGAATTGCAACCAGGAATCTGTCACTGCACCAGCAAGGTTGCAGTGTATTAGTTTGAAAGGACTTCAGTAAATGGAGGTACTTCATAGAGGCTAAACAGTGATGTTAAGAGGTAAACTCTTTGGAAACAGAAGTGATACAACAATTTAATCAATACTGTTGGTTGAAAAGATGTGGTGAAATTATTTGAAATTGCATTTCAAAGTAATTTTCCCTGTGGTCATTTGATCAGTCTGTCATTCCAACTTAGGTAGCCTGATTTACAGACTGAATTTCCATTTTGTTTCACTTCAGAATTCAGTCTGACATTGGGTTTAAGTTAGTTGATTTCTGTTTGTTGTGGGGGGTTGCCGTAACTAATCAGTAGTGAGTGATGTATGCAGTTTCGGTCAACAATGACGCTGCAGTATCAGTTGCTAGGAACAGTTAAAGTTTGTCAGGTCATCTGAAGAAATATGTTGACCTAATGTCTGTAAGCCTGTAGGCTTTGGCACAGGACAAAGGCTTCCCCATTTTTCAATGGCCCCATACCTATTTGAGATGGAAAAACAAAATTGCAGACATGGATGGTGATTGAGAGTTTGGTCCAACCCAAGACATCATTCTAATAATTTTGGTGACCCCCCTGACCTTTCCTCTAACACCATCAGGTCAAAATTTCCACTTGTAAACAAAATATATCAAAATCTAATGAGCAGACTGCTATGGAATTTGCTGATCACATACATCCTCCCCAAAGAATAAACTCATTCCATTTTTGACTCTATATGAGCCTTCCTCTAGTGTCACCCTCTGGTCTAAATGTCAACCATATATTCTCTAAACTGCTTAGACTGCTCCAGGTTGCTGAGCTTCACTTGTTAATCTTTCCTTTAGCACCACCATCAGGGCAAAATATCAGATTTGGACACAATTTCGACAGTGTGGATTCTGACTTTTGTGGATAACTTACTTCAAGACTAGAATTAGGCAGAGTATATTTACTTATCAAATAGGCATTTCTCTGCTTGACTGTGCTCCATCTGCTGTGCTGGTTAACAAATCATTTAGTCCCTATCTCTCATTGTTTCTAAAATGTAGCACTTGCATGATTCTTGCAATATTTGGGTTGTATCCACATGGTTGAATGTACTTATTGTAAGTCGCATTAGATAACTTGTCAGCTAAATAAATGTAATGTAACGATTTATGCCACATTCAGTTTGTGTGGGATGGCTGTTAGCATTGGGAAATATTTCCATGTTTATAATTTGCAAGCATTCACATTATCTCAAGACAAGACTTGATTTTATGAATGGCACCTTTTTTTTTAATATCATTATTACATGACGCTTTGGCAGTGTTGTCATTGTTACATTCATACCAATAAAGCATACTGAATTGAACTGAATTGTATATTTGCAGAGTTGGTTGTGTAAGGGTTAAAAAATAATTCATCATCAATATAACACTGTATCCATTAAATTCATGTTTAATCACCTTGAAGTAATAATAATATATAAGTGCCTTGTGGGCACTTTTATTATTATTACTTATGTATGTATTATTATGTTTTAAGTAATACCACGTCAGATATATATTGAAACTTCAGAACATCTGAGTTTCCAGATCATAATTACCACTTGTGTTGACAGTATACTGTAGTCGTAACTGGTATTTACAGTAACTCCCAAATGACATGAACACAGCAATACTATCACATAATCAAATGGGCAGATGTACTGTACTGAGCACATTCATGCTCCCCACTGGATCAACAATTTGATTTTGATGACCCCATGACCTTTCCTCTGGCACCACCCTTAGGACAAACTTTACATTTTTACCCCCACTGGTAGCAGCTAAATCCTCAGTATGTTCTGTCCAACACCTTGAAAATGAACATTGCAGCTTCTATGTGCTGCTAGCATGCCTTTTATTTTTGTTTTTGTTATAAAATTAACTTTAGAAATCTTTTTTACATTAAAGCAAGCTGGAAACAAAGAGACAGTGTTGTGCTGGCCTGCAGAGACTGCATGTGGTGGGATGTATTAAAACAAATGTGCTTTGTGACCAAGGCTCTGTCAGTTCAAGCTGTCCGGCTGTATGTGCTATCTCTCTGTGGCACAGAGGAGGCTGACGAGCTCTGCAGCACATCTGGAGCAGGCCGATGGGAGATGAGCTTTTAATTATAAAACACAGTCTCAACTGAAGAAAAGGACGCCACTCCTCAATTGCCCAGAGAAAATATCTGGGTGTGTGCCACTTCACTATGCATTGTCCTCACATACAGTCTGACTACACACATACACATAAACTAAAACATATGCCCACAGACATACATAACAGAATGCTGCAACACATTTATAATCTGAGAGTGCAACGAATCCAAGGCGTCTTTATTCCTCACGTCATAATTTTGCTACTTTTACTACTATTGTAACAACTGTTACTAACACCAACACTGCAGATACTGCTACTGCTAAAATTAATATCTGTAACTTTATGTGTAGCATTTTGTCTTCACAATGGTTCCTTCCTGCAGTGTAACAGTACAGTGTGCAAAGTGTTAGACAGAAGAGGTTGTCCTTGCAAAAAGAACATCAGCATCAGTCATCAGCAAGTGCCCTAAAATGACATAAATTTAGCAGCAAAGCCCTCAAGCTGCCACAGTAAATATGACGGGAGCAAAGGATGAAATCAGGTAACATTTTTATAGAGCAACAAAGTCCAGAGAGACAGCTATTCGTTTCTTGTTTTCGACCGACAGTCAACTTTAAACATGACCACGTGTTTATTATCGTCACCATTACTGCTTTGACAACAAAGCTCAGGAAGTAGTCATTTTAACCCAAACCATGATCTTTCCCGGTGCCTGAACTGGACCGCATTGGCCAATCAGAGGCAGATTAAGGTGAGTCTTTGCAGAATGCCGGTGGAAAAAAAAATCGAGCATTACACAGGTGTTTAGGGGTGCGTACCTAGACTCACCAGGAGGTGACATATTAGTCACCACTGAATGAAAACTAGAGAGGCAATTACTGACCACATATAATATCAAAAAGGAGGTATGAGATCATGAAAATAAATTAACTTCAAACTGAAATTAAACATAATTTTTTCAGCATTTTGCGAGCTAGATAACTAATTAACAGCCCAATGAGCAGCTGAAAAACAACAATCTTGTTCATTTTAGATGCTAAAGGTTATTCTTCAGTACCATTCCTACAAAAAGCATTTTCTGTCCTTGGCTTGTATGCTACGATTACCTGTGCAGGTCTCTGTGTTCACTGGCTCAGTTGTCAATCAAATATGCACATCGACCCACCCACTCAGAGACTTGGAGCATAAAGGAACATTACTGATTTATCTACAAAGATAATTTCAATTCCTATCACTATGACATGAGTGAATTATTTGGACTTTAAGGATTATAAGTTAAATAAAGGTAGATATACAGTACTTCCCTGCTCTATATAATACATATAGTCAATGGGCTCAATGTAAGGGTCAGGATTTTGGGGGGAAATTAAGTTTTTTAGAGCATGCCAATAACATGAGAATGTGTCTGCAGTTATTTCTATATTTCTATAGTTATGTACTCTGAAGGGTTGCTACAGGCCATTTAAGATCTGGGTTCACCGAAACAAACAAAAAATACAAATGCATATTAAAAAAAAAACCCTGTGAATTTGCTACATTGCACATCTGCTCTAGTTTATGCCAATATGAGAATTTATTTAAAGAACATCCTCCAACCTCCATAGCTTGGCATAAGACATGCAAAGCCTGCTTTGGTTGTAGGCCAGCTCAGCAGAGGCAGACAAAAAAGAAAAAAACAAAGGATTATTCAGTAGGACCATGAGGCAATGCAAAGCTTTCTGTTTTCATATCACACTGACAATGATCGTCATTATGGTATCAGTTAATAATTATCAAAAAACACTTGTCTATATAACATATCTTCTGGCTCTTAAGGAAAAAACTCTGGGGCTGCTTTAGAGTAAGCATGGCATAAAACACATCTTTAAATGTTAAGTCGCGTATAATAATGAGGGTGCTGTCAAACATGAATGTGGGCACTTGATGGGCATATTCATCAGATGTTTATAATGAAATGCACAGCTTATTTTTGACAGTTGAAAAAAAAGTTAAAGAAAAAAAACTAAAGCTGCATAAAAATTCAAAGGTGCTGCTTATTTTAAGCGACGGCTGAGTTCCTCAAAAAGTCTAAATCTTTCAGGCATAGATGAATTGTTGTTTTTGTAAAGATGGAGTTAAGCTCCAATGAGATCTGTGAGTTATTGATTACAAAGAAGAAAGAACAAAGTAGTGTCTATAATGCATCACGTATGAAAAATGTACAAGTGAAAAAGTCAAACATCAAAGGCAAGCACTGTGTAAGATACACAAGAAGAAATAATTCACCAAGGCAAGTGATCTATCAGATGGGAATTAAATCTTCAAAGCAAATACGTGTGGCAGAAAGAAATAAAGGCTACATTAACTTTTGATTGCCGTTGTGATGAAGCTGCCCAATTTATAGCTTTTCTGGTAAAAATAGATCAAATACATTTTGCCTACTTTGCTGGGTGGATGTTTGGTTTCAGAAGTTGGGGGTCTTGGGTTCTTCAGCCAGACCCCAAAAAAGTGACCCCTAAATGGACTTGCATGCTGGAATACATGTCTTTTTTCCTTTTTTCATTAGGTGTATGTGCGTGTGCATATGCATGATTGGTGCCCCCCTCCCTCGGTGCCTCATGGCCTGCTCCTGTGCTGGCCTTTGTGGTGCCTGCTGTGTAGACTGCAGAAGTGGGCTGTGACAGCTCTGTGGGGGTTCAGCTGAAATCTCCGTCTCACTCCCGACTGGCCAACAAACAAAGCCCCCAGGCCTGATATGAGTGTAAACACACAGAGAAGAAGATGAAAAAAGGTCAAGGCTCCTGTAGCTGAGAGAAGCCGATGACCTGATTTTGTTTGTGTGGTTGCTGGCAAGTGAACATCAGTGATCCATACACAGCTGGGTATGCACGGGCCAGACAGAATCATGTGTGTAGTGGGGGTTGGGAGGGGTGTCACAATCAGTATAATGTGTCCTGAGAAGGGAACAGAGAGCAGGAGTGGAGGATGGGGAGGGGACGGAGAATGGGAGAATACCGGAGAGGAATGTCTTCCACTCAACTTACAAACAAAATTGCTTTCAAAATAAAATGTCTGTCCCTATGCGCAAAAATAAATAATTAACACATTGTTGGATAAACACAGAGAACAACAAACACAACACAAAAACAGGCTTGGATGATTAGATAAAGATTTATATTAATTAAAAGAAAGAAAACAAGGAAGAGCAGAGGAACGGCAAGGATGAAGGCAACCCAATCATTTTACCCACAAAATTAATTGCTGAGATCTGGCGAGGTGGAAACATCACTGAAGACAACCAAACAATGGGGTCCCCTAAGGAAGTACATTCCAAGTTGATCCTGAAACCTTTAAACCACTTATTTCAAAGTAAAACCAAACATGAACTCTGACGAAATGTCTGCTGTAATTGTACATTATATTGTAAAACTGTGTGTACAGGAGGTCAGGATTGTAGCTCTGCAAGTTCAAACAGATGTTTACAAACAGACAGTTCGGATGATATCTTCATTGTTCATGATCATTTCATGTTCAGTTTAAGCTGTTAAGATAATTTGGTCAAACTAGGGACCTGTTTAAAACCTGTCTGGCCACTGATTGCTTGACTTCACTTCAAGTGCAAGTCAAATGTTACCCCTTGAGTCACAAGTCCTGCGACTGTAACCATGCTTTGTTCAAGGTTGTTTCACAAACCTGTCAGAAAACCTCAAATACTCTTCGATCCTTTTACCATAAAAAAAATATTTCCTCTCTTCTACAGTGAAGGAAAACTTCAACATTTCAATGTTGCATTTCCATTCCTACCAGAAATGGTAGCTGCTAATTTGCCCAGTTACTCTCAGCAGATTCATGAATTATGAGGAAACCCTAACTAACTTTAATTTTAAGAAGTGCGTTTTTAGAGAAGTCCTGGTAGTATGGTAAGATAAAATAGTTCAAAGCTGTACCAATAATCTTACAAGAGAATCACGTTTTGGAAATATATGGCATATACAACGGTACTGTGTGTAATGGCTAGTAAAAAAAAAAATAAATAAATAAAATAAAATAAAAAACACCTTTTAGTGTTATAAACTTTTTTTATATTAAGTAATATATAATATTACTAGATTTTTTAAATTTCAATTTGCTCGTCTAAAAATGGTACATTAGTGTGATCTCATTGAGAATATTATTGCTACGTCTGGAAAGAACAGGAGCAGAAGAAGAAAATAACCTCTCCACAGCTCTTGACATTTGCCGTGTTGCCATCACAGCCCTGCAGTAGACACTTAAGGGGCTATTTTGAGAAAAAAGCGCTGCTGCTCCAGTAATCACTGCCTGAGCGTCTGCTAATGTGTGTCGCGAGATCGCAGGATAACGAGGGAAAGCATTGTGTCTTAGCTAATTGCAACCCTTTTCCCACTCGCAACCTCAGAATACAGATAGAAAATGCTACTAATTATAGATTTTAATAGGATTACTAGATGTGTGTAACTAGCTCTTGGTCTAATGAATTCTTTGAGAAAGAAGATATCTAATCCAATCATTTGTTTATGTTGTTTGGCATGGCAGTATCTGACTAGTGTTCTGTCACTGGAACCCAGTGCACTTCATCTCAGAGGGAATTAGGCCAGTAGGCATGTTGTAGGCTTACACGGCATGTAAGCCATCTCTCCCAAGTGTAACCTTCAGCAGAACAAAGCAGGAACACTTCTCCATCACACAATGTGGAATAGGTTCTCCTTTCATGCAATGGAATTTCAATGGGAGGATAAAGAGGAGTTCATTCAGCAATCACTTGCCATCTGTTTATTCCATATTGACAGGAGAGATAAGTAGCAGGCCTGACATGTGTTTACATCCTGTGAGCCACTATTACACTGTGAAGCATGGTTTCTGGTTCTAGTCATTTATCAAGGGTGCTGTCTCCTGAGCCCTCTTCATTCCCTCTGATTAAATGTGTTAATTGATAGAGCATCCGTAATTAAACTGACTCTAAACTGCATTAACTGTGGATATCAGACTGGTAAAATGAACGGTATGAATGCAGAGTTCTGCATTCAAGCTGCACGGAAACCCTTGTTTTGATTTTTGGCCTGCTGAGTGATAAAAATGCAGATCTACAAATAACTAAAGTATAAAGTATAAAAGACAATTTTTCAACCGTTTGCTCTGTTCAGCCAAGTAACATTACAATCAAAGGGAGTAATTCTTTGAGGAACACAAATGGAAATCTCATGGTAATCTGCCTATTAGATTACAAGCTATCATATCTTTCAAGTTGTCATTTTGTCCTGAGGGTGGTGTAGAGGAAAGCTCATGCAGTGTCCAAAATGGAAAGGGTTCATCCCATAGACTGTATATAAAGTCTGAGGAGCATGACGGTGCTCAGTACATTAAATAAAAATCTGCTCATTAGATGAGGGTATTTTGTATATAAAGTTGACATTTTTACCTGATGATTGCACTACAAGAAAGGTCAGGGAGGTCACCAAAAACATTAGGATTCATCCTCTGGGTATCATGAATATTCACTGCAAACTTAACATAATTTTACCACTTGCATCAAAACAAGGACAACAAAGCTGAACAAAGGTAAACACAAACATCTAGCTATTATGTACATACAAGTAGGTAAAAGAAGATTAATAAATAAAAAAGTATATATATTTGAACAATACAACAATGAACAACAACATACAGTGTCTATGACAGTTTCTGTAATTTGTAAACAAGAATACAATAGTGCAACGATGCAGAGTGCAAAATTTCTGAAAAAATAATGAATGATTAATGTAACAGGTTGACGTAGATTCATTGTCCTCCTGCTCTCAGTCCGTCTATGCCTCTTGTACATCAGGACATTTACATAAACATTTGCATCCTGTAAACAAACACTACTGGATTCATTCAAGTTGCCTGTTGATGAGATACATTTCATTTATTTGTTTAGTCTTTCATCTCAAAGACGCACAAAAATGATGCACATCTATATTTCTATGCAAATGGCTCAATCAAGAATCCATATTCTTGAGGGAATCTTATTAAACAATATTCTTTGATTGCATTACAGACAGGAGACGTGGACAGATATAAAATATGTCAAATGTGATTTCAAGTTGGACAAGAATATAAATTAGATCCCAACAAATCAAAATGTGTCATTAATCTCACCTATCATGTTTAGAAATCCAATTCTATTCCATGGATAATCTGAGAGTGATTTTTGTTTTTCAGCATAAATTTAGTATGTGATTTTACAGTTTAGAGGTTAAGCTAAACAGTGTTGGAATCTAGGTAGTTTAGGCTGCCCTAACCTATCAAAAGAGCTCATTCCAGGCACAATGAAGCGCATATACTGCATGTATGAAGATGCACATTACGGTGGCGAAGGAAAGAGACAATATGCCATCTCAAGGCAGGCCAGAGGAAGGTTGAAAAGTATAGGGAGAAAAAATAAATCTGCTTTGCAAATGTGTCCTTGAAGAAAGAAGGAAATGCATTCAACACATTTGTTTTTAAATTTCCAAATTTTACAAAATGAGTGAAAAAACCCTTTTTGTCTTTCAATTTTATTTATTGTTGTTGAGTGTTTTAGTTATCTAACCATAACCATACCTAGCCATGCATAGATGTTAAGAAGTAAATATAAAAAATAAATTGATTAATTAAAAGAAAATTGCATAGAATTTTAATAATAATAATAATAATAATAAACTTTATTTATATGGTACCTTTCATACAGGGGGTGTAGCTCAAAGTGCTTTACAATAGAAGTGAAGAAACAAGAGAGAGAAAAAACAAACCAACAAACAAACAAAAACACGCTTAATAGAATAGTGCAAATACTGCACAATAAAACCAAGCAAACAAATTGGTAACAAAGACGAGAAGCAGCAAATAGCAAAAGCAGGAATGCCAAGGACAATGTAGTATTTGAAAGACAGCGCTAAAACAAAGAAAGGCATACGACCAATAAAATGTCAAGAAAAAACAACGATAGAACAAAACAATAAAATAAGTCAAAGATAAAACAGAGATAAAACCAGACAGGGGAAGAGTAACAATTAGTTAAAAGCAACGCTGAATAAATACGTTTTCAATTGTTGTTCAAAAATGTTAAGAGTTTGCAGCTCTTATAGCTTTGGGTAGGGAGTTCCATAGTTGAGCTGAGCTGCTGATTTTCTTATTCATGTGCGAGTTTATATTTAAAAAAAGCAGAGGATCTAAGAGGCCGTGAAGGATTATACAAGGCCAGTCCCAAACCATTAAGAGCCTTGTAAACAAGTAAAAGAACTTTAAAATCAATCCTAAAAGACACCGGGAGCCAGTGCAGGTTCGCTAAAACTGGGGTGATATGCTCTCTTTCTTGTTCTAGTTAAAAGTCTGGCAGCAGAGTTCTGAATTCATTGTAGTTTATCAATTGATTGTTTTGGAAGACCGGTAAGGAGGGAATTACAGAAATCTAATCTACTTGAGATAAATGCATGAACAAGTTTTTCGGCATCTTGTTGGGCTAGGAACAGCCGTACATTAGCAGTATTTCTTAAATGAAAGAAAGCTGCCTTGGTCACCCTCTTTATGTGGGATTTAAAACTTAAGTCTGAGTCTGTGATAATACCAAGGCTTGTGACTTCCGATTTAACCTGTGGGGCCAAACTGCCAAGTTTGGCGAGAACCAGCTCTCTTTTTGATTGTGGGCCAACTAATAAAATTTCAGTTTTTTCTCCATTTAATTTAAGAACATTGTTCTGCATCCACTTATTTATTGCAGCCAGACCAGTTGATAAATGGCAGAGGGTATGGTTATCATTTGGGTCCAACGAAATGTGTATCAGCTGTGTATCATCCGCATAGCTGTGGAAATTAAGCTTATGTTCTCTGATAATATCACCTAAAGGAGCAACACCAAAAGGTAACTCATATTTCCTTGACACATGATCTCCCATAGTGACAAAAAACTGTCAAAATAATGTTTTTAAAAACATTATTTGGCAGAATCTTTCAGTATATGTTCTGACTGGTTATATTGCTGCCATAATGCTATAGGCATGCATAATGCTGCTCAAAGTGTGTATGGTGCTGTTTTGGCTGTGAGTAATTCTGCTGTAGGGACCATACAGTGCACACACAGTGCAGGTTTGCAAGCTTTAAATGTTGTCCATGTCCCTTTTGTTATAATGTTTTATCATCATGCCTTTATTACTTTAAATTACATTGTATGAAATTGTGCCCTGCAACTTTAAGTTATAATAGGGCCTCACATCCACCCTGTGACAGGTCTGGTAATAAATAAGTTGGCACAGATGCAGTGACCAAATGTGGTTTAGCTATTTCAACAAGATTGTTTTAGCTAATGTAGTGCAATATTACAACACTGCTAAGCAGAGCTTCAACATGAACACATCTCCCAGCATACATTTTTATATTATGAGCTTCAAAAAGGTTGTTTGTTTCAGGACTGTTGCACTAGATTGCATTAGATTTTCAGGTGTTTGTGATCCAGTAGTGTGTCCAGTCCTACTATTTCCAACAAAATACTTCCTGTCAAGCAGATCATGCAGGCTATCTCACTGCTGCCACCATGTCTCTTCTACACCACACCATGCTGTGTACCACAGCTTTGTTGCACTAATTTTCTATCATGTTTTTGTTTCACTTTGCTTCAAGTCACAGTATAGTCAGAGCTTAGCCACAGGTCAGGTCTGCCTGCATAAACCGATATAGATCTGTCTGGCAAACCGATTGTGATGGAAACCTTTGCTTAAGGAGAAAAAATACACTTGGTATATTCTATGGCTTTCTCAGAATATATTGGGCCTCTACAATCAAGAGTGATAATCACAGTGTTTAAAAGAGAAATTTGATTAAGTAATGTTAACATATTGCCTTTGAATGGAGGTGTATAGCAGAGCAAAGAAAGAAGTCTCCCTGGTCCAAAGTTAATCTCAGCATGGAGGAGTTGTGCGAAGAGAAAGCAGCACTTGAGAAGTTGAGCACAAAGCCAAGAAGTGATTATCATTCCGGAAAGAGAATAAGCACATTATTCAAACAAATCAGCAATGGAAATCATGCAGTTTTTTTTGGGGCTGGTTGAAAACAAAGATTATTAGACAAAAGTAAAGGTTTTTTTCCTGGCAATGAGAGAAGAGAGGCGAACGGAGGGTCCACAAGGATTCATGACCTCCTCCTCCCTCTGCACGATGCCTGTACCTATTTAAAGATGAACTAACCATCTGTGTTATGACTACATGATGATCAACCAAACAAACTGAAAGCAAACAATCCTGCACAGCAACCGGCCTGGGTGACTTTCAACAGCCATTGTTATTGTCTATCCACTTTGTGTGTTTGTGCGTATGTGTGTGTATGGTAAACAGCTGCTTATATAGCCTTATTATCAAGGGCAGGTTCACTTCAGCAAAGACAGCATCTGTTGCCAGGCAACAACAGGAGGCTTTAGGAAGTGCTCCACTGAGCAGCGAATGTTTAAATCAAGTCAGAGAGAAACAATGAGACAGATACTAACTGTGAAAGACGGAGACTGATTCTACTGCAGATCACTATCAGGGATGCTGCATTATACAACATTGCATGTTTTCTATTTATTTATATGATACGATGGAGAATAGACACATACGAGTTCATTTGAATGCTCTTATTCTAATTAAGGCACAATGCTGTGGTATTGAAACCTGCATTAACCCTCTGAACCCTCAGCTGTTTTTGTTCAGTTTTCACTCCCTTTTGTTACAGGCTTATAGTCTCTATAGTATGCCATAAATCGTTACTGTACATTCTCAACTATTGGTCAGGGCCTTTATTTATCTCTACAGCAGAAAGAGCCATGCCTTCATTTGAAACAAACCTAGAGACAAAACTTAATTTCCAGTGTTCCCTGTTTTATAACTATGTTTTGTCCATCAGTACAAAATAATCATGCCATACTCTGCTGCTTTGAATCTATAATTGCTGAAAGAAATACTGTTTTCATTCACTAATTATTCCCAGTCACATCCACTTTGTCATGTTTCTTTCAAGCACTGTTAACCTATAAGTCAATAAAACTGCACACTTCCAGCAGCTCAAAAGGACATAATAGCTCCCATTTCTGGTCGGAAAATTACAGAACAGTAGTGATTGGAATTATTAGTGAATAAAACAGTACTTCTGTTAAAAGGAGAAGCTCAGTAAAATATAGTAAAAACAAACACGCACACACACTATTATTTTCCATGGAAATGTTTGCAACACATCAACCATGGCTACTTGATGAGCATTCAGCCCCCAAATGTAAAAAAAATAAATAAAATGTTTTAAAGAGTAACTGTACCTTGTCTCACAATCCTTCTTGCCCTGCCAACTAGTGCTGACAATATGCTTTTTCCACACACTGTGCAGCTGAGATGCTGCGTGGCACTATAATACCATCACTGCTGGGTGTGGCCACAGGTACAAGAGACCACACCCTGACACACTCAGCTGTGATGTTGGGTGTGGTCAGAGGTTCAAGAGACTTAAACCCTTAACCCTCAAACACCATTGCAGCTGTGAAACAATAAAGGCATTTCAAAAGTGCAAGCACACCCTCCTGCAACAAGGGGAGTTGTGTGGGAGGAAACTGCAGTTATATAATGCTGTCCATTCAGCAAATACAAAGAGAATACCAAAATTCTACAAAATTGAAAATCACATAATACTAAGTGAAGTTGTCGTGTTCTCCTGTGACCAACCAAAACATGAAGTGGGGTCTGGAATCATCCTCTCCTTTCTTGAACATCCTCTTCCATCTTTACATTGTACACCTGTTTCTCCCAGGCCTTCAGTCACACACACCAGTAATTCATATACATTTCCATTCTCTCCTTCTATATTCTGTGGTCCCCTAAGAACTTCTAAAAATGCATGACTTATTTTAGCAGTGCCATTTTTCTTATTTGTACACATTATAGCATCAGGTCAAATCAGTCATCTCCCCAGAGACGTCCTTAGTACATTTGGTATTAAAGTATAATACAATAGCTGAAAAATAATCTACAGGATGCCAGCCGAACTGACAGGCTGATTCACGATGCCAACACAAAGCCGAGGTCACCCTGACAACAGTGTGAGGGCTTCATGTGCAACAATGATCTTCCTGCTGTACACCATGCTGCTTATTGAACAGCTACATACAGCTGAGGCTCAGCCATAATTGTGAAATGTTCAGCAGGGTTCCTCAACCTTAGATTTCACAGAGATCAAAATCACATTCACTTATTTCAAACCTTATTACCGTGTTAAACTTTTCACATTAAGATTAACTCTATCCATCTATAGTATCTAACCAAACTATTGTAAGTGCAACAAAGTGACCTCTCATCAGCTGTCTACACACACTTCAGCCCACAAACAGTACTAAGCTCAGCAGGCCCAGCTCTCACCTGTAAGTAATGAAAAGATACGTCCGGGCACCACAGGCTTCCTGTTGACAAGAGCGAAGGACAGCTCCGTCTGCAGGAACACAGCTGAGGCCTTGATGAAATGCTGTCCAAAGCGTAGGGTCAACATGTCCCACTGACTCATAGGCCTGGAAGAGACGCAGAGACAGCAGGTGGTCAATAACATCAGACTGAACAAGGATTCCGTTCATCGCACACATCCACAAACAGCTGGAGGCCCTCACTGAAGAACCTTACTGACATTTTTCATTTGATTAGGTACTGATTTGGCTCAAGGTAATTCTAAATCCAACAATGTGAATTGGAACAATGGAATTTTCAATTGGTTTGAGATGGGTGGTGTAAACCTTTGATCATTTGTTCAATCTGAAAATTTTAGCGCCTAATAGCCATGTAAACACCTAATTCAATCATTTCTCTCTGGTTGGAATAAATATATTCTTTCTGCGCATGTTTGCCCCATCTGGGGGTAACATTGGGTGACATGAATGAGTTTCCAGGAGGGACAGATACATGGAATGAAACATGACAGATCTCATCGTGCTGGAAAAAATGCATTGTGGTTAAATTGCTTTGAAACAAAGACAAGCAAGACATTATGAAGAGAGCAAAATCCCTCAAAGGCATTAATATCTTCATCGACAAGGACTTTTCTAAATTTTTTTTGCATGAAACGAAAGGAACTGCTACCACAATTCAGAGAACAGAGGAAGAAGGGGAACATTGTCTTTCTGAAATACGATCAACTAGCTGCGCACTCTCCCCGATCCAGTTAAAGTCTGCCCTAGCTATCACTAATTTTGTCTGTGTACAGCAGCAAAATGTTACAGATCTCTAGAGAATATATTATCACGGGTATTGTTGTGAAGTTACCATGTGTGATGTAAATGAGTCAAATTGTACTTCATTAGAGGATTTGGCCATTAATCCACATGATCTTAATGACAACAAACATATGATGTACAATGACTGCTTTGACCTGGATATAAACTTTCTTAACTTAAGAAGGGCGCAAAGTCTATGCAATTCCTACAACAAAGTTTAATACATTTTTCAGTAGGTTACTAGATCAAGGCTTAAAAAAATATTTCTCTCCCCCTAAACATACGCAGTTCACCAAAAACCTATGACCATCTAACCCACTATCTGTCGACTTTAAATCATACATTTTCAGTGCTTGCTCTATCAGAAACATGGCTCAATGATGAGATAGTATTTTTCTATTCCGTACCTCAATAAAATGCTGTCCATTCATGTAGAAAAAACAAAAAGGGGTGGACGAGTATAGATAGATAGATTTTATGTTAAAAAAATGAAACTATAAGTAAGGAAATAAAACAAGAATAACCAATAAAATGAACAGCAAAAATAAAGCAAAGTAACAATAAACAGCATAAATAAATATTTTATGTCCGAAAAGTAGTAGGGAGAAGTGAATACTCATCAAGTCCTACCCCTTTTATATATTTTATCAATAAACTTTATGTTAAACATATTTCAGCTTTCCGTCTCAGTGTTCACCATACACAACTTAATCAAATCAATAAAAAAAAAAATTAGAACATTCAAAACAAAACAAGAACAAAATAATGAAAATAAAACATGTCCCCTGTCTAACTATACCAGTCCCCCTCTCTGTTCATCCATCCCATATCCATTCAATATATTATTTTTAAATATTCATTTAAACTTATTTAATGTTGTACATGTTTTCCTTTTCTCATTGCAGTTGTTCCATAGAGTAATTCCTTTGACTGTAATATAATTATATTTAGCATTTGTCCTCACTAATTGTTTCTAGAAATGTACAAATTCCTCTCAAATCATGCTGACTCTCTTATTTGAAACAGCTTTTGGATACTTTTAGGTAATAATTTTTTGCTTTGTACATGATTTGATGTGTTTGAAAGTCAACCAAATCTTTTGAGTGTTTTAATCTGATAAAGAGTGGGTTTGTTGGTTCTTTATAAGTGGTTTTGTTTACAGTTCTTATGGCTTTTTCTGAAGGCTGAAGATTGGATTAGTGTTTGTTTTATAAGTATTTCCCCACACTGTAGGTTATATATGGAAGAATAAAGGAACAGTATAAGGTGTATGATGAAGTTTGATTTAGAAGATCTATGACTTTATATAATATTGCAATTATTTTAGTTTTGATATAATAATATATATGGCTTCCAGCATAATCAAGAAATTCCAAGAAATTTTATTTCGGACACTCATTTTAATTACTTCATATATCATGAATTTCTTGTTTAATTTAGTTAGACAATTGCCGAAGATTATACATTTCATTTTACTTTAAGTTCAGTGTTAATTTATTGGAATCAAACCATCTCTTTTACATTATTAATTCTTTTCCCACTGTAGCCAAAAGTTGAACCAAATTCATACCACAACAAAACACATTTGTATCATCAGCAAATAATATAGTTTTTAGCATTTGGGAAACCTCACATATTATTTATGTACAAAATAAATGTCAAGAAAGGCCTGCGAGGCAGCTCTGCTGTGACAGGCCATCTAGGCAACAGGGGAAGGACCCAAATGCAGACAGAGATGCAGAATAAGTCCAAAGATTTATTTCCTCCAAAATAAATCTACAAAAAATCTCAGGAACTGATACGCATGAAAAACACCAGGAACATGACACGTAGAGACGATCAGCAACACCATGAACATCTAGACATTAACCACATCAGCAACATCCATGACACGACAAGGAACAAAGGGAGAGGACCGGTATATGTAGAGGAAAGAGTAAACGAGGGAAACAGAAACAGGTGAACACAAGACACAGGTGAACACAATCCAACTGGAGGGAAACAGAACAATGACGGGAAGTAAATAAGACACAAAGAAACAAGAACAGGGATTTCAAAATAAAACAGGAAACAAGACAAAACACACAAGTCCACACAAGAGTCCTTTGTGGACCATGACAATAAACAACAATGGTCCTAATGCTGAGCTCTGGGGAACCACATGTAACCTTCAGTAGTTGTGATTTGGAGTCATTTATTTGGACATACTGGTACCTATTCTCCAGGTATCTGCTTAACCAAGAGAGTGCTACCCCTAGAATTCCATATCTTTGTAAATTTTTCTAATAATGTCATGGTCAACAGTGTCAGTCACTTCTTTAAGATCTAGGAATATCCCTACAGCATATTCTTTATTTTCAATAGCAGTTGTTATGTCCTCAATAAATTCCATGAATGCAAACAAAGTTGTCATATTAGCTCTAAACCCATATTGCTGTTCACACAGTAAATTATGTTTTGTGACAAATTCATCTAATCTCTTATAGAATTTTTTCCCAGTATTTTAGAGAACTGTGGAAGTAAAGAAACAGGTCTGGAGCATGTCTTTCTCCAACCTTATATACTGGTACGACTTTTGCTGTTTTCAATTTGCTTGGAAATAAACCAGTTTGTAGTGACAAATATATGTAAGAGGTTTCACCACACACTCAATAATATTTTCAATCATAGCTATATCAATTTCATTCCAGTCTTTTGATTTCTTAATTTCTTTTTCATCTGTTCCCCTTATAAACATATGTCTTTACATTTATATTGTTACTTTCCATATCATCTTTACTGCTAGTCTGTGCAATCTCAGACAAAAAAAATCATTAAATTCCTCTGCAACTAAATTCATATCATTAGTAGTTGTATTATTCTTTGTCAGGAAATTATTTGGGTATCCTGTTTTTCTGGTTCCATTTTTAATAATGTGATTCAAGACCTTCCAGGTATTTTTAATATTGTTTTTAACCCTTTTGCTGCTTCTTTTGTTCTTTTCTTTCAAAATTCTTTATATAATAGATTTTTCTTCTTGCATTCATTTTGTATTCCCTTAGTTTCTGTTTCCCTACTTTCTTTACCAGAAGACAATATGTTGCATAGAGAGCGGTAGTTATGGACACAAATATCTCATAGGCTTCATTTACATCTTCCACATAGACTTTATTCCAGTCTTGTTTCATTAGGTCTTTTTTTAAAAGAGTTGATTGAATCTAGTGTTTTGCGTCTAATGAGGTTGCAGGCTTTAATGTCCTTGTTGGTCCTAAAACAGCTCTGAGTGACTGCAGAGACTGGCAGGTGATCACTTGTGTCATTTATAAGTAAAGTACTTACTACTTTCCTATCAATAACATTGGTAAATATATTGTCAATTAATGTAGCACTGTGTTGTTATTCTAGTTGGCCGTGTAATTGAGAGATATAGGCTCATACTGTACATTGAATTTATGAACTCTGTAGTTGTATTGGGTTCAAGTGGGTTTAGCAAGTCAATATTGAAATCCCCGCAGACAAAAACCATTTTCTTATTGTTTATGGCATCATACAACCCCGATAAGTTATCATTAAATGTACTGTTACAGGATCGCAGTGTTCTACATACACAGCTTATTAGTATACTTTTTGATTTCTCTATCTCAATTTCTACAGTAACGCATTCCATGATATTGTCCATAGCCACTGACATACTACACACAGATTTACTTTTATAGCTTTTATCAATGTATAAAGCAACTCCCAACACATCTCATATCCCTCTAGTTCGACCATAGTTGCTTGTTCCTCTTTAAGCCAAGTCTCAGATATCACTATTACTGTGAATTTCTTGTCCAGTTGATTTAGACAGTGTTTCATCTTTGAAAAGTTTGAATTTAGGCTCCTACTATTGAAATGTATTATTGATATTACTCCTTCCATTTTTACATTCCTGTTAAACTGTTCTTCAGTGTAGCATTCACAATGATTATGGGTGCTGAACGTATTCTCAGGATCAATATCATTCTCCATATCTTGTAAGTTGTGTTCTTTGTATTCAAAAGTTTTCAATCCCAGCTTTTCATATTTCATAATCCGTGTTGATTGCTGTTCATTATCTCCAGATGGAGATAACTTATGTCTGTCAGAGCTTTTCATGAGTTGTATTTAATGTCAGTCACGCTCTATGCACTTTGCGAGCTGGCCTGAGATCAAGTTCAAGTGTTTGTTTCATTACTTTGGTTGCTGTTCTCCCAGGGGTTGTCATTACTGATACTTGTCCAGTTCTGTAATTTCCCTGATGACCAGCACTTTAGCCTCCACTGGTGATCCTTTCAGTTTCATGTACACTTTACATTTTGTTGTCCACGTCGATTGAATCCTGTTGTGTCAATGGCAATGTCAACATTTTTCTTTGTCAGGTGTTCGTTGACATACACATTGGTTCCCTTCAGCTTTCTCCCCTGTCTGTGCAGTGCGATTTCGGGGGAGGGGATGACATGCCTCAATATCGTTGGTGTCCACGAATATTCCTTTGCTATTGAATAAAGCGATAACCTGTTGCTTGAGGGAGTCCAGATCAGGCTCAGTGAGTTGTCCACCCTCCGCCGCCGCAGGCCTTGCATATGGCCGGGGCCTTGTCTCAAACCCGTTAACTATTATGTCATTCATGAGTATTTCTCCAGGTCTGCCACTCAGCCCTCCAATAGGGCTATCCTTTTATCCTTTTCAACATTATGTCTTTGCAGTTCCTTAATCTCTCCCATCAAGTCCAATATCAGTTTCTGTTGTTTTGAGATCTTTGTAATCTCTCCCGACATAAAGTTGAGTGATTTCTTTATGTCCCTGACTTCCTTGTCCATAATTGTGCAAGCCTTCTTCGGTGCCATTATGCTTTGTTATATCAACGTTTGTGCAGAGGACCAAACAGAGTACGTTTATTTGCTCTCTCTCTTTTTCTTTAGTTTTTTTTTTACCGTTAATTTTTTAAAATGCGTTCTGAAGCACAAGCTGTATTGTTGAGACTCACCAGATGCCTCAGAATTTAAATCTTTGTCAACAGCAATTTTCAGCAATTTTTCAGAATTTTTCTCAAAATTGAGGTCGAATCACTTTTCATAGAAATGCCAAGTTCTAGTATTTTTGGTGGGAAAAATGTATGATAATTGGTCGCATTTATCGTCCACCTGGTACTGATGTTGATATCTTTAATGATGTTCTGTCTTCTACTGTAGAGTTGATAAGTAACAAGGGTAAGGCAAGCATTCTTCTTGGAGACTTTAACATTGACCTTCTTGAAAGTGAGTTTAATCGATCAACTGAGTTCCTGAATCTTACCTTTACCCTCTCATCTACAAACCAACTAGGATAACCAATACATCTGCAACTTTGAGTGACAACATATTTGCAAACTATTTTGAGCATTTAATCTACTCTGGATTATTGTTAACTAATTTAATTTTTTTAACCAACACTAGTCGACACGAAGAAAAACCTGATGTGAGGATCAAATGTCGTAAGTGCAAATGAGGACTGCTCAATATTCATGATGCTGAATTGGCTTATCTCACATTCATGGATTTATTTACATCTGTATTTGACAAATGCTTTCTTGCTGCATGCTTTAGTTGAACAAAAAAAGGCCTCCACACCTCTTTCTTAATAACCGATAGCGTGAGAAATTTCACTAATCCTTCTGATATACTGGTTTCAATGATTTTTTTGTAAATATTGGTCCTTCTTTGGCTAAAAATACAGAAAATATAGATGAAACCCTCTTTGTGAATATCAAGGAGCAGTATCCTTGCATAAGTATGTTTGACCCTCGTACTTCTAAAGAAGTGCATGACACTATACAGGAAATGAAAGACTCCTCTGCCGGGCAAAACAGATCTAGTCTTGTAATGAAAGTAGTTTTCTCTTATCATTGAGCCCCTCACCCATGTGTCTCAGAACAAGGTGTTGTACCAAGTGAACTTAAGTAGATCTTTTGTAGGTTGTTCACAAAATCTCTATAGCCTTAGACAAAATAAATAAATAAATAAATAAATAAATAAATAAATAAATAAAATCAATCTTGGCATATTTATAGACTTGTCACAGCCATTTGATACTGTCGACCACAACATCCTTTTTGTAAAATTACAAAAACATGGCCTTCATGATGTTGCCCTAAAATGGCTGCTTGATTATTTAAATAACAGAGAACAGTATGTATTTTAATAGGTTTAAAATAAATAAATATTATATAATATAAAATATTCATAGACAACATTGAAATAACACATTAAATACATAGGAGTCACAGTAGATGAAAACTTAAAATGGAAATACCACATTGAACTTGTAAAAAGACTATAAAGTCAATTGGTATCTTGAATTCATTCATTGATTACCCAACCGGTCGAGGCAGATGACCGCCCACCTTGAGCCTGGTTCTGCTCGAGGTTTCTACCTGTTAAAAGGGAGTTTTTCCTTGCCACTGTCGCCTAGTGCTGCTCATGGTGGGAACTGTTGGGTCTCTGTAAATATAAAGAGTCGGTCTAGACCTGCTCTATTCGAAAAAGTGCCCTGAGATAACTTTGTTATGATATGGCACTATATAAATAAAACTGAATTGAATTGAATTGATTAATCATTCCTGTATTTTAACTTTTTATTACAGCTTAATTTATCCTTATATTATTTATTGCAATACTTCTTGGGCTGCCACATGTCCCACTTATCTCAATAAGATTTTCCTAATCCAGAAGAAATTTTTGAGAGTGATTAGCTTTGCTGGAAGATACGACTTGTCTGCTCGTCTCTTGAGAAAATACAAAATGTTTAATGTGAACATATACCAGACCTGTGTATTCATGTATAAATACAGTATGTACACCTAACTCATGACTCGCCTAGCATTTTCCAGAATTGTTTAAGTCTTCTTCAGAAATTCACTCATATTCCACAAGACACTCTAAGGACTATCATCCTCTGTATTGTCAGACTTCTCTTAACCAATATTCATTGAAATGAATTATTGGAACAGCCTACTTCCATCACTACAATTAACATCCACATTATCATTATTTAAAAAAAAACATCTGAAAAGAACACTAATTAGCAAAGATTTATAACACTTAATGGATTTCATTGTAATGCATCTCAACTTGTAAACACAAACTTCTATGTAAATTGTACATTTCTATGAATGTTGTATAGCTGTTTAGTATTGAATTTTTGATCAATTATGCAATCTTTGATTTTTGTCTTTTTTTCTTTTTCAAGTATGACTATTGAATTTTTATATGGGGTGGGGCTTCATAAGCCATTTTTGTCTTCTAAACTTTTTAAAACTTTTTAAAAACAAACTTTTTTAAAATTCTTACTGTCTTACAGATTTACTTCCATACTTGAATAACGACGATTGGACAATATGAGTGTGTTGTGTGCTGCGCTGTATTCCGCTACAGCCCCGACCCACTATAACCACTAGTTATAACATTACCGCATTAGCTTGGTGGCTGGCATGAGCCACTTGTCATAGTAGCACATCGTAGTAAGCTAGATCAATACTGAAATATGATATCAATAAATCATGTTTCTACTGGATTACTGTGTTGCAAAATCACATCCAGTTAATGAAAAGACATATGCTGTGTGGCAGAAAAAATGCTGTATTATAGTTACTGAGTATAACTCTGTGACATTGTATTCCTTCATTCCTCACTCTCTGACGTATCATCTGGTGTTTCCTGCGTTATCCCTGGAGGGGATACGAACCATTGACAGGCGACCAAATGAAATGCACCGTTACCTTGAATAAAATTACGTATTTCTGTGGGTTTGAACATTGTGAAAATATTTGGGATAATGCAAGTACATAACTCAAATCACTCAGTCACAAAATAACATAGGTCTAGTCGTTTTTAGACATTTTAACGTGGAAATGTTACATATTATACCCTTATGTGTGCCCTTGTGCTTACCCTACCTGTTTTATTTATTTATTTAGTTATTTATTTTTATTTACAGTATATGTGTGGAATCAGTAGGCCTTTTGCCTAACAAGCCCCCCTTTTGCAATTAGCGGCAGCCCCCGTCTGGTCTAGTAGTAGTCGTTTAGATAATATTATTTCTATTCTGTTGTAGTTATTTTTAGTTATTTTTTATTAAGTTCATTACATTTGTATGTAAATCCACTTTCCTACATTTATTCAGTTGTTGTAGTGTAGGGTTTACTGCAAAACTATCCAAATCAAACTCCATAGTGCCACACCAGAAACAAATGCCAACCAGAAATATGGCAAAATGCGTCACAATACCTACCACGCTTACCCAACGAAACATAAGGGAAAAAAACGGACGAGCCCCCAATTTATGTTACGACCGGCCTAGGGGTAAACCGGTGCACAACATAAAGAAAGTGACTCCCTCCCATTCCCTGCTCCCAAAGATGATCAGTGCCACCACAGATGCAGTCCAAACACAAGTGATTTATTCATATCACAGGGTATAATTGACGTCGGGGAGAGCACAGCCAAAACAACAAACAAAACAATCTATAAAAACCCAACTAAATTACCTAACCCAAAGAAACAGAAAAGGAAATACAGGGATCTTACCTAACTCCCTAACATAAACAGGAGAAAACAATTGTAGAAACAAAAACAGCTTCTCTCCCCTACAGATACCCGGACTGCTCTTTTACTAGCATTTACATAAAAACAGTAGCTAAACAAATTAGCACTAAGATAACAATTTAAAACCAACGACACACAATTCGGCACGGCACAGCACGGTCTGGTTGGGAGTCAGGCAAAGAGAAGGAGTCCCGTCAGCCTGGACAGAGGCCATTTTAAAGTAGGTGCCATCAGTCTCCCGTCCAAACACCAGCCACCACCTGGAACTGAACATACTGAGAAAACAGAACATTGTGAACAGCACCACCCTCAGGCAGGGAGGGACCACACCATCAAAATCAGTCACTCACCACACATGACCCAGGGTCATAACAAAAATAAAGAAGTACAAAATCATAGCGCCTCTAATCCTCAACCATCCCAACGAGTGAAATGTTTGATAAAATGATAATTAACAACTTTGTGCACTGCTGTTGTTAGCCTACTAGCCATTTTGCCCAACAAATTTTGGTCTGACTGCAGCTTGAGGTAGGCAGAGCTAAGATGGAAATTAATGTAATTACTAAAAACTAAACTCTACTAAAAATAGCAAAAGAGAAACACTGAAGTTGTCCCACCTTTACAGGTCTAACAAAGCTACCGGGAGAGTCAAGTAGATATCAATCAATCACAGTCTATGAGAGGAAGTCTTATCAGACAAATAAGTGAAAACACCTGTGTGGGTGGACCATGGGTGTGTAAGGCAGTGGATCTCAAAATCAGAGGCTTAAAACAGATGCTTAAAGCGCCAACCGCCAATAAACTCCAAAGAAGAAGAAGAAGAAGATGCTTAAAGCAATAAGACAGCAAAACAAAACTGTTGCAGAAAATTTATGTTTTTTAGTTTTTGTTTTTTCCCCTGACATTTATCAAATTTTTGCTTTTCTTCTTTTGAAATACTGGATACTTTTACCTCTTCAGGCATATAAAAAAAATCCCTTATATCAAACAATCTGAGAAGGAAATATCACTCTTTGGTTTCACTCTGGCTTACATCTCATGTTCAGTGTGACGACTGCCCACTGATTTATTTTAGTGTTTAGAAGCCAAAAGAGTTTAAAGTATCACCAAAAACTCCTGGTGGGACTGTCACTGATCACTTAGTGATCCGTTACACTAGCGTTGCCCCAAATTTCTAAGCAATAACTACACAGACTGACAGTAAACCCACTGTTACTGGTGTCAACACTGAAATGAGAAGTCAGTGTTCAGACTTCAGTCTGGTTGAATTTCTGGTACATGGAGATCATTATTAACTGAAGCAGTTAAAAATGGAAGCATGAATGTGTGGCAAATGGTGTGTTATTTAAAGGCAAAAGACTCACCATGAGAGCTGCTGAAGTGCACAGCAATATCTTGTTAAAAAACCTCTCAGCTCCTGTGAACTCCTACCCCGGTTTCAAAAAATATTTCTCAATTTCTCAAACAGCCTCACAAAATCTGGTTCTACATTTTACCAAAATATGACCTCTGTATTAAAAATGATCAGTCTCACTAATTAAAGCAATGATCAGAGAAATGCAATAACAAGCAGGCCTGAGATATTGAATCAAGTGGATAAATTAAGCTCATGGTTTTCCTTTCATTCAGGTAGTAATGCCAGAAAAGGTGAAAAAAGACATTATTGTGTGCCACTGTTTCTCTCTGGGTGACACTCCGCTGTAATAGAGAGCTGAAAACATCTTATCGGACCGTGTCCAAGATAGAAAGATGGTGTCACATCTGACAAACTCCTCCATCAACTGTTACACGGTAACAGGACAATCGAGCCCCCTTGCTACACCCGAGACCAAGACCCATATCGGATATCAATTTTCACCACTTTTGATGCATGTGCCAAGTTTTGTGAGATTCTGAGCACCACTAGCCCCTCATAAATGCGACTGAGTTCGGTAAATAAAAATCGTAAATAATTAAAGCTGCGAGCAGTATAAGCAGGCACTTGCACCCGCAGCTATGGTGTCGTTACTGGAGGTTGGTTGACATGACTATGAATTTGAATGGATATTGGATTGAATGACTAAAGTAGTATCTCCTGTGTGGAGTATGTGGCGCTGGAGATGACATTTTGCAAATTTTGTATACATTTGATGAGGTATGTGTTACCTAGGCTTCACTTCCAGTTGCCAGTAGGTAGTGCTACATAAGTGAGTTAATAATGCAGCAATACATTTAGTGGAGATCCCCTGACACGTGTATATATAAATTTTCATAAATATCGGACATTGCATGAAGGAGTTAAATTTCACTTCCTGTGTCCACTATGTGGCGCTAGAGAACACATACAATTATACATTATGTTGCTGTATATCAAGTGTAGACCACACAGTGTAAATTTGATATAAATCACATAAGGCTTCCTGCTGCCAGTAGGTGGAGCTATGACTATGACTCAGTACTATCATGTTGAAATATACTTAAAATGTATCTATTTTATTTTACATTTCTCGCAAAATTTTTCGGTGGAAAATGTTTAATATCCCAAGAGGGAAACCTCCCTGTTAGCTCAGATTGCAGAATTAGCTTGTTGTTTGTTAATATTTGTTAGGTTCTGTGATCATTGCTTTGGCGGTATATTTTGATGGTAAACAACAGGGTTTTCATACGCACTGATGTTACTTATAAGATGCAGAATGATGGGGCTTCTGTGTTTATAACCCATGTTGCCCTTTAATAGCTTAGGACACACATTTCTCTCTACCTGCAAGAGCTAACTTAATAATGATACTAACTCTGGGATCTTTTTTTTTGTTTGTGTCTTTTTTCTTACAAATTTTGAATCTCAGCACCAAGTGCACAATGTGTTTTAATGCAAATTCAAAATCCACCGACCAAAACAACTTACTTAGGGGGAATTTTGGTGTTTGCTTCAGGACTCCAGAGTGTCCGTCTGACGAGGATGAGGTGGTGGGGGTGGGGGGTGTCACATTACCATGACCAATTTACTTACACCTAATGATGACTGTGAGAGGATCCCCGTCTTTTTGAAACGTATGCGTGACTTACTGTAATGGGGTTAAGCGATTACACGGCTCCCTCTTGGTGGGCTGTGCGGTTTGACCGAGGCAGAGCGGGAGAGACAGAGGAGGAGGAAGGCTGGAGTTAATCACAGCACCGTGCACGCTCTCTCCTTCCTCCCTTCTCTCTCTCTCTGTTCTCCTACCTGAACTGCTCAGTCACCACAGAGAGAGAGATGGAGAAGGAGAGAGAGAGAGCCATGGGTGTTTTGGATTTGGTCCCAGAAGGCTCATCCACTCTCTCTCTCACCAGCTGTCTCTACTGCATTAGCATTCCAAATACACTCTGACAATTCCACAATTAAGAACTAGAATGCTGCAATTAGTTCACTGCGTGGAGAGATGACCCAATTAGTGTTTACTTTACACAGATTTTATCACCTTCAATTTGTAAATGCCAACAGCCTTTTCAGCTACAAAAGAGAAAAAATGTCTGTGTTTCATTGAGAAGGCTCACAGTGCAGGCCATAACTCCCACTGAGGACACAGAGGTCGTGTCATTGTGTTTGTTTTCTAGATATTTAAATGATTTAGTGATCTGAAGTGCAGTTAACAGTTCACAGTTTTTTGGAAATCATATGTCGAAAGAGCCTGCCAGGTTAATTAAATGTAATGAAATCAACCTTTATTTTGAAATATAGACTTATAGTAATATGATTTCCTGTGGTGGCCATGATTGTTTGCGTGGTTGATTAATTAATTCATCACTTAATTACTTATTACTTATTAACCATCAACTTAGTTTTAACTTTGCTTCCATGGGCACATTTTTTCCCATACATTTATTTAATGAATACATATAAATACTTTTTTTTATACATAAAACAGTTTTGTCAACTAAATGGACAGCATGGACTTACATTTTAAGAAAACGAAAACGTAGAGACAGCATTATGAAGTGAATAAATAAATGACAGAGAATAAGAGAGAGAAGCAAAGATAACTTGTGTACTGTGGGTTTGATTGTTATTAATTTTTCAAAAATGCTTAAAGGTTCTATATACAATATTTGCTGCCATAAGATGTCACATTAGCACCAGCATCTCAGACCAAAACAAATTGACACGTTACCAGAAACAGCTGTTATATTGCTCACCTCAAAGCCACCAAACCCCATTGTCAAAAACACTAATTTTACCAAGCAGATCGTAAATACACTTCAAACTCGACAGAAACAAAATAAAACTCACCAAAACCACCTGTAAATAAATAGTAATAGTAAATATTCAACCATACTGAAGATACGGACATAGTGTGGGGCTTAGCAGTGAGTAGTGTGGGGTGGACACCTAACCAGAAACAACCGTTATATTGCTCACCACAAAGCCACCAGACTATATTGTCAAAAACACTAATTTTACCTCGCACATCGTAAAACACACTTCAAATTCAACAGAAACAAAATAAAACTCACCAAAACTGCCTATAAATAGTCAATAAATAAATAGCACTAGTAAATATTCAACTATAGCTAAAAATGTGCACGTATTGCTGGGCTTTGAAGAGGGTTGTGTAGGAAGGACCAGGCAGAGCAGAGGGGTAGAGCCGCTGCTCGCTGACACACATCTGCTGAGCGCTGGGGAGCTCTAGAGGAGAGAGCCGGGGGAACACCCGGAGCTTCTGGAGGAATAAACACCAGGAGTCACATTGGATTCTGCTCTGATCCGGAGCCGTTTACCAGCAGGAGGAGAGCTCAGAGTTTATTTTTAAACTTTAGGGATTAAAAAGTGGATTTATCTTCACTCTCACTTCTCAACCTGTCTGCAGCAGCGAGCCGCGGAGGTGCCGACCTCTCTCAGCATAGTCTCTTTTCGTCCATGTTGACTGCTGACTGGAGGGGAAATGTACTTTACTTCATGAACGTACAGGAAGGAGAGGGGGAAAAGAAGAGCAATTGGAGGGAAATAACAGAAAGAACTGGAGTCTCTGGTGGTGAGTTCAGTCAGCTCAGAATGAATGAATGCCTGCCTTCAGCTGAAAGGTTTGAACTGCAGTCTGCCATCTCGCTGTTACAATTCTGTGTGGACGTCACTCTCTCAGTCTCTTTATAAATGCAGAGGGACTCACATGCATGAACATACACGAACATGCACGCGCGTCATTCTCTAATCAGGACGCCATTACTCCACTATATCTTTACATAGCAAATAGTTGTTTGGTGCTATATTAATGTTCAGTATCTCATATATTGCACCTTTAAGTGTCACGTTTTGAAATAGCACAGACGGAAATTGTTTTTTCAGGGATAGTTGGTCCCACTGTGCTATAGCCTACAAGGGCCAAAGTACTGCAAAAGGAAAACAAAAATCTGGTGCACAGAGGCATTAAGGTAGATAACCTTTTTTTTTCTTTTTTTCTTTGAATCTTGTTGAGTGTCATTTTTATTGACAATTGCAGATGAAACTATCAAAACGCCTTTGCACTCTGCTCAACATAGTTCAAAACACTTATGGAGTGTTAAAATATTTTGTTCATGTCTCTACATTCAGAATTGTTTTGGATCAATATGTTTGTGAGTTTATTTAGTTTGATGAAATAACATGTCCGATTTTTGTATTTTTTTAGTTATTTATGACATCATTTTTTGTTCAGAAATTTTTAGGCTAATGCCTGTGCTCCCCCTCTCCCCCAGCTGAGCCTTCCTACCTGGATGATTCAGTGCACACGCCTGCCTCTGACATTTTCACTGACATCAAACAAGACCTGGCAACAGCTCTCCACACCAAATATGACATTTGCAATGTACTTTTTCAATGATGGTCCACTGGGGGTAGATGTTTTGCCTCTGCACTGTGCTGGGGTCAGCAGTTTCACCACCCATCAAGGCGGCGGAGATGGTCCAGTCAAACACCAATGCCATCAAAACTTTTCTTTAACGTCAACAATAATCAACTTTGCTCTCAGCGGGCAGCATACAGCTTCACTCCTTTTAACAGTACAGGACATTCTGACATTATTCATTCACTCTCTATGGTCCTTCATAACCATCAGTAGCTGGTCAATACAGTGCCTTTAGTTCTGTGACTTGACCCCTACTAAGCCTGGAGTTCAACTCAATCACCAGCCCACACTATTTAACACCTTGGACCAGTAAATGGCTATTGATTATCACACTGGGGATTTGGTCAGAGTGGAGCCAGGTGCACACAGCCACTGACTCCCAGTGTCACAATGTGAAAGAAAGTGTAAAAATGGAGATGCAGTACTTTCACCTTTAAAAGAGAATCTCTGAGGAAGGTTAGTTCCTACATCATCTGGTTGTTTGGCAGAGGGAGGAAAAGATGTGATCTGACAACACGCACAGAAAGATATGTCAATAACAACAACTGTGTTGGGTGATCAGCTGTATTAACAAATAAGATGACCCAGAGGGAGTTCGAGGAAAGTTGTTTTCTTACTGTTGGTGTTACACAGAACTACCTGATCACTGTAGAGGGTCAGTGTTTACAAAATCCCAGAGACTTCAAATGTGTTTGTTAAAGAGTAAGATCCGTTTGTCTTCCTGCAAGAACTCAACCTCTCACGAGATTTCAGAGCAAGATTTTTCCTTGAGTGAGACTTTCTGTTTCTGGTTAAACAAAAAGGGTCTTACTCTTTAATAAAACGGTCTGTCTCTGTAGGGATCCTTTCTGTAAGTGGCTGTTGTCAGACACTTCGAATAACAGTCTGATCCCATTAGTGGCAAAAACAAGCACTTTTAGTGGACGTACTTTACACGGGCGCAATTGCCCACAAGGATTACGTTGCAGCCATTGCAGCCCGTTTGAGGATGCTGGCGGAGGCATCTACTGCACCAATTCCAAAACTTTTGGTAAGTATTAGTCATTTCGAACCTCAAATTTGCCCAGGTTTAAAAATACCGGAGTTTCCCTTTAAGCTCTACAGCGCTTTTTACCCTCTTTTAGCTCATTATTTTGGTTTTATGACCTCCTAACCTTGCTCTCCTTAACCTCATTTCCAGCAGCAGCATGCTTGCCATGTTAACTTTACAAGATGATAATATGTCAGTGTTACATTTCAGCTTATTCTACTGCCCCCAGTGTCCCAAAAATAAAACAAATTAATGCAGCTTTAAGTCAAAAAGAAGAAAAGACATTTAAGTTTGTATGGTAAGCAGTAACAATAATGATATGGACAGTATCATGTGATATAAGGTTATGTGATTCCACTCTATTGGATTGTATCCTTTGACTTTCCTGCTTTGGGCAGCCCAATGCTGCTGTATGCAGAGCTGCTTTCAGGTACCACAGCCACAGTTTGACTGAAACATGTGAGAGTGTGTGCAGCTCGGCTGCTTTGACTTGACACACTGTAAGCCTGAGGGCAACCTCAATTGCATGTGTGGCTGGTGTAAATGACAGCCATCCACAGCTCAAATCCCAAATTGCTTTTCACAGCACAGATTCCTTAAACACAGTTCAACTTCACCTCATCTGGTAATGAATACACAATAACATACCATATACAGCTATTTCCCTCTCTAGCAGAAACATCTGAAAAGTGACAATGACAAAAAATAGAAGGCTGATAATGTATAACGTGTTCTCATCAGTTGTAATCAAATCCATTGGTGTGATTAGCACTGTATCAAAATGTGTGACTGAAAATTATGCTGTATGTACTTTGAATAGTTTTAGTTTTTGTATTTCAGATGGGAAGAGGGGAACATAGATAAGTCATAATTTATTCAAATTATGTTGTTGACTATTGAGCCTCAGAAATCCTTTTTTTAAAGTGAAAACTCTACAAGTAGGGAGTGATTATTTCACATATCCTGTTTCCAATACAATGCAACCTGGTTTTCTCTAATGAGTCATTCTTCTGACTCTAGAGCTATCTGTTTTATGGCCTTACTGCCCGTCAGCCTGTCTTGCTTCAGGATACTGACACTTGAAGAATTAGTTTGCACTGAACTGAGAATAGTTTGAAAACATGAAACTCTTATATTTTATTTTTTCAGGGAAAGAAAATGCTTTGAAGGAGACACATTTTTTTTAAATATGACAATATTTTCTTCTGTGAAATCATGTGATTTCCAAACACACCTAATAAAAGAAATAAAATATAAAATATAAACACTACTTCAGCTTTACTTTACTTTAACACTATTCACGACATATACATGGTAAGTGTATATATTTATTTTTATTTATATTGTTTTCTAAACCAGATGGTGGTACAACTCCTAACGTAACTCTCAACACAGATGCTAACAATAAACCTTTAGCGCCTCTGTGAACATGCTGACAGCATGCTTATATGCTCATAATGACGATGACCATGTTCGTTCATCCATCTTAGTTTAGCATGTTGGCATGCTAATATTTGGTAATTAGCACTAAACACAAAGTACAGGTGAGGCTGACGGGAATGTCAGTTATTGAGTTATAGACCAAAGTAGAGGAATTAAAGTCAAGATCAAATGCAGAATACCTTTTTAACCCTTTCAGATCACATCCCTGGTCATATTGTGCACAATATATGCCCAAAAAAAGGAAGAAAATAAATCCATTTCTTTGTATTCGTATATCAAAATCAAATCATGTTTTCTTCCTGTAAAACAAAATATGACATGTGCTTACATAAGCTTGAACCAACCAATTTTAACCAATAATATCATGACATCCACCCTTGGTCAATCTTCAACTTTTAGCAGCACAGAGCTAAGATTTATTTACTGGAGGATGAAATATTTATCCTCTCCCTCGTCTTCCTCCACCTCCTGCAGTTCGAGGGGCCTGCTCCGGTAACGGGGGTGATGAAGGTTTTGAAGGAGGAGAGGATTAGTCCTCCACGATTGAATGGAGGCTAGACTCCAATGCTGAATCACTGCATTTGTCATGACACGCTCACTTTTCAACGTTCAAATTCCTCCAAATGTTATGTCCCACCTGCCTATCCTGTTTCGCTCAAAAATACGTCACAAAGCAGAAGCTAGATACTTTCTAAATGCTGTTTTATCTCGCCTTTAAATCTTTGATTTGTTGATGGAGTGAGATGAAATGTCAGGATCTCCAGCATTTTACAGTTAAATTACAAAGTGAGGGAAACATGATTGTCTCTACCAAATGTCATGACAGTCCATTTGACAGATGTCATGATGTTTCACTCAAAACCAAAAAGTCAGAGTATCACCATAGTCTTTAGGATTAATCCTCTGGGGACCATGTCTGTATTAAATTTTATGGCAATCAATCAAGTAGCTGCTGAGATATTTCAGTCTGGACCAAAGTGTTGGACCGACTGACATTCCCTGCTAACAGTAGATAGACAGAGAGAGACAGAGAGAGCAGCACAGAGCAGCAGGTCCAGCAGAAGCTCAGAGTGGAGCCGGTGGAAGGATGAGATGCTGCCGACACAGCTGATGGCTTACAAGAATACTGAGGTACAAATGCAAACTGTAAATGTTCTATCAAAAGAGTGCAGTTATAGTCATTCTGTTAATCCATAATGTGATTTTAATATTTTATTTCTGTCTATTCTATTTTGTGTCTGTCCATCATAGAAGAGGGATCACCCCCTTTATTTAAAAAGCATATCTAAATAATTAAATTTTAAGGTTTCAAGTTCATTGAACGTTACATTCGGGTTCAATTTTAATAAGCTCAAAACCAATGTTAATTTACAATAATTACTCTCATTTTCTTTTCACATTTGACTTTTAGTTATGTACGGAGCCCTGGAGGTGTGATGGAGAAAAAAGAAATAATTTGTGTCCTCGATTTAATAATTTGTGCTCTCAAATTAGAAAATCATGCTCTCAATTTAATAATTTGTGCTCTCAAATGCGTAATTTGTGTGGAGTACTCAACTCATGTTTATGATTTAATAATTCGTACCACACAAATTTTGTCTCAGATCTGGAATGTGGAAAAAAAGCCTGATGTTCAGATGATATCATGTTTGCAGAAGCATACAGCTACTGTATATTTTTCATTAAGGAGTGGCTTTGTGGCTGTATTTGGGCTGCGTGAGAGTGAGAGACAGAGCCTGACAGCAAGTGTCTCATGCCAAAAACAATGTTAAATTGACAGCAGGAATTAGTAATTGTAGAGCACAAATTATTAAATTGAGAGCACAAATTATTATTATTTCTCCATGACACCTCCCAGGCTCCAGAGTTATTTGTATTTTATTCACCTACTGTATTCATTTTTAGTCAGCTAAACTGAGATATTTAAATTTATATTTGTGTTGTGGTAGAAATGAATAGATATAATTTAATGTATGCATTGACATGGTAGTTAACCTGAGAGGCCTTTGAGTCCCTCACACTTGGCATACTTTATGTTAGGAGGCTCTGGGTGTCTCAGAGATGTTCCCAACTCCCCTGATAATAATGGATGAGAAATGGTCTTGACCGAGGGTTACATATTCTTTTGCCTCCTCCCTGGTGTCGTAATTATACGTGATTCTATATGACGTGGGACATACTGTATACAGCTGAGTGAATTGAATGTTGAAACTTTTTGGTATGAATGGTGTGTCCATGTATACAAGCTGTACCAAGATCTTCTCTGACGTCAGATTTGTGTTGTATAAACATATATTCAAGTAAGGACAACTGAGGCTCATAGAGTTTATTCTTGTATTATAATAGTATTATAAAGTTTTTTCTACATCAGGTGGTGTGCACCCTTTTGGTTTGATGTCATTAAATTTGAGAGGATTCTGCAAGCAAAATTGACCCTTGAAAATATTTAGAACTTAGAATAAATCCACCAGAATGTTAAATCAGTCACATTTATTATTAATATTTTTCTCTCCTCTGGTTTGTTGTGTGATCCTCCCTTAAATGTACATGCAATAAAGGAGAGAAACACACCACGCAGATGACACCCACACTGCAATTTCAGAATCAGAATCAGAATCAGAATACTTTATTGATCCCCTCAGGGAAATTAAGCAATTTAAGCCTGGTGCAGGCAGAATATGTCACAACTGTACATAAAAAAACTGATGCAAAAGCCTTAGTACATCTGGCCCAACCCCCCACAAGTGGCCCATAAAGGCTGGAATGCTTGTAAGACTACAAAGTGTTCTTTACAATGCAAGTGTGACAGTGTGATCCTACAACTAGTTTAAATATGTTTTCCCTGAGGGTGGTACTATAGGAAAGGTCATAGTGTCCAAAATAGTAAGGGTTTGTCGCCTGGGGAACATGAATGTTTTCAGTAAATTAAGGAACAATCCTGAAATCTCTTGTTCATAAACTCTAATCCTCAGACAGACTCTACTAAGGACAGAAGCTCATGAACACACTCATAGAATGAATGACTGGAGCCTTCCAGGCACTGCTGAAGGAGAACAGTCACAGCAGGTTTCAAGTAAGCAGCCAATCAGGTAGAATCCTGTTCTTTGCTTCTATTGACAAGAAATTAAACAATCCATTGCAATCCCATAAGAGCTTGTTAAACCGCAGCCTCTGCCTGCTTACAAAATTAAATCACACTTATTAACTGAGGTCAATGTAAAATCAGTTAACAAAGAGAAAATAAACCCCACATCATTTCACCTGTCTGCCATGTCAGGTAGCACGGTGCCTGGTTAGGTAATAAGGTCTTGGCCATTGAAATGAGATTTAATCCCTTCTGCACTCCTTCATAACAAATTTGATTTAGCCGAGCAGGATAGCCCTCCTATCAGCAATTTCTTCTTTTCTCTGGGAGGGAAATAACTGATGAAACAGTCTGGTAGCAGGGTAGTCTGGGTAAAAAGAGAAACTCACAGAGATAGAGAGTAGCATAACACTGCCATTTAATTAAAGGGCTACATCTACAACAACACCTTCGCTGTGCAACTTGCCCATGTGTATCATACGCAACACAAATGGGTCTTTTGTGGTGAAAAGGAAATCTTATTTAGATTCAATTTTCTGATGGGAGGTGGCTGAACAGTATATCTGTCAGGCACACTTATCAAGTCTTTAGGCCAGAATGAGTATTACAGAAATATAGGCTGGGGACTAATAAAAGAGAACTCTGTGGTGTCCCTGGCTCGGACTGCAAGGAACCTCCACAACATCAGAATACGTCCGTTCCTCACCCAGGAGGCAGCACAGGTTCTGGTCCCGGCTCTTGTCATCTCGCGCCCAGACTACTGCAACTTGCTCCTGGCTGGTGTGTCTGCATTTGCCATGTGACCTCTGCAGCTCATCCAGAATGCAGCAGGCTGGTCTTCAACCTATCCAAGTTCTTCCACACTACACCGCTCCTCAGCACCCTGTGGCTGCTTGAATCCGATTAAAGACACTAGTACTTGCCTACCATGCTGCGAATGGCCCAGGCCCATCCTACATCCAGGACATGGTCAAACCATACACCCCAGCCCATCCAACTATGGTCTGCTACTGCCAATAGGCTTGCTACCCCCTCATTACAAGGGGCGCCCAGCCACCGCTAAAACAAATCACGACAGTTCGCTGTCCTGGCTCCACAATGGTGGAACAAGCCCCCCATTGACATCAGGACAGCAGAAACTCCACACATCTTCCGTCGCAGACTGAAAACTCATCTGTTCATGCTGCACCCTCTTTTTCTATTTCTTAATGTTTCTAAATGTAACACTTCAGCATATTTGATGAAGTTGATGTACTTACATGATTTCTTGCAATTTCTTAGTTGTATCAACATGGTTGAAATGCACTTATTGTTATTGCTTTGACTAATTATTGCTTTGAATAAAAGTGTCAGCTAAATAAATGTAATGTAAATATAATGTAAATGTATTGCACCCTGTCTTCAACAACAGTGAGGAAATCTAAAAAAGACACTTTGATTCTGAATCTAAAGAAGAGTGATGGAATCACATTCTATGAAACTAGGATGTGACTAACATGCTTTCAGTGGTTAACAGCATTAAGTCTTTGCCATTGCATCCTCTTGTAAAACGCATCTAATTCTCTTATTACTGCCCCATTAGAAAAAAATGTCCTTGTTTTATTATGGCATTACACCAGTAATCAACATGCTGAAACAGTATAAAAAATAGGCTTCAGTAATGGAAGGCATTAAAATGCAGTCCTGTGAAAATACAGAGGAAATGCATTTCTGTGGCTTTCCATAATGTTGTAGCAGGGCAAACTGTGCAACTAATAATGCCACTGCAATTATTCCTTCATTAACTTGCACAGGCAAGTTAATAGAATTTAAGTTGCTTTCCATTTAATTATTGACCAACAGCTCTCTTAATCAATTCCAGGAAGAGTTCAGGTCTCATCTTACATTTTGGTTCATATTCTGGAGGAAAAACAAAGCCCAAGCTGCTGCAGCGCAACATAAGAGAAACATCAAACTTAGAGGTTTTGATGTTTTATACATCTGCTGTCCCTGTCTGCTGTCCCTTTGACATGAATTTCAGAATCACACATGCACACACATTGCACATAAAAGCACATATCAAATTTAATTATTCAGCGCACATCAAGCAGCCTGATGTTCTGGGTGGATAGAGAATCACAGGAGTTAAAGGCATGCTGACATTGATCTGTCTGATAGAACCTATGTATTACACTCTACATCAAATAGAATTAAATTGACTGTTGAATCACAGGGTAAGTTCAGTGTTGAAGGGGTACTATGTCTCCCCACACTCCTGACATGTCTGCTGCGTAACAGCTAGCTGTAAACAAGTACTCACATCCTACATTAAACCCATTATCGCCAGTGAAGCTTGCAGGCAAATCTTATCAGAGGAGTCCTCCCTCCCCAAGTCGGGGATGTTCAAGAGATCCCATTTGGTTGTGTACATGAATCATTATCACAATGCGCCTTGTCAGCATAGCATCTCCGGGAAACAGGCATTAGTAGTGGAAATGAGATTAGAGTGGGCAAAAAGCATCAGAGACAGAAAGGATGTGCTGACGAGCAGGGAGATTAGGAAACCCCAACCAGAGGCTGCTTACACAAAGGTAGACTTGACTTGGCTTCTAACAAATAGACTGCAGATCCATGTCTGAGTTCATCCACCACACAAAGCTATTTACTTCTTGGAGATCTTAAGTAGGACTATTGATCAATGTAATCTGAGTAAATCAAGATTCTTTTTAAAGTCAAAAACATTTTTTTTTTTTCAACTGAGTTGAAGCTTCCAAGCCCTTCGTCCGCTTTTTGCCTGGACTGGCTGTTTAGCAGCAGCTAAAATAAACCATATATTTATAGGCTACTGTATAGAGTCTATAGTTGGTAAATGTATGTGTTCTAATCGAGGGGTGACGAGCTATTCTGTCTATTTAGAAAAACGACTTTCCCACTTTGAAATTACACACAAATTCACCGAAAGCCCAGATGTCGAAATTATGTCAATGAAGAAACTGAAGTTTCACAACAACAGGTTGTGGTTTACAGTGGGTGATGTGCTGGACTTTTTTTATTTCTCAGATAGCTTTATGAGCTAATTATCTGGATGGCCTACTTGTGTGTTTCCTCAACCAGCAGTAAGTAACACACTGTAAGGGACTTTTCACTTTTATTCTCACACATTCAGGCATTTTTCATGATATACATTTTTTGACTGAAACATTTTACTCATAAGCATTACATGGACCCAGTAAAATGGGGTGGCTTTATTTTCACACTGTTCACTAAACTGTACTCGTGACTGTAAGAAATGTTCTGATCTTTGAGTCGATGTGTGGTGATGTACACTGATGGTTTTAAAAAAGATGTTAGTTACCTTTCTCATCATTTTTCTCATTGCTAAGCACAATGTTGAAATGAAGACGGCACTCTTAAAAAAGAAATCAAGGCAGCGTCTATTTTTGTTGTCCACAGCCTAGAAACTGAGGTCTCACAAGTTTTCACTTTATTGTGTGTTCGACTTCCCATATTAAATATAGGCCCTTAGAAGTTCCTTTCAAAGGCAGCAAAAACCCCAAAATTACGATGCATGTTTTGTCAGCTGGTGTAATGAATTGTTACCATGGAAACACAGTTTTTAGTTCAGAGATACTCTGAGTGCAGGGGGGTTTAAACTGAGTCTAGGAGTAAAGCTTAAACTGGCTTTACTCGGGAGACCAGTGCAACCAGAGAACTTACAACATGCCTTAGATCTAGCACATAGTCAGACCTCAGACAGACAGACAGACATCTAAGAAAAAAAAGTTGATTACCATGTCAGTCTGACCTTTGCTGTGATAGAGTTTGGCACAATGCAGTTTGTGTAATTTTTCTCTACTGTCACAGTGAGCATTTGATGATGCCGATGTGCAGGATGTCACCAATTTCAACAACAACCCACATAACACTTTCATAATAGGTTTGTTGGAAATGGGGCAACCAAAATTAAACCAGCTGCTGGAAATGGAGTGTCATTTTTGATTCGGCTCTGTCTCTTGAGATGCAAATGGCTAACTAAAACCTGCATTGAGAACATGGTGGACCAGACAAACCTCTATGCTGTCCAATGTGATCCAGGAAAGCCACTTAATGTTACCTGCTATGAAATGGAGCAGTTTATTGGCATCTGTTTCTATATGTCCATTTATGGGCTGCCAGGATCCCGTATGTATTGGAGCTCAACCACAAGGGTTGACTGTGTGGCCGATACCATGACGATGCATCGTTGGGAGGCTATAAAACGCAACATCCATTTTGCAGACAACACGCAGCTAATTCCTCGTGGACAGCCTGGCTATGACCAGCTTCACAAGGTGAAAGCTTCCAAGCAATTCCAATGGACGAGAGTCTCTGTGTTGACGAGCAAAGCGTGCTATTTAAGGGGAAAAGTGGCCTGAAGCAGTACAACCCCAAAAAACCAAAGCGCTGGGGGTACAAAATATACGTCTTGACAGACAACAAAGGGATCGCCTGCAACTTCGAAGTGCACACAGGCCCAATCTCTCCAACAGATGGCATGCCAGATATTGGGACAAGTGGCAACATCGTTATTCGACTTGCGAGCATCATCCCAGGCAATCAATCCCACAAGCTGTTCTTTGATAACTGGTTCACCAGTGTGGATCTCCAGACCATTCTCCAAAAGAGAAAGATCCACCGTGTTGGAACAGTGCGGCAGAATCAACTGGCAGGGTGCAGCTTCTCTCAGGATAAAGCCATGAAGAAGAAAGGCAGGGGAGCCTATGAAGAGAAAGCCACAAGCCATGATGGAGTCCAACTCAGGGCAGTGAAATGGCATGACAATTGTGCTGTCCATCTCCTCTCAACCTTTGCCTCAGGCAACCCAACGATCTCCGTGCAAAGATGGGATAAGAAAAAAAAAAGAATCAGTGCAGGTTACCTGCCCAAGTGTCGTGCAGGCATACAATAAGAGTATGGGAGGAGTGGATCTTCTAGACTCGCTGATTGCTCTCTACAGAACAAAGGTCAGGTCAAGGAAGTGGTATCACAAGATTGTGTTCTATATGATGGATTTCACTCTAGTGAATGCATGGCTCTTGTACCGCAGGGACTGCAAGGACTGTGGCGTCCCAAAGAAAGATGTATATAGCTTGCTGAAATTCAAAGCTGAAGTTGCAAGTTGCCTTTGCAACGAGAGAAAAGTCTTGAAGAAGAGGGGGAGACCATCACAGAATATTGAGGGAGACCTGGGTGAGAAGAAGCGCAGAGGTCCTGCCTCATCAGTGCCATCAACACCTGTGCGTCAGGACAACACTGACCATTGGCCTGTGTGGGTGGAGAAAAAGGGCCGGTGCAAATACCCTGGCTGTAAGGGTATAGTGAAAGTGCAGCGTTCAAAGTGTGTCACTTACCTATGCTTCACTGCTGAGAAGAACTGCTTCATGAATTTCCATAAGCAGTGAGCCTTAGACTCTTTGACGCATTAATTCCAATAGGTTGTTCCACAATGGTACAATGTTGCCTGCAGGCAACATTCAGACATGTAATCTTATGAAAAGAGTTATTTTTAACATTTTAACATTTTAAGTGGCATGCATTTTAACCTGTTGAGGCTATTGAGTATTTTCCATGTGTGTTTAAATACATTTTATTCAAATTTGAAACAATAACTCTCTTTGTTCATTACTTATCATTATGCTACAGTGTTGCCTCAAGGCAACACACCCCAAAAAGTACCCCCAAAGATTATAGATTATGTTTATTTGGTCTATTCTATGACAAAAAAAACACTCCAAACATTTTTTTCCCAACTGACATTATAATGCGTACCATAGAGGGTTAAAGATTGGGATTATTATTAACATTTATCTGGATATCGCCATTAATTGTGCAATCGTTGAAGTAGTGTTCAATGATGTTAGCACTCCTCTTTGCTGGTACAGGGATGTTTGACTCTGGAGCCAGAAGCAAGGACATTGCTCCAGCATCCTCTCTTGTTGTAGTTTGGGTGCAGTAAGATTGCAGGGACGCTTCACATTAATGCCCCATCACTGACATGATGTCTCTTGCCTCTAGACCAGCATCAGAGAGTTTTTGTACATGGTGATTCGCAAGCAGTGGTTGGTGTAGGCTAGATTGTCTTGGTGCCAGCTGCCTAACAAATCCATGGCAACATGGAGCCAAGGAAGTGAACAAACCACATAGTCTTTTTAACGGTCAAGGCTTTGTTTCAGTTCCTCTCTCATTAATTTCAGCAAGTCTCCGTTCTTTTTTATCTTCCTCCTCTATTTCTTTCAACCACTCATCCACGCTCAGCCCTGCCGGAAATCAAAAATTCACAACAAAATCTGACATTTTTAAACTATTTGTTTGGCGCAGTAATACTGATAAAATGCAGTCACGGTGTGTTTATATTATTTTACAATGTTTTCAAACGCAGCTCAGACAATCATAACCACGGACCAGAACTAACGGTTTTATAATATTGTTTCTTAAATGTATCAGACGCACGGAAGGGCTGGGTAACGATAACATGAACATGTTAGAGATGATGGCAAACGTGATCTGCGTGCAGCAACTCAAGAATGGTTAAGGTACGGTTAAAGATGCAGTGATTATTTGAAAGTATCCAACAGCACCACAAAATTTCTAATGTTTAAACTCAACACAGTTCACAGTTGCAGCTGCACCACCTAAAGCTCTTGAGGGGACGGCCTATCACCATGACAATACTGTGATGATGCTAGCTCAGACTCAATGACGTAGAGCCCACTCCTTTAGAGTCCTCCTTTATATGAGGAGGACTCGCCCCTTTCTCACTAGGGAGGCGATCCAGGAGCTTGTCATCTCCTTCCTGGGCTACTGCATCTCCCTCCTGACTGGAGCTCCTGCATCTGCCATCAGACCTCTTCAGCTAGTCCAGAATGCTGCTGCTTGTCTGGTGTTTAACCTCTCCACACCGCTCCATTCACTACATTGACTCCCTGCTGCAGATTCATCCAGTTCAAGACTCTGGTGCTAGGTAGCTGACAGGGAAATAAAGGGAAATGCTCCTTCCTACTTCAAAACCTTGACCAAACCCTGCAGTGTGATCAGTGACAAAGGCATCTGCTAAATGAATGTCATGTAGCACAACATCAAACCTTAACACTGAGCTGGGAGGAAATTTAGAGATTTGGGGTCTATTGGGCATGCAGGAGAAATGAGGACCCAGCTGATGAGACAAATACTGGTAAGTATCTGCTGCTGAGTATTTCAAACAGTATGTAAAACAGCCAGTACATAACTGTTCATTGTCTGACCAGACAACTGTGAGACCTTGGCACAAAAAATTCAAAGTATTGGTTTTGTAAGAAAAAAATACAAGTGAGTAAAGAAACACAGTTTTCTTGTGGTATTAAAGAGACAGTAAACAGTCTTAGGTGAGACTACTAGAGGAAAAATATAGATTAAAATGATAGCATTATAATGTAAAATGAATTAGCTTTCCCAGGTCCTGTAACAAAATCAGGGAATGTATCTTTAAGGTACAGTCCATGCAGAAGGGATGAAAACATGTTTTTGCAGTTCTGACTTCCCTTTTCAGCGAATTCACATATTCATGGAAATAAGGATTGGGACATTTTCTTTCAGAGTGTTACACAACAATAATTGAAGCAGAATGCATTGGTAAAGTAAGTGGAGGAATTCATATTTTGCAAAAATGGCATATAATACTCTTTAGGGGCTTTATAATAGAAGCTGATGTAACTTGAATGCAAGCCAAAAAAGAGGGCATAAAAAGTAGGGAAAGTGCACAGCTCACAGTTTCTAACAGGCATGGGTTCCCAGGGCTCCCTGGTGGACTGAAGACTGGTGCTCAGGAGGATGAGGGGGTTAGTGATGGACATGTGGGAAGACTATGGATCCAGCTGAGCTCTCTGTAAGCCAAAGCCTCACTTCAAAGTCCATCTCCCCATCCAGCGGCCTCGGACAGCCCTTGTTGAAATGCACAGATCTTAGTGAAAAAACCAAGGGAATCTGCTACAGATCAATCTGGCTAAGATGTGCCATGGACGAATACTGATGATGTTCATTAAGACAGCAAATGCTCTCCAAGGTCACTTAAATCGCATCTAAGAAAGTGAACAGTAAGCCTTTAGATAGTATCTGAGAAATTGAAAAAAAAAATTAACAAAAGGCCTTTAATGCATTCCCACATTCACCCTGGGAGAAGGCAAATGTTCAAAGCCCCACTGAACCTCCAAACCAGTCTTCTAAGTGTGATCAAACTACATGCCATCTGGACACCAAGGACACCAAGGAGCTGACGATTAGAGGAGAAAGGAAATTAAATGAACCTGAGCTGTTTCACAGGATACAAAACAAACAATACTCTGCCGGCTTGGGACTACAGCTTGTAACATGTCCCCGTTTGTTCCTGACATTCACCTTAAATGGTTTTAAGATTTTTTTATTAGCTGCCGGGATGGCAATATAGTATATACGTATATAGCAGCATCCGTAAATAGTTTATAGCACAACATCAGCATAAATTACGCCCTGCACTGTGTTGTTCGCTTATATTTACTAGACTGACAGGAATAATTGGGCCTGTTCAATTCCTATCAAACTTGAGTCATATATTTATGGCTCAAATTAAAGCTGGCAAGTATTGCAGCCCAAAAGAGGGACCCTGTTGAATACGGTTTGCTGTTGCATCTCAATAAATCTGCAACAAGCCTAAATGATGAAAAGAAAATCATTAAAAAGATGTCTGTTTGCTTCAGTCTTATATGCGATCATGTGTACGAACATTTCAACAAATTAAGCATAGAGACTAATGATGACTTTGACTGTATATGCTACATTTTGGTTCTATGATACCTGCTGTGCTTGTTGAGACAATAAGTATGTTTTGATATATTGATGTAGTAAGAGCTACCCTATGTCTCAGCTGTTCACTATCCACTAATTTAGTTTAAGTTAATATAAGTTCATGAAATTGTAGCAACTTTCAAATTATTCTCATGGCCTATGTTTTTTTTTTTTTTTTTGTAGAAGAATGTAACAATCCTGGTGAAAATTGGTGCAGTCTATTCTATTTCAGCCCATTCATCTCAAAGTCTGGGTCAGATCTATGGAGGGTGAGAGGGGTGAATCAACGAACTCAGAAATATCCAGATTACTGCACTTTTGAGTGTGATGTTTGATGGACATGATTGTGTCATAATGCAACACGCAACAGAAACTGAGGATTTGTTCATAGGCTGAAAAAAGTAAAATACATTATGCAACAGCTCCTGAGACAGTTCAAAACAATAAGGACTCTATTTTCATGCCAGCAAAAAGTGCAAATAGCACAAACAGCACTACGGCAGGTTGGTATATTGCTGACTGTGAGACACATTTTGGGCATCTATTTGGTATTGTCATGCCTAGTGTATCATACACAGTGCAGAGGTGGGAGAAGAAGAGCAAACAGATGGGAGTTTTATTCAAATGAGGCAGCTCAAAGTTATTGGTATTTTGGTAAAAATATTTGCTCTTATCTGACTGTGATTCATAATGTGTACCATTTAAGCATGCTAATTACACCTGATCCCACAATTCAATCACTAGTCAGGGGCTCACCAAAAGATTACGATTCATCCTTTAGGGACCACGCACAGCCACAGCAGTAGTTTTCAAGATACCCATAATGTATGCTATTATACCCACCATTATCATAACTAAAGTGTCCATGTTGGTGGCACTAGTGACCATCAGTGTCATCTTTTGGGTACCATGAATGTTTTTACCAAATAACACCATTAGCCATTTCAACAAGCCACTGTCTTATATTTACATTGTTTGGCTGTTTTTTCAAAAATACTGAGCAGTTTTATATCAAATGCTGGTTTCTCAAACTAAGCAGGTCAAGGCAGAGGACAGGCTGTTATTAGATGGTGTGGGCCAACACTTGCTGTCCAGTGTTTATTTAATGGTCCAGCAAGTCTCTTGCCTCTCAAGTCTTTCCAGCTAGTGTTTGTACAATTACACCGCTTTGCACAGAACAAACCACAAACCCTGCCTGTACCACGGTCTTGAATGCTGGAGCCGTTTCCTCCCCAGGCCCTTAGACAATGGCCCTGCGAACATCCCACTGGATAACTGCCATGGCACGCTGAATGCCAGACAGAAATCATCTCCTCCTGGTGATAACTGAGCAATCTCACGGCCCTGGGGAGCCAGAAACATTATTCAGAAAGCAATGGAACAAAACCAGGGCTGGCATGTCATGGGGTGGTGACACAGGGACTCGAGGGTTAGACAAATATCCCCATCACCAACAGTAAGTCCACTGACTGAATAAAAGACACCACTGGAGGTCTGCATGGCATATTGGCTGAATTATTACTGTCCTCACCAAGAAAGATGCATAATTTTTGATTATTTCAGCCATCATTGAATGTAGAAATCCATTAATTTACATGCAGCTATATTGCTATGTTGTCTCATTTTCTATAAATCATTTACAATTTAATGGTAAAAAAACAACAACAAGTGGGAGGTGCCAAAGTCAGACATTTCCAGTCCTACACATAGGGACTTTAATGTGTGTGTATAGACATTTGAGGCTGAAACACATCACATCTGCATGTCTTTGGGCTATGGGATGAAACCCTAAGAAAACCCATGCAGGCACAGGGAGAACAAGCAAAGGCCACACAGAAAGGCTCCAGCTGGCCACCAGGTTCAAACCCAGAACCTTGAAGGAAATTAAAAAGTACCTACTTAGCCTGTTTCAAGTATACATACAGTAAGCCAAAGGCTACCTGAAAGCTCTGGCATCATGCAGTCTACAACATGGGTGTAATAAATAAATAAAGAAGAGATTTTGTTTTGGCAGCATGAACACATCAGCTAATGCCTGCTTGCATAATAATGCCTTCTAGCCTACACTTTGATGTAGTCCTGCTGATTTACGCAGTGGATAAAAAGGATAATTTTTACTCCTTGCCAATGTGATGCGATTTTGACACAGTGGTTGTTGGAAATGCGTGTCGCATGATTTCCAATTTTACTCATGCAGCAGCCCCACACATCATCAAAACCACTTTGTGTAGACTTTTTTTATGTGATGATAGTATTTTTCCAATTATTCTAATGGCATAAGTTGCTTTGCTGTCTGCTAGTCTCTGCTTTGATAATACCATGGGGGTCCACTAAAGTTTTGAATTCTAAACATAGTGGCTTTAACGTTAACAAGTGGTGCTTTACTGGAGTGTTTTGGGGAGAGTTTATTCTGTTCCTCCAGTACATTTATGTGATGACGGAGGGTTTTATTTATGGTATAGCATCACCTTATAAACTTGTTTTAGTAAATGTGTTTGCAAACAATTGCTTATTTGCACGTCCAGCAGACAGAGCAACATAAGCATGTGTAGCAGCTATAAGATGATCACTCACATGTTATTTTCTATAACAAAGCAGCATAGGGCACAGACAGTACACACACAGGCTCTCTTCCAGTCCCCAGCACTAGCGATGCACATCTTTATTTGTGTTATTTTATACAAAACATTTTATTATAATAAACAATATATGTGCATATTTCTATAAAAGTTAATTATGTAATGCAGTTTTCATGCAGAACCAAAGTACATTACTTTAAAACTTGCTAGCTTAAAGTAAAAACTCCATTTTGTTCTCTTTGGCGGCACATATGGCGATAAGCGGTAATTGCAGGTGTGTTTTTGGACCTCACTTCCCAGATGATCCAAACAGTGTCGCCTGTTTGACGTCAGTCCGAAATCTCTGCTTGAGACAAGTTCGTCCGTGCTAAATTAGACAACCAGATAGCCAACTAGACTGATAGGGTCTAACTTTAGCTTCTATATTTTCGGAGGTAATTTGATCATTGCTGGCTCGCTAACAGAGACAAAGTAAATTAGCCCCGAAATGGTCCTGTTTGTTGTTTTCAAACCTAATGACTAACAAAACAGGCAATCTGCATTTCCACCTGGGGACAGCCCAAAACAATGGTCCACAATTTAGGTAGAGTAGATTTTATTTTAAAATATACTTATTTATGTTTCTTTTTCTTTGGATTTTCACTTGTTTTAGAAGTTTCATCGTCTGTAGTCATCGATCTTTTCTTTGTTTGTTCAGCCATAGTAACCGTTTACTCACAATGCTAGCAGAGACCGGAAAAAAAGCGTGAGTTGAAGAGCAAGTCTGTTAATTGAGAGAGCTTTTTCACTGGAAACTGAAAACGAGAAGTCAGAAAACCAGAACAATGAACACTAAAAACCTCTGCCGAGCTGATGGGAGCTCCAGAATTTGTGATAATTATCCATCGGTTCATCACTATGTGTGACCCTATTCACCTTACACGTAGTTATTTGATCCACTATTGATTTAAAAATATTGATTAGTGCAGCTTTAACTGAAGAGTTATAGAGAAAAACAGATGAGAGTGGAACCATTCCTGGTGAGATATGCTGCAATTATCTTTGTGACAAAACCATCATAATACTTGTGTGACATGCTAAAACATACTGTAAGAGTAGCACATTTAGAGAAGAGTCATAAAGCCAGTAAACTGACTCAATGTCAGATAAACAGATGTATCTATTTAAAGTTTGCTAACATTAGCAAACATTAGCCACCATTGGCTACTGGTCATACCAGAACAAGTAAGGCTGTAGCAGCAAAACTGCTGAGGATATTGCATTGAATAAGGATGTGTTTATTGCTTATGAATTCAGATTTTAATTTCTTAGAGAAAGTTGTGCTATTTCGTCTTTCAAAAATTACACAGTGTCACTTTAAGTAAGGGATTAGCGTACTTGTTTTCACCACTGAACAGCACACATGAAGCATAAGTGTCTATTACTACAGGAGTGCAGTGGAAACAAACTAAATGTTACCTCAAGATGAAAATATGATGCAGGCTGACAGAAATCACTGTTTCTTTGCGGCATCCAGACAGAGAATAGCAAATGAATTTAACATCAGCTGTCTGGGACTTGTTTGGCAGCTTTTATGGGTGGTTCAACAATTCACCCACACCACAGTACAAACAAATCACTATAGCATCAACAATTTAGAGAGGAGTCAGTCACTTTTGCCCACGTCTGCATCTCTGCTCTGACAAATACACTTTGATGGTCAAGTAATTTCCCCATTTGTGATTTTTTTCTCTGCTACTACGGCTTCAGACAAATTACTGGTGTTATCCATTTGGTTAATGGACGATGCCATTGTCCAGGAATAGAGTGTTACAGCTTGTAGTACTAAAACCTGGATGTATCCAGCCATGTGTCCTCACTTTAGATTGCCAATGCTTTTATTCCAAAGGGTTCTCATTTAAGCAGAAAATGAGGTCTGTGGTTAACACAGAGGTTATTTTCTTCATTTATCATAAACTAAATGCAGAATTTTGAACAATCTGCCATGGGAACCCTTTTGGAGTGAAACTTCAGATTGGTCTACAGAATGACATCATCACTCAGTGTCACCTCTATTTCAGCACTTTGGATGAATGTATTTATTTTTGCAACATAATTTAACATGATTATTTTTTAAATGTAACCTAATTTGAAGCGATTTTCACTTGTGATGAACCTTTCTGCCTTCTCAGATTCTGATCTGTCCTTTTATGTCAATATAACCATAATACTGGATGTTCAACTCTATGTCTATTGTTATTGTTTTGTTTTTTTAGTGAGGACGGAGAGCTTTTATAAAGTGATCTGAAAACACTAGCATCTACAGAAGCTATTTGGTGCATGAATGGTGTATTAAAATTAAAAATCCACATTTGTGTGGATATGGTCTGAAGCTAATGGATTACCTTTTTGCAGTGTTCCTGGTGGGGAATTTTCCATATGGTTTGAGGCTTTGGATCAGTGTCACAAAATGGCCTTTAGCTCACATCAGGCCTGAAGGGCTCTCCAAACTATACAGCTAAGTAGAACCCTCCTCAGAAAGGTCATGATTACAGCCCCCTCACAGAGCTCTTCTATCATTCAGGCTGCCCTTGGCAACTACACACACTGGTAGCTCTAAATGTTACTGAGAGGTAACTCAAAACTGAAGGGAAAAAAATAACTAATCTATGTAACCATGTTTACCAGTTTAGCTGGTCTTTGAAGCGTTTTACCAAAGGAGTGCTCATTATCTTGACATTGAATAACATAAACAGGAGGTAGTCATTTGCACTCAAGCATTTTGTTTGAACTCTTCTCACCTGAACTTCTTTTAGCCAAGAACAGTTTATGTCAAACACATTTTTGTTGTCTGGTTATTTGAATGCAGTTTTCATCTGTACTTGTGGTTTAATTAAATCCCTGGATACATAAAACACCTACAAGTCCTTGTATCCATAACTCTTTGTGCCTTCTTTAGAAATCTGATGCTACTGATGCTGAATCACTGTCTCTCAGTGAAAGAGCAGAGAAGCAGCAGATAAGACAAATACTGCCTTTGCTTTGTTTCTCAAAGAAGCATTCATTGAGGATAGGCTGTCCTTCATGGTCAAAGATGCAAAAACAAACTAGACTAAGCCATGTTAGCTCTGTGAGGCTATAGGCATGTCAGCACGTTAACATGCTCACAATGACAATGTTTAGATGCAGATGTTTAGCAGGTATAATAATTACCATGTTCAGTAGAATTCACAGAAGAAATTAGATTTGCCTTGGGATACTGAGAGTCACAGAAGGAAAAAATTAGCCCCGCTGATGTAGAATTAGTATGCCAATCACTTATATCTTCATTCAACTCTAGAGTCAAAACATGGAGCTGGGCAAGCAGATGTTAATTAGAGCAACACAATAAAGAGCAGCAGAAAGGAGACAAAAACATTCTGAGCAGTCTTTTGATTTGGTTGAAAACAGCAGAACTTTATCCTGACAATGTATTAATTCAGGTATTTTGGTGCTATTAGCATATCACCACAAATTATCAAAAACAGTTGGACAAAACAAACACCTTACTGACTATAGACTTATATAATTAGCACCAGTGACAGCACTGCTAAATAATATGAAATTTCTCCTGAGGTTGACAAGGAAAGTTCATGGGGTCATTAAAATCTGTTGATCATCTCAGGAGCATGAACTCGTACATTCAATTTCATGTGAATCTGCTAATTATATTGTTGTGTAAACTGCTGAATCATGATTAAGGCCTCTGTTGTACAGCCCAAAGGGGTCATAGCAACCTATAAACCCTCTTTGACGTTAGGAGGTTCAGGTTCAGTCATAAAGATTAGTCTCAGTCTTAATTAATCTATTAAGCCTACTTAAGGTACAAGGTTCAAGGTACATTTATTTCTCATTCTACAACACAGGGCTGCACATTGAAATGAAAGTTGTAGCGCCATTCAAGCTGCACTGTTTTGTTGCTCTTCCTGAGGTTGTTTCCATTTTTTACCTGTTGAAGGTTTTTTTTGGTGAGTTTTTCCTTATCCGAATTGAAGGTCTAAGGATAGATACATTTCTGATTAGTGATATTGGGCTATATAAATAAAAACTGACTCGACTTCTGGTTCCAGCGCCGTACGAGCGCTCTACCCAGCAGCTCTCTGTTTTTTCCTGCTCTTTTTTGTAAATAATTCTTATTTATTGTTTGGTTTTTAGCTTAGTTGTGTGTACAGCTAGTTAATTTAGTTAGTTAGGCTACGTTCAGATAGAATCAGGTGCTGCGGCAAAAACACCGGTTTTCCCATTCATTTGAATGACGGCACTGCGTTTAGGCTGTGGCAGTGTGGGCTGCAGGGGCTGCGACGAGAAGTTAATCAACTTTTGGAGAAATGCAGCCGACATCTCACTGCAGCAGCCAATCACCAATCAGATCAGAAAACGCCATGGTGAAGACAAACTTTATCGTGTAGCATTGTAGCGTTCCACTGTGTACCACGCAACTGTGAAGATGAAAGAGAGACTGATCGATCGCCGCCGTGATGACAGTACATCAGCTGTTCAACCCTGCCAAGAGGGAGTACAAAGATGTTAATCGCTGTGTAGTCGCTTTGCTAGTCTTCAAGCTGGGATTGCTGGTTAGTATGTGACACTCCCACAACGCACGCAACCCTGCTCTGATTGCCGCAATGCCTGATTCTGTCTGAAAGCAACATTAGTCCCACGATGAGGTGGAGAGTTTTCACTGTGTTCTCCGTTGTGGTAACACTTTTGATAAACCGAGTCTCCAAGGGATAGGCCTAAAATCCCCAAGGGGTTGTGGAGAAAGTACAGGGGATGTAGTATAGGAGTGAAACATCGGGTGAAGAAAAGGAGATACAAGCCGTATCTGCCTTCCATCATGATGGGAAACGTGAGATTGCTGGCTAACAAGATGGATGAACTAGCATCCCTGGTGAGGAGTCAGAGAGTGTCTTGAGTGTAGTGTGATATGTTTCAGGGAGACATGGCTACACGAAGACAGCCATGACCCCAACGTGTTTATAGACAGCTTCCAGACGGTACCAGACAGGAATTGTAGGAAAGGTGGAGGGTTATTCTCATTAACAACCAATGGTGCAACCTTGGACATATCACACTAATCATGGTTAAAGAATGTGTGTGCTGGACATTGAACTGCTTGCCGTGAGCCTGTCCATGTCCATATTATTTGCCAAGAGAGTTTTCCCATGATTGTCCTGGTTTTTTACGTTCTTCCCTCGGCCCACGCAGCACTCGTTATTGACGTCATACACTCAGTCATTGCGAGACTACAGATGCAGCACTCGAATGCCTTCATCGTGCTATCCAGGGACTCTGCCCACATTGAAGCAGTTTGTGGACTGTCCAACCAGGTCCTGCTGTATGCCAACGTTAAGGAGGCTCAGATCATAACCTAATCCACCTTCTGCCCCTGTACAAGCCTCTAATCCAGGACTAGTGAGTCAGACTAGGACTGTGAGGAGATGATCACAGGAGACTGTGAATGAGGCTCTGCAAGGCTGCTTTGAAACAACGGACTGGGATGTGCTCTGTAGAGAGCACATTGATGCACTCATGGATCTTGGGTACATCAACTTCTGTGTGGATAATGTTGCTCCAACAGAGCCTGTATGCTGCTTTCCAAACAACAAACCCCGGGTCACCAGAGACATAGAAGAGGGTCTTCAGAGTCGGGGACAGTGAGGAGGTGAAACAGGTTCACAGAGAACTTAAGGTGAGGATTAATTTGATTTCTCCAGTGCATTCAACACATCTGGCCTGCCCTGCTGGGGAGCAAGCTGATGGCGATGCAGGTGGACGCTCCCCTGGAGTTCTGGATTGTGGACAATCTGACTGGTCAACAAGCTCATCAGGAAGGCTGGCTCTTTCCTGGGGTTGGAGCTTGATTCTTTGGTGGTGGTGTCAGAGAGGAGGATGCTGTGCAAACTGCGGAGCATTATGGACAATGACTTCCATCCTCTCCACGATGTGCTGGTCATACACATGAGCCCCTTCAGCAGTAGACTGTTATCACCACGATGCACCACAGGAAATCCTTTCTTCCTCTGGCAATCAAACCTTTCAACTCATCGACCTCATGTCGAGAGATGGCCAGCAGAGGCATGGGGAGCTGAGGTGGTTCCAGCCTTCATTTCAGCACTGTTCGTTTAATCTCTCTCTTTCTCTCTGGATTACTGTCTCTCTGTGGATTACAATCATTACAACTCTGCACGTGATGTTCCATAATGTCCCTTAAATCAATGTCATGGACATTTTGAATTAACCATATACACATACTTCAGATTTCATATTGGTATTGTACATACACAGCTATATGCCACTTCTTATCTATGATCTTTACCGTTAACCTGTTTATATGTTTGGAACTGTGTATATTTTGGAGTTTCACCTTACTCATATTTTAAATTTTACATTTGCACTCCCACTTTGTACTGCAACTGCTGCTCAACTAATCTACCTACCTCATCTCCTAAAATGACATTTAAAAGTTTTGAGTGTCTAAACATAATGATATAAACATTAATTATGCGTTAGTTTCAACAAGCAGACATTGTAGAAAAACAAATGAAACACTGTCTGTGAAGGTTTTGCAGATCTGTTTAGTATGAACATGTGCAACTTTGCATATACATTAATTGCAAATGTTCATTACAAATGTTTCCTAATTATGTTAATAAAAACAAAATGTAGACAAAATTATATTTCTTTCAAAACATTCATTTCTAAGAGAAATGTGTAGTTTTTTTTAAATATTTGGTTTGGACTGTACTTTCTACATTAATGAACTAGCTATCCTGAAAAAACACACTTTAGCGAAACTCTTTTAAATTGTAATTGCTTTTCACCCAAGAAACGACTAGTACCTCCACAAGGCAACTCACTTTTAGGTTCACTTCAACAACATTTTGGCTAATGACAGGATCAGATTTGCATAAAATCTGGTGTTATCTCCAGAAAATAAATCTTAATGCTTTTAATGATGCCATGACCTTCCCTTTAGAGCTACCAATGAAGCAAAAATGTTCACCTGTGTACAAAAAATATTAAAACTTCACTGGAAAATTGGCACAAAATTTGCTGAATACACTTGTAATCTCCAGATAATGAACCCTTCGCATTTGCAACACTCCATAGCTTTGCTCTACCACCAACCTCAGGACAATCTGAAGATTTTGCACACAAGACATCTCATGATCTAATAGATATTTTTTCATGGCAGTAATGAATACATGTTAAATGGACTTCATTTATATAGCATGTTTCAACCTAAAAGGATCCCAAAACACTTTACAGATTGGTTTCATTCACCCATTCACACACTGATGGCGACGGAGCTGCCATACAAGGTGCTGGCCTCCATCAGGTTCAGTGTCTTGCCCAAGTACACTTTGACATGTGGACAGGAGGAGCTGGGGATCGAACCACTAACCCTGGGATTAATGGACGACCCATGTCACAGCCACCCTACATGTTCCCCACAGAATGAACCAACTAAATTTTAAAACCTTTTCTGTTGTACCACTCTCAGGACAAAATAACTACTTTGATCCCTCTTACCTGTAAGGTTCTAAAAAGGCTAAACTCTTAGTATTGTATATTGTGTGTTAGACCCAAGTCTGCATTTTGTAGTATAATAAGGTTGCAGCCTGTAGGGGACATTAATGGGTCATTACACTTTGAATATGTTCACTGGCATTTTTGGCCTCTATTTGAACAAGACAATCAAATGCCATTTGTCATGGTCCACAAAGGACTCTTGTTTGGACTTTGTATTTTGGTCTTGTTTCCTGTTTTATGTTGAAATCCCTGTTCGTGTTTCCTTGTGTGCCTTGGTGTTTCCTGTCTTTGTTTTCCCTCCAGTTTGATTAGGTTCACCTGTGTCTTGTTCTCACCTGTTTCTGTTTCCCTCGTTAACTCCTTCCCTATATAAACCGGTCCTCTCCCTTTGTTCTCTGTCATGTCATTGATGTGGTTTATGTTGCTGTTGTCTCGATGTTCTTGTTGATCTCTTCGTGTCGTGTTCCTGGTGTTTCCCTGCGTGTCAGTACCTGAATTTTGTAAGTTTATTTTGTTATTAAATTGTGGAATTGCTTCAGTCTCTTCGCCTGTCTGCATTTGGGTCCTCTCCCTGCTGCCTACATGGCCCACCTTAACACCATTTCATTTGCGATAAATAGATAATCCATCTGCGGCCTGCATACAAACAGTTTTTGGGTCTGCATCAGAAGATGGGTATTATCAAATCATTGAATCACTATGATTTAATTCTCATCATTATTTTTGTATAGTTAATTAACTGCATATGTATAAGCTAATCCTTAGGTGGCAACACCTCTTAAACATTGTTTCAGAGCCACATGTTGGCACAGAGTAAACAATCACGCCGATTAGATTTTTGGCAAGGATTGTGTTGTTTTAGTGTTAATTATGTGTGACAGCATGCAAAGACATAATATAATTCAAATTATTATGCATTGTTTGCACATCTGCAAAAAACAACACCAAGGGCAGATAGGGAGGTGAGAACTCACCATGCCTTCTCTTCCCACATCTAGAAATATAAACACAAACAACATCCATAACACACTATAATTTGCTCTTCGTGTAGCATGATACCCCAAAATTAAAACTATGCAGAAAAAAACAAAGTGCTAATATATGGATGTTAAATGTCTTATTCAGTTGGATGCAATGCATGAAGTGTAAGATAAATTAAGATTTATAGAGTAAGGCAATTACTCTAAACCTGATGCAGCTGCCCTTATTTAGTTGAATGTTAAGCTCGCCTTGCTTGGAGGAGCACTAATTACTGAAGCTTATAGGAGGCTTACACTAATCTTGATTGAATTTCTGAGTGTGATGTGAGATCTCGCCATCAAACTTTTTCCCACTAACAAAAGAGCAACTTTTAAAGCCAATGTTTTCAAACAGGTTTAACCTACTGAGAGTGCAAACAAATCCAACTGCAGAATTTACATAAACAAACCTGCTATGAATGTAAAAATGTAACTCAAATATAATACATGGGAAAATAAAACAGAAAAAATATGACTAATACTACAAAATACTAGCTTTTACTACTATATAGGGCCTTCTGTTTAAAGGCATCTCAGACCAAAACAAATCGGCATGTTGGCCATACCTCCCACTAACCAGAAACAGCTGTTATTGTTGCTCACCTAAAAGCCACCAAACCCCACTGTCACAAACACTAATTTTCCAAGCAGACTGTAAAACACACTTCAAACTTGACAGAAACAAAATAAAACTGACCAAAACCGCCTATAAATAGTCTATAAATAAATAGTAACAACATTCAACTATAGTGAAAAAATTGCGTGTATCGCTGGGCTTTGCAAGGGTTGTGCAGGGAGGACTGGGTGGAGCGGAGGAACAGAGCTGCTGCCGGGGGAACACCCGGAGCTTCTGGAGGAATAAACACCAGGAGTCGCACCGGATTCTGCTCTGATCCGGAGCCGTTTACCAGTGGAAGGAGAGCTCAGTTTATTTTGAAACTCTTGGGATTAAAAAGTGGATTTATCTTCACTCTCGCTTCTCAACCCGTCTACAGCAGCGAGCCGCGTAGGTGCCGACCTCTTTCGGCATAGTGTCTATTCATCCATGTAAATGTACTTTACTTCATGAACGTACAGGGAGGAGAGGGGGGAAAAGAGACTGGAGGGAAATAACAGAACTCTCTCTGTCTCTATATAAAGCAGAGGGACTCACATACACAAACATGCACGCGCGGCCGTCCTGGATTTCAAAACAAAACAGAGCAGCTCGGAGAACAACACACAGATGGAGTGTGACGTCATTCTCTGACGCCATTACTCCACTATAACGTTACATGGCAAATAATTGTTTGGTGCTATATTAATGTTCAGTATCTCATATATTGCACCTTTAAGGTTCACTAGTGATTTAGTGTACTTTACGGTCTAGACTCCACTTTAGGTCAATTGATATCCAGTTATGGTTGAAGGAGGCTTCTAACATGCAACATTTTAAACATTTTTTTCTCTTTGATATTATGTTTAGAGGTGAAACATATTTTATCACGGTATCTTGTACATTTTCTTCAAATTCAATTAAACCATTTCTAAATGAAATAACCAGATGAGAATATAGCAATAAAACAGTCCTGCTCATTAATTAGCAACACTGCAATATAACAATAACGAGATACTAAGTATAGGGCTGGTGGTATTTTATGTTTTTTTATTTTAGTTTATTGTTAAGAAATGCCATAAAAAGACCAAAACCAACAATGTGTTAATCCGTCTCTTGAAACTTTGTTCTGTCTGTGGCACTCAAACCGCAAACCCATTGGTAACTACTGAAGATGTAACTCTAAAAATTGCTCATAAATGTTTTAATTTCTTTTAAAAAGGCCCAGTGATTTCTCAAAACAGATGGGTACTGTAGGTTTTTAGCAAACCAACAGGTAGAAATGGTGCACTTATTGGAAACTATTGACAGCAGTGAATTAATTAACCACATTTGCTGCTCTAGTGAGTATTTGCAGCATCAAGACGGTGTATGTGGGATTGAGCCAACATGAACTACAGTGTATGTGTGTGTGTTTGTGTGTTCGTTCATGGTAATGAAGGAACATCACCCAGTGGAACAGTGTGGCTCACTGATGTGTTTTTTAATAATTTTTGGACAACAATGGAGCTCTATGGCACAGAGGAGTAAGATATATCAGGCTTTGTATACACAGACAATATCTGTGTTTATATAGTTCTCACTTATTTGTAGTATAAGTGTATTTCAAATGGCAAAATCACAATTTGTCTGTTTTCATTTCACACTTGCTTTGGCAATGTAAACATCTGTTTCCCATGCCAATAAAGCCCCTTTGAATTGAATTTAAATCTATATCTATATTGGCACATTATCTATCCCTAATTATGTTAATTATTGTGTTAAATATAATTTCTATATAATACCTTTTTGAAGCTCTGGATAATATCAGAAAAGAGAACAAAAGATTGCCATACTCAAATTAACATGGCAACTTAACAACTCTGCAATTAACTGAGCTCATAAGAATTTTAAAAGTTAAAAAAAGTCAGTGCAGAATAGGTTAAATACTTATAAAGATGATACGCTATTCAGTGAATGGAATTTCAGTTAAAAAAGCGTGACCTGCAGGCTATGGTCCAAAATTAACCTGCTGCCTTCGTATATTGATATTACTTGTGCCAAAGTGGATGGGGTAGTGTCATTTTAATGTCTAAAATTACTTATAAGCACCTTTTCTAGATCAGACCTCACAATATGTTGTATACATTATCTCAAAGGTATGAGTAGTAAAACAACATGGCATAAAAACCAGACTATAGACAGTCCATATTTAGATTGATGCAGGACAGGAAACACAGCTCATGTAAATGGGATCGGCATCATGTCAGGAACTGACTTTCGCTGCTTAATGTGACCTGTAAAAAAAAATTTAGCGGTCAGGGTGGCAGTGACCCTTGCTGATTTATCCCCCACAGACAAATTCAGGTGGCATTTACTTCCTGTCGGGTGGTAATTTCAGAACCTGCCAACATGAAAAATACATTCAAACATCAGTGAGTTAGCTGAGTATGGTCAGGTCCTGCACAGGTGACCTTAATGTAAACTGACAGCCTAAAGGTACAATCAGTATTTCCAATGCGAGTATGGAATCAAAACCAAAGCTTTGATGTTAGGTGAGAGGGCTAAGCACTGAGCCTCTCTATAGTGCCAGCTCAACCAAATTATATACATGCATCTTTTTTAAAAAGCACATGTGAAATGTGTTTCACATTCAGCTCAGGTGAACTGCACACTCTCAGTTCCAATCCACAGCCATGCCTCTGTCCGTTTATGTGTCTGCCCTGTTATGGACCCTCCATCCATCCAGAGTGTCTCCCTGCTTTCCACTGTAATGTATGCTGGGTCTGTGGGTAATTAGAGGACTTTGTATTTTCCAAGTATCTGAGGCGCAACATTCTCCCGCTCAGAGAGGAAAATATTGCAGCAAACACTTGGGAGAGCTATGTGATCTGGTTTGGAAAAAAACAAATCCCATCGACAACAGAAACACAGGAGCTGCAGATCTCAAACATTCTGCTCCATTCTGACCTGCACTCAGTCCAAAACTCACAATGAAACTCAGTTCAGTTGGGCTGATTCAATTAAAGGGAAACTCCGTTATTTTTAAACCTAGGCCCTACTTTTCCAATATTTGGGGTTGAGAGCGAAACTTTTCCTTGAGCGAGGCTTTCTGTTTCTTTGGTAATGGCCATCAATGATAGAATTTAATTTATATTTAGTTTAGACAGGAAAAGGTTAAGAGGCTTGTGCTCACTTGTAACTGGGGAGTTAAAAAAGATTTATTTTCCATTTTTGTCTGTGACATATTCAACAGACATCGATATTGAAACTGAAAGGTGTACTGTTGCTGGTTTGATGTCAATAACACTATCAACAGATCATTTTCACTGTGTATTTTTGCTGAGAACCGAGCGCGTCACACGGAAAAAATAGGCGAGACTCCAAATCTCTAGATGAGCCGCGCAGAAGATGTGCCTGAGACGCGCGTCTCACGCGGGCTGTGTGGCTACTCTAACCTGTTAACATGGGCGCTGAAATGAAAAGAGGGTCCGCGACGCACACGCAGTGCTCAGGTCAGCGGTGTGGCCCGGCTGTTACTCTTTGACAACATTATGGAAAGGATCCCTACAGAGACAGACCATTTGTTAGACACTTCAGTCTGAGCCTGTCAGTGGCAGAAACAAGCACTTTTAAGAGTCGGTCTAGACCTGCTCTATTCGAAAAAGTGCCCTGAGATAACTTTGTTATGATATGGCGCTATATAAATAAAACTGAATTGAATTGAATTGAATTTTAGTGAAAGTGCTTTTCACGGGCACAAATTTCCCGCAAGGATTACGTTGCAGCCATTGCAGCCCATTTGCGGATGCTGGCGGAGGTGATCTACTGGACCAATTCCAAAACTTTTTGTAAGTATTAGTCATATCGACCCCAAAATTTGTAGAAATAGGGCCCAGGTTTAAAAATACCGGAGTTTCCCTTTAATGCACGCAAATTTTTATCTTGAAAAAAAAATGCATACAATGTTATAAAATGACACATGAACAACCCATATAAATAGCTTTGAACCCACCACTAAAGAGTGTTTTTTCTTCTGAAGTCAAAGTGACATGCAACTGATATGTATGTATCATTTCTTTGAGCTGCCCCCCCCCAACTAAAGTCTAATCTATAGGAGACGGAGCATTTGCAGCTCTGGCCCTGAAGCTACAGAATAAACCACCTCCAGTATATCAGAATGTCTGAATCTGAACAGATTATAAAATCTCTGATGACATCTCACTTTAATAACTTTTTCATGTACTGTTCATCCTATTTTATTGTTTTATAGTAGTCCAACCCTCCCCTATGGTCATGAGCTTTGAAAGCATGAGATTGCAGATATAAGCAGCCAAAATATGTTTATCGTCAACATACAGTTCTCATTTGTTTTCCTACAATATCCATTCCCAGAAACTAAAACTAAATGATTGAAATTTTTATGCTTGTTATTATTCCACCCACTTAGCACTTGGTCAAGGTTTTGGGAAATGTGGGATAAAGCTCAAATGACACTTTCCACATAACCATGAAGGTCTATGTGACAAAATCTTGTCATCTTCCATGTCCGTGATGGTCTGCACAAACATCTTTGGGGACATCTGTTGGTAGCCCTGATTGCACATGTGTGAACTTGACTGTGTATGCAGACACCAAATGTTGTATAATGTAGTATATGTGTACTGTCCACCCTGCTGTCCTCCATGCCTGTTTTGGAGTATATCATAGCTTTAAGGATGTCACACACACACAAAAAAAATTGACAGCCGTCATCTAGTCAATGTTTGGCCTTAATAGGCATTCAAAGTAACTGCTGCTGCATCCGTTTACATCTTCAGTCTTGTTAAATAACCTACTAAACTGAACAGATGTAAAGATGCAAAATTTTGCAGCCCTGATGTTCATTTGCAGTAGGCTTGGCAGCTCTGTGTCTGAGTCAGTGGAGTCACTGGACTTGATAGAGTGGCTAAAAGTGGATGAGTATGTGGAGAGTGTGTGTGTATTAATAAAGACCACAGTGAAATACAAAGGAGCCAAAACATGCACACATATCTCTGCATCTGCTCATATCTGCATAGAAAATTGCCAATTAATTTAGATTTTTCTTTTTTTTCCACCACAGCCTGAAAGTAAACTTATTAGACTGCAGTGCATTAAATGAATAAGTGAAAGGCTTTAATTATATATGTCTAGGGGGCTTCATAAACGCATGTCACTGATGCAATGAAATTAACATTGTTTATGTGCTTGTGTGTGTATTTGTGCTTCTACTTCTGTGTGTGTGTGTGTGTCATGTCTGGGAGCTGAGTTCTCAGGAGTTTTGACTGGGTAAAATAAAATCCAGAGTACACCCACAGGGCAACACGACTGAACAAATACAATAATTCAATTTACTCTTCAATTACATTCGCATTCAGGCTTTCCCCTCCTTTAATTAAACTGTTGTACATTGGCGCCGAGCAGACGCAAATAATCAAATAAAATCCATCACAAGGCCCAATATTCCACCTGTTAAAAACCAAATGAGGGATTTGATATTGCACGTCATGCTTTTATTTATTTATTTATTTTTTTGTCTAAAGCAAATCAGTAAATTGCTGGTGTGAAATGACGTTCAAAGCAATATGCAGTTAACAAACTGAAACTAATTAACGCATTTCAAAGGAGTTCAGAGAATAAGAATGAACATGACATGCATACTTGGCTTTGATATTGATATCAGGCATACATATTTCAGTTGGAGACATCAAACGCATTGATTACCCAGAATTCCTAAATGTTGTTGCAGTGGGGAAGTCACTGCAGGTCGCTGCATGCCATCAAAAGGTACAACACAAAACAACCCGAGGCTGCTGATTGCTTATTCATGGATCTGTCATCAAACATGTTATGAACCTGAATGAAAGTGCTCTCCCTGTACGTGGGGAGGATTACACACACAAATGAACACACAAACACAATTTTGCACTTTTCAGGCTAGATATTGAACACTTTCCTACCCGCACAAGGAGGACACCCGGGGACAAAGCCGGAACGGGTAAGGACAAGCTGTCACAGGCATATATGTATATGTGTACAGCATTCTTCTAAAATATATTCTTTCATTTGGTGTTTTGATGATGGTGGTGGAGAGCGCCATCTAACACATTGCTCCAAAATCTCCAACAGGACGTTCAGTTGGTGACTTTGAAGGTCATACCATATGATTAACATAATTTTCATACTCATCAAACCATTCAGTACCAAACGATCTATCTATACGATATAATGCACAGAGAAAATTCACTTCATGTTCTGTCTGAACACACCTTTACATGGATCAGCAGAACTGCAATACACAGCATTGGTTAGTTTTCCCTCAATATGGCATTGCTATTTTGCAAAAGCCATGCCATTTTCCATAATATGTCCATACTTTGGGTTTTGGGACAGTTCACACCTCAATTGCATGTAAATTATTAGCGCACAGGTTCCATGCAGGTTACATATAGGCCCTGTTTACACCTGGCATTAACATGTGTCTTGGGTGATCTGATCAAAAGTGATCAAAAGCTCAAAGTACAGGTCTGAATGCACCAAGATCATTGAGGACGCATTGAGATCCGATTGCTCAGACCACATTCGGAGGTGGTCTGGGCCGCAACTGGCCACGTTCTTTTAGCAGTGTGTACGCAAATGTGTCCTGGGCCACATTGAAGGACCACCTACTCAACTGACGTCCTCTGCCTAAGAGGAAGTACGTATGAATTTCTGCGCCAACGCGTCATATTAAAGTGCAAAATAATAAGATACACATATATATATATATACACACATATATATATATATATATATATACATACATATATATATATACATACATATATATATATATATATACATATATATATATATATATACATATACATATATATATATACATATCCACTGCCTCTCCTCTCTTATATATATATATATATATATACCCTCTATATATATACATATATATATATATATATATATATATATATACATATATATATATATATATATACATATACTATATATATATATATATATATATATATATATATATATATACATATACATATATATATATATATATATATAATATATATACATACTACATGCTATACACATATATATATATATATATATATATATATATATAATAATATATAAAATAAAATGAGGTTACTTATCAAACATCTTGGGTGATTTGGTTTGCTTAGAACACGCCAAGGAATAGACCCAGTCTGTTTTTGCATACAAAATGACATACAACAAAGATTCCTGGCTGGAATGCCTACCAAGGTTTGCAGGATGCCGCGCCATTGTTTACCTTCATGATGTGCTGGAGGTGCAAGCAGCTCTTCATCTAACCAGCTCACTCTGGCTGTTACCTCTTGCACTATTCCTCCCTGCAATATGTAAACTCAGACCACTGACCAAATATCAGGGAATGTCCATATGTTGTTGTGTTTATATATTTTATTTGTCACACATTTACTGAAAGGTCCACGAACTTCATAATAAAAGCCTTCTGCTTGTTCACCAGTGGAAAATGTTTGACGTGAAGCAGCAGCAGGAAATGTTCAGTTTGCATTAGAAATAACTTAACACAGCTATGATAGGGCTGTAGGAGAGCAAACAGTAAACAGTAATTTGATTGATATGTAAGGGTATGAACAGGAATGCAGGAGTGAAAGTAAACAAACTACAGAGATTCACTTAGAAGCTACGAAAGTACTGGGAGCTGAACACTAAGAGACTTTTGAAAACGGAGCCGTCTCTGCTCACCAGCACAGACACACGTCAAGCCAATCAGACAATCGGTTTAGCAGAACATCTGGCTTGCTTTGAGGGAGGAGACCATGGAGACCAAGGAGGACGACAATAGCAAATCCCCTCCGTATTAAACATTCTTGATTTTTGTGACACATAAATGGATTTTCGAAGAAACATGTGAACCAAAAGAAATGCATATCGTTGTTAATCATGCTTTAAATTTCTCTTTCAGTGTGTGTGCAGTTCTGGTTAGAAGATGACAACTGACATTCGGCAAATACTCTATGGTTTCTGATGAATCATTATGGCCGTTCTATTTAAGTTTGGAATATGGACAGAAAAGCCCAGTATCATCAGTATCAGTTTCAGCTTTTCAGAGAGATTAGAGACACTTGATGAGAAAATAGAGGAACAGAAGGCAGCAAGTGGGACAGGACTTTGATACCGTATGTATATATAAAAACATTATTTCACATTAGAAAATAAACATTATGGAAAGTTTTGTCATGTATTGTTTCATGTTACAATGTGGAGAATTAGCTAATAAGGTGAAAGGTTATTTTTCATTTTATTGGTACTTAAAGTGGCAATAGACAACTTTTCAATGTTTATCCCCCTAGTGTTTCCAAGTGGTATTACTGTTGCTACCGCTGTCGCAACGTCAAGCGGATTGCTTAGGCCGCTTTCAGTTGCAGTGATTCAACGCAGGGTTGTGCGGCGGTGTGGGAGTGTCTCATACTAACCAGCAATCCCAGCTTGAAGAGCAATACAAGCCAAGCCACTGCACGGCGATTAACGTCTTTGTACTCCCTCGTGGCAGCTGATGTACAGTCATCGCGGCGCCGATCGACCAGTCTCTCTTCCATCTTCACAGCTGCTCGGTAAACAGCTAATGCTACAATGCTACAAGGTAAACAAAGTTCTTCACCTGGGCATCTGCTGGTCTGATCGCCACAGGCCGCTGCTTTCAGGCTGCGGCGGTGTGGGCCGCAGGGGGTGCGGCGAAAAGTTAAAACAGAATCAACTGTTGGAGAAATGCAACCCAACGTCACGCTGCAGCAGCCAATCATGTCAGCGCCTGATTCTATCTGAATATAGCCTTAGAGTTTCCCTCAGAGCCTAGCTACTACCAACAACACAGCACACACTGCATTTGTTTCCAATTTTCTGTGAAGAAACGATCAACACTACTTTGGAAATAAAAGAAAAGAAAGAAGCAATTCACAGAAAAAGGTAAAGTGAAATTGTCATCATTTTATATTGAGTAATACCAGTTTGAGTGTTGCTTTGCGCAAACAAGTATGTAACTACAATAGGGGTGGGTGGAGGGGGAGTAGAAGAAAACACTGTCATCTAGTGCTGCTCATGGTGAAAATTGTTGAGTCTTTGTAAATAATAATATTAAGAGTAACGTTATGGTCTAGAACTTCTCTATAGTGCCATGAGATAGCGTCTGTTATGATTTGGCACTGTATAAAGCAGCCTGGCTGGTCCAAAGCAAGAAATTACTGTTTGAATCCCAATTTGAACTAGAAACCCCGATCTCAGCACTATGACAGAGGCAAAATAAAACACCTGGTAGTCGGTTTGGAACCCTCTCAGGTCCGCAGCTCTCTCCATCGAGTGAATGCCAGTCCGAGGTTCACTCTTGTTTTTCCTCGTTTTTTTTATTACTCTCCCTCTTTGCCTTCTTTGCCTCCTCCATCAACGGGGCTCTTTTTCTTTTTCTGGGTAGAGTTTCCACAGTTACTCCGGTTGTTCCACCGTCCGTCCGTGGATAGCCACCAATAGCTACCGGAAAATAAAAGCCCTATTCCTTTTCTGTTTTGGTTGCGCAATGCAATGGTTGACCCACTTCCTTTGTGCTGTAAATCGAGCCTTCTTTTTCCCCGGCAGATCGTACCCGTGGGCAGACAGAATTGCACAGTGAAAGCGAGGCTTATAGTAAACCAGTCTAAACGCCAGTGGTGTCATTATTTTATAGCCATTACATTGTGCAATCAACATTTACTTCATAATGATAAGTTATAGCAAAATATTGTCTATTGTCACTTTAAAGCTGCAGTAGGCAAAACCTTCCACCTCTCTCTATGCTGCCTCGTATCACTCCGCTAAGCTCCTCCCACCAAACCCACAACTTCGAATGGCAGCAGAAGGAGTCGGTTGCCCTGCGAAACCTCATGCCTCGTAAGGCTCGCTCTCCACAGCGTGAGCCTCACCAAGACCCCCATCCCTCACGCTGTGACTTGTCTTCTCAAAGACACCCCTGCGGCACTTTGCGGCTCCAGGGCAGAGCGCCCCAGGCTTCAGAGGCAGCTGTGACGCAGTCTAACAGTGGGATGAGAGGCTAGTACACCACACACACACACCACTGTCCCCCCTCAAAAGTTATTCCCCACTGTTTGTCATCATGCCTCTTTGCCACTCGTCGATACAAGCGCCATAACGCACATAACGAGCCCGAAGCCGTGGAGAAAGGATGTTTTCACACACATGTTTTATACTATACGCTGTTATTGGCAAAGGAGATATTGGAAAAAGTTGCAGGATTTTCGGCAAGATTTTCTGCCACTGACTCAGGCTTTCACCGTCTGAAGGGTCTTGCACGCGCATCTCCATTTGAAGAACAGCCTCTCTCTGAAATTACCAATGATTGGCTAAAGTTTACCGTCATGGGCTAGATTTTCTAAAGCCTAAAAAAAGAGCCAAGATGAGGTGCAGAACTCTAGTTTTCTCTCAGATGACTTGAATTATGCTGAAAGGTTATTATGAAATTTTTGCCCAATGATGCCAAAAAACAAAAACAAAAAAAAATGCCTTCCCCAGCATTAAACACATGACATTTACAAAGACATGTGTGGAGTGCTTAAATCATCACTCCCATGCTGAACATGTGTGTGTTTCCCAGACAGATGGTCTTGAAGAGAAGAAGGGCAGCATGAGCTGGTTGTAGCACCTACCCAAACAAATACATAATTTCTATGCAAATTGGCCATACACCTCAATCTATCACCAGCAAAGGGCTTGACACCTGTTGTGAATATGCATGAGTTTATGGCAATTAAAAGCATGAGAGCAGTGGGAGGATGACACAATGATAGCACAGGCAGGAAGAGCTATGGGCCATTCAACACTACAGAGATGTAATTCCTCTCCTCCACACCACTTCACATAGCTACTTTATTGGTTTCGTAATTGAAATATGTTTCCCCCTCAGTCCTTCCAATCCAACTCCCACTCTGCTGCTTTATTCCACTGCTGTACCTGTGTCCTGCATCTCTGTGTACACATTAATCTCCTTCACTCCACCCCTACTTTGCACCAAACACCTCTGATGACATACCCAAAATAAAACGTCTGTCGCTGCTTAAACACAATGGCTATATGCAAAAACAAATTATTGTCATAACAGTAAACTTTTAAGCACTGTGGACAAAACTGCTGGTGTATGAAAAAAATACAAAAAACATTAAAGGATAATTCTGCTTTATTACAACTCGGGACTTCACATCATAGTCTTGTCCATCACTTCTATCAGTTAAGATAATGTATGCCCCAAATGTAATTGCTGACAACAGCCCGACTATTATATTAACTTTATCGCACATATATTGGTATTGACATACTAATAAGTAACAAGAAACTGCAGTACAGAAAGTCTAGAGTCTAGAGATATGTTTGTGGTAATTTAAAAAACAGTGGTGCCATTACATAGTATTTTCACAAGAGCACTGACTCGCTTCCCTGTGTGAAAAGAAACCGAACCAAGGGGAAAATGCTCCAAGTTTACAAACTCATCAGCTGATTCAGACCAAAGCAAATTAACTATAGGTTTGAAAATGCCCTAAATGGGCAAACACATCAAAGTCCGTTTGAACAGAACCACACAGGTAAGTTATGAAAGCTCCCTTAAAGTCTGACAAACAGATCGGTGACGTATATTGTACACTGGAAAAGATCTGTGCCAACAAAGACAGGAATACTACAAACTCAGTTTATTATATAAAGCATTTCCAGCTATTAGAGCATGTAGAATGCAAGTGCTCACAGTCTCAAACACCAGCAATTAGACCCATCCTCTGGAACAAGCAGTGAGGGACTCAGAGAAACACTCAACAACAAACTGTAAGGTTCCTATGTATATTTTTCCAGCATTGCAACCTTCAACAAAAACTGAAGACACACACATTATGCTGTTGCTTTTTTTTTTTATCCCAAAAGACAAAGAATGAGAGCTTAAAGCTGCAAGATTTCTATTGACAACAGTAAGACTTTTGTAGCGCATACAAATATTGGTAATTTTTCATGTTCTGAATTTATTTGCATGTAATATTAATATTAAGGGAATCTTTTAGTTCAACAGAAATATTGACTTAATTTATATTTTGATATATGTCAGTATCAACTGACATGAAGAATTCATCCCATATCGAAGTAATGATAAACTTGATAAGGCATTAATGCATAGATGCTGGGGTAAGTGTAAAACAAGAATGTGGAACAAGGTACGCAACGGAATGCTTAGCCTCTTTTTTTCTTTTTATAAACACACACACATTTCTAGAATTGAGCTTTACATATTTGCATCTCACCATCTCAACTGCCTAATGCTGCAAGATTATGTTCAAGATGGTCACAGCAATTTTGGACATTACAGGTTTCAGCATCTCCGGTGCAAAATACAAATAAAATAAATAGAGGTGGATACTACTTTTGAAAGGATGGAGGTATTTTTCTAAATTCATTAGCATAATGTGTGAGTGAGTTTGATGTGGAAACCGAGGTAAGGAGCTGGAGACAGGGGAGGGAGGACTCAGGACGAGGGCCAAATCACAGTTCAAGAGGTTTGAGTTTGCATAAAAGAGAAAGCTTCTTCTCCCGTGCAGCAGGTGTGTGTGTGTGTGCGTGTACGTGTGCATGCTCTTCATCATCAGCCGTGATGTAATGAGAGCGTACATCTCAGTTAACTCAGCCTCTAATCTAATGATATTCATTGATACACTGGAGTGTGGCCTCAGCTTGCCAAGCAGAAAGTACACTTTTAAACCCAAGCTAATCCTCACTGTCGATATGCTGCTTGTTTCCCTCTAAATGTATGGGCAGCTCAAGCTCAAGGCAGCTTGTATGTGTGTGTGTGTGTGTTGGTGTGTGGGTGTGTGTGTGTGTGTCAGAGGGACAGAGAAGGGAAAAGAAAGACCTGGCATCAATGGACTTAAATGGTGATAGGCCATTTTGTATTGAAAACTGCAGATGTTTTATATTCATAGATGGAGCATCAGCATGCTGCTGCCGATGTGGGTATTTTTCTATAAAATTAGTGCTCAGTGTCACCAATCCAGCCATCTATGCTTTCACTGTCAATGAAGCTTATATCAGTTTGACCATGCCAACGCAGTGATGACAGTGTCGCTAGCGACAATAAAACTAGGATCAGAGGATTAGATTAGTCTATAGCAGTAGTTCCAAACCTCTTCCAGTTGTGACCTTAACATGATAATATAATTTCAGAGATGGCAATGGTATTATTAGTATATCAACACTGAACAATGTTGATATTATCTTTTTATATATTATATATTATCTTATTATTTTTCTTTGTATAAGGATTAGATGTCACTATCACAACAGCTGCTGCTCCTGGGGCCTACAGGACAGATAATAAATACAAACTAAATACAGACATGTAGCACAGCCTTTACAATAGTGCAAATTAAATAAAAATCTTTATCATAAAACAGTATGCTAACATGTTTACCATTTAGGTCCATTTTCAGTGGGAGCTCAGACAAACTGGATGCTTATTTTTGCACGGTGGTATTCAACAGAGCAGACAAATTTGGCATAAACATTCTCCCCTTGAAACACTCAGGTATTGTGTCCTGCGCCTTCAATAATGTCTCTTTAGGCCTTTTGATGCAGCACAAGCAAACATCTCAAGGATACAGCCAGATGGAATGAATGATATATGAGACTGGCAAAACCTTTGTCCAAGAACTTCTTTGACTTCTTTCCAAATAGACTTGTTTACAAAACTCTCAGAGTAACTGCTGGCAGTGCTGGGGATGTTGCTGTATAGCAAACAATCCCTAATCATTAGTCATGCCAAGAGAGAGTACTGTGTGTTGTCTGTATGCTGAGACAAAGAAACAGAAACTGTGTGTGTGTGTGTGTGTGTGTGTGTGTGTGTGTGAGTGTGTGTGTGTGTGTGTGTGTGTGTGTGTGCGCATGTGAAGGCCAAAACAAGCAAAAGATATAAAGTCCATCCTGAGCTGAGCTCCTCCCCCTACTGGTGTGTTCTGATATGACTCAGAAGGACAAAAGCAGTGGCCCTGCCCTAAAGAGCACCTAAAAGACTAATTTTACAACTCAGCAAACAAAACAACAATATATTGTGGTCACATAATGTTTTGTGTTTAAACTTTATGGAGAGAAATAAGGCAGAAAGTGGTTGAAATGCCCACTTAATAAAACAGGGTTGTACAAAGTGATGGGGGACACATCACCCTGCAAATTCTCATTTACCACAGATTTTCATCAGTCAACCCACATCTGACACATGCATCGGTCTCCCACTGTGACAGAAAAAAACACACAAAAAAAGGGGAAAAAAGCCACACAATGTGCGTCTTGATGCGTCATCTCACATCAAGTCTTTAAAAACTGCATTGGAAATTCCACTTCTAATGTGAGATTTGGTGGCCATGTAAAGATTATTGTCCCATCAACATATCAGGGTTTATATACAAGTAGACCATCTTAATTTCTTTATACATTTTTAGTTATTATTGGAGAAACAAACTATATAACTAATATTGTTCTTTTGAGATATTGAGGAGAGGATTCTGTGTGCCCAAATTCTAAATGTGTCTATTTATCTACTATAGTGCTCTCAATAATTCCCCAAATGGAACAAAACCAGTAGTGTCCATGGCATGTATACTACTTTCTGCAAAAAAAAAAAGCTCCACGTGTCATGTGACACTACACCCGTCAGTGATGATTACTACGTGTCCAAAATCTCACATTACTGCTCTCTATAGAGTAAACTATGTAGTATTTCTTTTAAAGGGAGTTGTGATTGAGTGAATGAGGGAGTGATTTGGGACACAGCCATTAGCTTTAGCCCCCTGTCCACCACAATCATTTTCATACAGTCCCTTAATAGCAGAGTTTTCCTCTCTTTCTCCTTTGTTCTATTAAAGAGGCCAACTCCACCTGCAAAATATCCAGCATTTTCTCATGTTCTGCCATTCCTTATAAACAAATTCAGCTGGTTTCTATAGTACCTCTAGTCACTCACTTCTGCTAAACTATAAAACACCAAACCCCGTGTGACAAAGTTTTGTTGGCCATCACCTGGTCAACCACCACTTTCTCACTGGGGTATAAATTAGCCTAATAATGCAGGCTTCACTAAGGGCACATCACCAGCAGTACCTTTGGAGAATATAGAAATATATATGCGACACCCTGAGCTCTTGCAGACCCTCACATGAATGTGCACATTAGGGCCACAAGACTGGAAACTGGGACAAGACCTGTCAGTCTCAGAGGAAATGCTGATTTTCCTTCTTCCTTTCCGTTTGATTCCTAATCTTTACATCCTGCATGTGTTGTTGTTCTGCTATACAGTCCATGTCTGTAACAAGAAGCACCCATTATTATCGGCCGTGCATCACCCACAATGCCATGCATTTCACCTCCTCCTGTCGATTTCCTTTTCTGCCATCACACATTGGACTGAATGACACATTTGGAAGGGACTCTCAAATGTACATTAGGATTGAGAGAGGAAGAAAATGACCCAGTAGGTGAGTTTTTATGCATTACAGGTCATTATACGAGAGGCCTGAGAGCCACTCAGCCACCATTAACCAAGATGAGGGACCAACGGGACCACTTCCTGCCAGGAAGTAATGAGAGAAATGTGGAGTGCATGTTTAGGGCTGATGGTTTCAGATGTTCCATGTCTGGAAATTACTCCAAGGCCACACTCTGGACTGTAGCACTGAATCCATTTATAATGCACTGCCCAGAATTTATAGCAAAATGTGCTTCTCTGCCACCTTAAGTGGAACTTGACTTACATAATGTGCTATATTGTTCCATCAGGGTCACTGCATATGCAACATCATCATGTTGGCGCCTGGAAAAACACTGTCAAAATATCTAAATGAATCCTATATAAAATGATGATTGCAGACACTAATTGTCATGATTTGCCATCTAGGCAGAAGGGGAGAAGAAAAACTTACATGCAGAAACTCAAGGAACCAAGGAAACCAATAAACAGGGAGAAAACTGAGAATCTGACAATGAACCGACAAAGAACAAAGGAAAGGGACTGGTATATATAGGGATGTGGCTAATCAGGGAATCAGAGGCAGGTGAGTAACAAAACACAGGTGAACCTAATGAAAGCCGGCAGGAAAAGAACAAAGACAGGAAGTAAATCATAACAGAACAGTCCTTCAAAATAAAACAGGAAACAAGAGCAACAACACACAGTCCACACAAGAGTCCTTGGGATCATGACACTAATGAAACAAAGAAAAACACATCTGCCTGAATATTATATAGCACAGGAACTAGTCAGACACATCTATTAATTTAAATAAAATCTGCTTTCATTTTCAGGATGAGAATAATTCAAGTATGAGAGCTCTCAGCCATCAACCACATCATGACTCACATATGTAGATGGTTCATTTTCAAAGTTAGTTTCAAAGTAACTCATAATGCTGTTATCTCAAAGACTTAACATACAGAAAAAGAGGATGTTGTGCATTTACTAGTAATGTGACAGTCCACCTTCACTGGCCATTTCAATAGGCGTTCCCTCATTAAGACTTCTTATATGCATCTAATATGGGTTGAAATTGAATTTTGTTGCCCCATCAGAGGAGGTGTTATAGAATGCCAATCTGGGCCTGTCAGTCCACCCTACAGCAATCAGGAACTCCTGCACAGATTTCTATAAAATGAAATATGGATGTTCCCCAGGTTCACTGTACAGCAATTTATTCTGTTAGGGAATATGGGAATATGCAGCATAAAATCAACTGACGTGATAAAGACCTTGACATGGGTCCTGCTTATTACCTTATCTTGAGGCCCTTATTGCATTTTTATACTATCATTATTTCAGTTTTGTGCTTACATGATGCATATTCCTAAATCAATTTGTACCACACATCAAACATAGGGTCATGTAACATCAGCATATGAACACTGAAAACTGTGCGCATTGTGTACAGATTGTGTGCACAATGCACAGAGAGGGAGGAGGATGGTACAGAAGGGGTTAATAGGGGCCTAGCAGCTCAGGTGGTGGACTAAGGTCTGTCCAAATCCTTCAATGTTTAATCACTCATTCTTGAGATAAAGCCCACAACATGTTTCAAATCAGATTTTTTAATTTTTAATGCTACATTAATTTGAAATAGATATATTTGTGGACAAAAGTCTCAGCTAGCAGTCATGTGAAGGAACAGGTTTTTGGTAGAACCCTGTGCACAATTGTCGTTTATGATTTCACACTGAAATATACCATTTCTACCTTCATTTTTAATATTAAGCATATAAAAACAATGTTTTTCAAAAAATAAGACATCATTTCATGTAGTTCAGCTGCACATAAGTACAGTCAATTGAAGTCAGAATGAAACAAAGAAATCAAACACATCAGCCTGAGTATTTTTCAGCACAGGGACTAGTCAGATAAATCTATTAATTTAAATCAATTCTGTTGATTTTTGTTTCTAAGGATGAGAGTAATACAAGTATGAAAGCTCCCAGCCATCAAGCATATCATGACTCACAGACATGAATGGTTCATTTTCAAAGTTAGTTTCAGTTGTTCAGTTAGTTCTTGCTCTGTCTGTTTTATCGAGGATGCATTGGGAGGTGACTTGTGTGGACCTGAGACAGCCAAGTATCCCAGAATGCATTTCGCACCAACCAGTGGCAATTACAACTGTAATTTATACATTTTGAAATACTACTGTTGTGTCACGGAATGTAGATTTAAGATTTTTTTAGGCGAGAATTCAGTTATTTAAACTTCAAATCTATGGTTGATTTATCAAGATAGAGTCTACTTGAAAATTCGACATTTTCGTAGATGTGAAGTCCCGCTAGCAGGACAGCCAGCATGCCTCGCTAGCAATCAAGATGACCGGGCGGTCAGCGCTCATGGTACCCGGCCGAGAACAGCCTTATCTCGGCAAGTCCTTTTGAAATTTGCCGCTGGCTCTGATGTCTGATGCTCTGATGTCTGATGTTTAATGATGATTAAACATGAGATATAATTAGTTTTGGTATATCTAACGGGCAATCTTTAGTCTCAGATTCTAAATCTATTATTTGTTATTGGGTAAACCGGTTTGGCTGAGGGCAAAGTTAAGGTTCATAACTTTATATTTTTATTTAACTTTAACATTGTACTAGAGCATTGTCTTTGTACTTTTGACCGAATTGTTTGCTTGTATTTATTCCCTATTGTATAAACTTGTTATATGTGTTATATTGGCTATTATTGTGCATTAAACTTACATTTAAGCAACATTTTAATTAAGGGACAACTGAGGAAACGAGGGGCCTCACTGACGAGAGCCTTCTCACTGGCAGGCGAAATTCGTCAAAAACTGGATAGGAGTATTGATTTTGAGTGCTTGTATCACTGTATGTCTGGGGAAGGGTTGGAGCCAGATTTGGGCAGTCTCTATCCACAGTGATTAATATCTTATTCTAGTGGCAGTGTGTCACTCTTGTTTATGTTTTTGTTTTGCCCAGGGACTTTGTTACCACTTCTGGCCTGGCAATAAGTGCCAAACAGGCTAAAAAAAGTGGAATAATTTAAAAAACAAATACAAGGTAATCTGCCTGTTTCTCTGCTTTGTATTATATACTCAGAGAGTCTTCCTGAGAATCCTTTTAAATAAACTTAGCTTTAGTTTACCAGGCCCTATAAGAAACCTAACACAGACAACAACACAGATGCAGTGGCCCTTGAAATAAAGTTTACATTGGGACTGTGAATACATTCAAACAATCAGTTTCACAGTGTAGTAATTAATACCCTACTTTCAGGAGTTTAGGGATCCACCCACAGGCATAGGGGTAGAGGCCGGTAGTGTGACTGCTGCCACCTGGCAGTGGTACAGTGTAATGGGTGCTGCACTCCAGGGGCAGCACTCGATTAGTCTGCCCCTGGTTGTGTGCAGCAAACCTGACTGCCACTACAGGTGGCACGGTCAGTACACTGGCCTCTGTCCCTTCTGCATAATAAGCCAGGGTCAGTCAGCCACAGAGGAAGAGGCCCAGGGACAGTCAGGCTCTACTGGATTCATGAGAGAGCAGGCAGAGAGGGAAGAGGACAGGGAGAGAGAGAAAAGCAGTGGCAAGAGAAGATGAGAGGGAATGGGCAGCCACAGCATGAGCAGAGAGATATCTATTTGTGTTCGAGAAACTTTTTAATACATTCAAAATAAATATTGTTCAGATTGTAATTCAACCCAGGCAAAACAAAAAAAAAAAAAAAAAAGAATATTGCAACTATCTATCTATCTATCTATCTATCTATCTATCTATCTATCTATCTATCTATCTATCTATCTATCTATCTATCTATCCTTTTCTATGTAGGACATGTTTTGTCCCTTATCTCAAGAATCAATGTTATACTAATTCAGGTGTTGAGTCTGTAGTGTGTTCACACTGGTAAAGTAACAAAAGTGACAGATTGCAGACCCAAAACATGCTTGATTTTTTTAGGATGTTGCTGATCTACACTATTGTCCCACAGTGCAATGCACAAAGGAAATACTGCTTACAGTGCAAAACATTAGAAACATTGTGGATGTAACTGCAGTGAGACAGCTTATGGAAGATCTTGGAAAACAAAATTAGTATTAAATATACATACTTTTGTTTTGTGAAGTTTAATTGGTAGTGGAATTCTAAAGTCACAGTTTGATTGATGTGCATCAGTGCATATACTTTGCATGGAACAGTAAGGCTTTGTTCCGACTGCAGGCAAATCAGATTTGATTCTCAAATCAGATCTTTAAGACAGACTCTCTGCACTGTTATTTTCAAGTGATCAAATCGGATTTGTGTGTCCAGACATAACCAACCTATCTGCATGGGTTGCTGTGGTAATGACTTTAAGTGTCAGTAAGTATGGCAGGTATGACAATTAGCATACAGTACATATTGTATACATTTAGTATACAGTCTAAGACATAAAAGCCAGAATTCCAAGAAATTTCTTATGGATACTCATGCTCCACAGTGGATGAAACTCCCATAATCTAATAAGCAGATTGTTATAAAATTTTCTGAGCACATTCATGCTCCCCAGAGGCTGAACCCTTTTGATTTTAATGATCTTATGGCATTTACCATATTACTGCCCTCAGGACTAACTTAACATTTTAAGTGCAACTGTTGGTAAGGCTGTACTACTGAATGAGTCAATTGGAATCAGGATCAGGATCTCTAACAGTGTGAGCTTTATTGGATTTACACTTAAAGGGGACCTATTATTCTCATTTCCAGCTCTATATTTTTATTCTGGCTCGTTACCTGCTTTTTGTGTTACATAACGATGGATGTAGTCTTTCAATCACAAGCCGTATATAATTTATTTTTCTATATATACCCCTGTTAATAGATGTACATGCACTAAAATGCCCACTGAAGAGGAAAACGTCTTCTGTCGCCAAACAACTGTATAGTATCTCCCTGTGCCGTCGGTTATTTGTATGCCGGAGTATAGTAAATGTCTATAATACTACTCAAGTAGACTGCTTTGCGAGTACATACATTTACCAAGAAGACCATAGTTTGGCAGGCTGTGCTTTAGCAACATTTCCCAGTCAATCAGTGAGTTTTAATATATTTTGAAGCACAAGGAAGCAAATATTTGAAAATTAAATCTATGCATAGGGATTTACACTTGAACAAAACTGACATTTTTGCTAAGATGCATTTGACCTGTTTAGCTCATTAAAATGGCACGTACGTTGTTTGCCCACAGAAAGTGACCATCACCATACACATATATCCTCTCTAAGTGCACTGAAATTCATCTGCACAATGACTGACCGCAAGACAGACGTTAGCAGTAAAACACATCACTATGTCATTTGCTTATCTTTGTTGTTCGCTGCAGATTGCTCCCTCCCCTCGGACAGTTTCATAACAACCTTGGTGGGTCACTAGTAATTATATAATATGCCTTCCTTAATATAAAAAGAGAAAATGCACAGTGAACAACAAAAAGCCAGAGGACAGACAGTGACAGAACCAGTGCTGAATCCTGTTTGACAGATTGCAGCACCATCAGCTCAACAATACCTAACAGCCCTTGTAGAGAAAGATAAAGAGGTAAAGATCAATAAGAGACTCTGGGTCAATTTCACATCCGTGTACTTGATATATTGTTGACATGAGTTCTTTGTGTGTGTGTGTGTGTGTGTGTGTGTGTGTGTGTGTGTGTGTGTGTGTGTGTGTGTGTGTGTGTGTGTGGACTGCGTCATGCCTCATGGTGCAGATCTGTGAACATGCAAGAGATACCATAATTCCCCTGCAGTGCTATGGACAGTTCATCACTGCTTCAAAATATGGTGGAATTAGGGATGGGTAATAATTCACTCACTGCAATTTCTCCTCCAGATTACAATATTTAAAAAAAAAGACCTAGTACTATAATGGCTCACATGGTAAATTCAGCATTATGTACATTTCTATAGCACAAATGCTATAGTACAACAGAGTCACAGGGCCCTATTTTAATGGCACTAGTGCAATGAAAAGCGCAAAGTGGTAGGACTTGGGTGTATGGACTGTGTGGGCGTCTCTTCTTGTAGGTGCAGCAGCGCAAAGTCAAAAGGGCTGGGTGAAGGTGAATATAAATCAGTAATTAATAAATACACTCTCAACCATCACAGTGATGCATGACAACAATCACAATGATGATAGAAAGAAATAATTTAAAACAAAAGTTTGGTGAAGCAGTTTATATGACTGCATCAATTTTACTGTATATTATGTTGTAAATGGTTACATCATATGTTGTACACATGTTGTACAACATGTTGTACACATAACGTACACAGCAGTGTTTGCTTTGTAATGCAAATTTCAAGGTCTAAAATACTAAACAGCTTCTTGTCCTGGTCTTGCACAAGGTTAAAGGTCACCCAGGTATTGGGACAATAGGCCTTTTATAGAAAAGACAATTTCACATGTCACAGTCGGAAAATGTCTAAATTTTTGTTGTACTGCCACAAAAAAAGGGCCCATAGTCACCACTCTCTACACAGATACTGTTTTCACTCACTAATTAATTCAGATCACTTCTTTTTTGCTGTTTTCTTGCTCATTGGTAAGCTACTGTCATTAAAACTCTTTACTTCCTGCAGATGACATTTGAAGCCTACCAGAAAAGAGAGGATGATCTTTGAGCCACTGGAAGGTCCGTAAGTGTTGAGCATCATTGACAGTAGCTTACCACAAAACAAAGGAACAGCAAAGTGGAAGCAATTGGAATTAATTAGTGAGTAAAAACAGTATTTGTGTTAAAAAGGGGAAACTCATAGCAATGGTTTGGTGAGAATGACACAACAATATTAGGTGAAATTAAATGCACTATAATGACCCATATTGTAAGTTCTTTTGTTCGATGTTAAGCAGCTGTTAGTTAAACTTAACACTCCCTGAAGATGTTTCACATTTGAAGCCTAACAGAAGAGAGAGAGAGATAGATTATGGCATTTGAACCAGAACACCTTTAATGTGAAACATCTCTGCAGGAAGTGGTGAGTTTCATGGAAGGTAGCTTGATGGCTGTCAGAATAAAACAAAACCCGAACTGAACATAGATGCAAGTGAAATAAGTTAGTGAGTCAGAACATCTATTGCAACATCTATTGCATGTGTGACGGGTCACAACTGTATTGTTGCAGCATGCACAATACCAGTCACTGTCACACTGTCATGGCTTACTGAGATGAATAGAACAGAGCCATTGTTAATGTTATTATATAGTTTTACTACTATGACAAGTCACTATGTGAAAAGGTCTAGTCTGTATTTACTTCAGGCAGAGGGGACCCTGGATTTAAGGTTTGGGCAGAAAGGGATTAGCACAGTCTTTGACCTGTTTAGGGATGAGGACTTACTTTTGATGGAGCTGGTCTAGCAGCTGAAGTCTTTGTTCTAAAATAAGCCAAACACATCCTAATCCTGTCTGTCTTTGTGACTGAACTTATATCAACCTCCTCATCTGACTCTGGATACATCTATAAACAGAAATTTCCTATATTTGCCAACTGTTCCTTTAATTTATTATCATTTGCTCGTTGCTATGAACAGTTGTCTCTTGATAGAAAGGACACAGTTTTGACAGGGAAAAGTGTGGCAGGGCATACTTAATTATTGCTGCTGAGTACTGTAGAGTTCTGTGTCGAGAGATACCACTCTCCACCTCCCCATACATGACCAGCAGAAGAGATAAAATGCAAACAAACTAAACAGACTTTACATACTATATATGACGCATTCATATATAATCTGTACATTTTCTTTCCATTTATTTCTATGTCCATCCATGAGTGAAACAGCAGCTGTCCTGCCAGAGCAAACAGAGTGAGAAAGATGGATTGTGTGACCACACTGCTTCATCATTTTGCTGTTTTTCTGCTCACCAAGGTGTAAATGTGGGCAATGTGAGACAGATCATCTTTTTGCAGAAAAATAATCTTTAGTCTGCCTTTGAGTGATGAGAGGGTTGTCATTCTTGAAGCCACTACTTGGATTTGCATATGTTAGTCATCGACTCCTTGCTGCCACTCTGACACAAGTATGAGATTTAATTACTTGGCTTTTAAACCATGGATGTTTACAGTGAAAATGACAAAATGACACTATTTTACTTCTTGTCTCACTTTTTAATAAGGAGAATGGTTTAAAGATCTCATGATTGACGACAGCTATACACTTCAGGACTGGACAGTGTGTTAAGGAGTTTTTGTATGAGTGCAGGATGGATTTTTATCTTTCATAGAGCAGTGTCTGATTGGAAAGCCCTGATATTATAGCAGGTGTACGAGGGGAAAGAGTGCTTCCTTATGTTGTCCTATAGTGCCTAGACATATCTTGCCTCAATCAATAGTGTGCTGCTTATGCTATAACTTGCTAAGTAATCCAAAGGCTAATGCACTGCAAAATATCAAGGGAGTACAGCAGTACATTTCTCACTTGGTAGGGGCAAATTAGTTTTTCACAAAAAAGAAAAAGAAGAAGAATCCACAAATACATCCATGGATAAAAGAGAGGAGTGCTGCTGTGCACTGACTTTAAGCATATCCAGTACTGTGTGTAAGAATAAATGTGTGCTTTTGTTTATGGCCGCTCAGTGAAGTAGGTGATAAATGTCTTCACACTTAAACAGAATGAGAAGTTGGGAAACTGGCAGAACTCTGCAAGACCAGTATTACTGCCCACCAGACAAATAAAGGTCAAATATCTGTAAAGGTTAATACGCACAATCAATACAACGCTGCACTGTACTGTTACTAAACATTTAAGTACTACTACCACTGCCAATATTTACTAGTCTAACAAACTAATTCACTATCAGTTTCTTTTCTTTAACCATGGTAGCTGAGGTCATGATTTCATTACTGCTAGTCTGTAGTGTAGACAATCATTTTTGGTTATGGTGGAACAGTAAATAGAGTGCACCTCATCTGCTCTCTCTCTTTCTTTCATTAACAGACATAGACAGACACACAAATGATGAATGATATGGAACCTTGAAAATGAAGATGCAAACACGATGCAATTTAGACATTCAGTGGCAACTGTGTGGGAAAAATCTGTTTTACTGAGTCACAGCAGTCACCTCACTGTTCACACCCATTAGAAACTACTGATCGGAGGGGAGGACCTACTCACTCAAATATACCACCTCTTATACATCTTATATTATTGCCTTTCCAGGTTTAGAGCAGCTTGAATGTCAAGGGAATAATGTGAAAAGTCTAATTTACCTCTTCCAAGGCAGTTTGAGGGCCGGTGTGGAGCCGGTTCTTCATGTTTTGACAGCCAAAGAACCGGCCCTCGGCCAGGAAAACTGGTTCCAGAGCGGCACCAACACTTTGCTGCTCTAGAACCAAGAATCGCTTATGTCAGGAGCTGGGGGCGGCTACTAATTTCTCACGTCAATGTTACGTTTGTAATGTAAATCAGTGTGAGAAATTAGTAGCTATGCTTGCTTGGGTAATGTTAGCCGACCAACAGCTAGCTAGCCAGCTAGCATAACCTTGGTAACAAAAGCTAATTTAGCATGCTACTTTCTAACATTGGCATTGGCTCACCTACTAACATTTGGCCTCACGAAAGGCTAACATTGAAAAATGTGTAGTGGACAAGTTTTTTTTTTTTTTTAAAGCACTGTTCTCTTGTTTTTGATGTTGTTTATATATACATATGCCTGTAAAGAGACTATGTAGTCCAGCATTGTTGTTGTTATGCTTGAAGTTGGCACTAGCGTTGATGGGAAAGCGGAGACGTATACAGTGACGTGGATCTCCAGCCCGTAGAAAAGCAAACTGGTTATTAGAAGGTTTGCAAGTTGAACCAACTGTGAACCGACACTAGCACCAGCCCAGAACTAGCACTAGGTTCGTGTTGGTGGAAAGGGGGTAATAGAGAGTTGAGAGTCCCACAGTTTGCTTCTTAGTATATCACTTTAAATGCCAGTGTATTAGTGCGTTTACCTTCATGTGGGCAGAACGAATGGCTTTGGCAATACAGTATAAGTAAAAGCACCTAATCCCTGAGTGGGACAGATCCCCATCAAAGCTGATGGAAAGTAAGTGTCCCCATCAATATTTAAGTGTTAACAGACTCCAAAACACATCACCTCACGACACCTTGCACTTCATGTTGGTGTACATATCCACATGCCAATGACAGTAAAGACAAAAGTTGTGCTTGCCAAACTTTCTGTTTCCTCTATTCACCATGTAACAAAGTCTGGATGACTGTTTGAATCATATCATCATAGGCACCTGGTATATGTTGAATGATTGCCTTGAAGAAACTGTACCAGACTGATTTGGGGTTTACTCACTCATTCACTTGTCTTTTAAAACCCGAAGTTGTTGATTTGTCACTAAACTGTTCAGGTTATCTATTGTAAAAATTGACAGTCAAAACTCAGATACACTCACAGATAATACGTGAATGCTTGTAAGCGCACACATTCTGTGTTTGTACTGTGCATCCAACATGTAGCTACTGATTGTCTTCCCTAAACCTGCATAGATTGTTAAACTTCAATTTTAATCAATGCAAATGTCTTGTATGCTGTGTATCAAGCTTCACTCATGCTTAACATGTGTAATTGCAACATGAAGGGTCTTGTTCCTTGGCATCAAGTTGCTACTGTTGGACATTTGATGTGCTGCTTTTGATACGTAGCCAGTATACTGTATATAAGGAGTTACGTTATCTGTTCTATCAAACAGATGTGAGGACAAGACAAGAACAAGACTGAATTGTGTAAACGCATCCTGAGTAGATGTGATATAAAACTGAAAGTACACACACTGACCTGTTATGAGCTTTGTGGGAAATAAATTTGTCTAAAAAAATACATATTTTAGTAAGTTCAGTTCAGACAGTTAAGAGGGTTACCATTTATTTATGTACTTAGTTTTAAAACTGGGGTGTCTACCCTGTGTAAAGACATCCTCTGACCATCTATGATGAGCTGTCCTACCTAAACTAGGATATTGTAGTTAGAAATGTAGTAAGGATCATTAAAGCCAGTGTATTGACAAATTCCTTCAATCACAAGTAAAACTGAATGCCATCTAAGTTACCATGCTTAAAGTGGTGGTACTTACAGTGGTACTTGGTTGTCAGAAGGAAATGGAGTGGAGTATATGTCATACAGTGGAATGAAAAGTTCGACTTAGCTTCAAATGATTTCCTGCAGGGATCCAAGGTTTCTACGTAAAGAGGCATTTCCTTTCAGTTAACTTTGTTCAGCAACACTCACAAGAACATGAGAATTGAATGCCTGTCCCCAAAAAGCTGTGAGCTGCATGAAGTGTGTCTGAATGAGAGATAACTCAGAGGCAAAAATATGTGACATCACAAGACTTGTCCTGGTTCAACCCAGAGCTGTGACCTAACTGTGATGGCAGGCCAAAATGGGACTGAAGTATGAGGAAACACAGATCTCACTCACACACACACACACACACACACCTATAGTTCTACATAGACCTGATAAACTAACCATTCCTTTAGTAGAGTCGGCCTTTAAGTACCAAGGTCGAAATAATCATGGTGGTCCAGATCCTGTCTGGAATCATGTCAGGAGATGAACATCATTTGTTAACTGCTCATACAATAACTAAGGACCCAGTCCAGAAACTCCCTCTGATCCTTTGGGGAAAATTTGGGGTAATCAGCCTTACATTCCTGGTCATCAGAGCACAGCTTTAGAAATCCCTACTCATGTGCCTGTAAGCCATGACAGTAGCTTCTATAGTTTAGTTGGGAAGCTGTTGTGTGGACAGCATGTAAGGCCTTGCGATAATTCAATTTAAGCGTTTATCATCTCTCCTTCTGATCACGACAATTGTCTTATCAAGATATCATGAGTGACAGAAAAAGGGGCTTCCAGGGCTCACTCATGGTACCAGAATATTGTTTTAATGCAATTTGCTGGGCCAGAGCATATATCCTTAAGGATATGATGCTGTGTTAGTCAAAAAATGTGGATCTGCTCCATTTTTGCTGACAGGTACCTGTATACAGTGTGATATGTTAATGTTAATAGTAATAGTAGTTAATAGTAGTTAAATGCCATATTAACCTTGCAGCATACAATTCAAGTTATCTGAGAGCAAACCTCTACTTCAGCTCCACAAAGGGCTTCAGGCTCATTACGTTCAATGCCATGGCGCTCGTAACGACAGGTTGCAAAGAGGCATGATGACAAACAGTGGGGAGTAACTTTTGACGGGGGACAGTGGTGTGTGTGTGCGGTGTACTAGCCTCTCATCCCGCTGCTGGATGGCGTTGCAACTGCCTCTGAAGCCTGGGGTGCTCTGCTCTGCAGCCGTGAAGCGCTGGAGGGGCGTCTTTTGAGAAAACAGGTCGCGGCGGGAGGGACCGCGGTCTCGGTGAGGCTCACGCCGTGGAGAGCGAGCTAGAGAACACGTACTAATTATGTATTTCGTTGCTGCATATCAAGCGTAGAAAACACAATGTAAATCCCATGTAAATCGAATGATGTTTGTCACATAAGGCTTCAGACCTGTTACCAGTAGGTGGCGCTATGACTACGACTCAATATTGGAATGTGGATGTCCTCAGGCCTGGACTTTTATCAAGCATGTCAAGTTTGGACAGATTAGACAATATACAGTTGAGTTACAACAGCTTCTTGTTTCATGGTGAAACATGCAAATTTTCCACATTGCCATGAAAACTCAAAAACCTTTTAGGATCGTGAAGGTCTTTAGATTTTGCTGACCAGATTTGAGGTGGATCTGATTCGTAAAAATATATAGCACCAGGAAATGGTGAAAAAAAAAAGCACTAAAAGTGCACACTAAATTCAAGACTTCCTGTTGGGCGTATGGTATGGCACCAAGAGGCTTACATAGATAAACATAGATGTGGGGGCTTCTTCTTGAAATCTTGTGGGGGCGCTATCAAGCCCCCCTGCCACACCAAACACAAGAGCTATATCAGATATCAATTTTTGACACTTCTCATGTTTTGTGAGTTTTTGAGCCCCTTAAAAAATGCGATTGAATTGTAAAAATAAAAATCGTAAATAATAAGTCCTTGAATTACAACACTTGGTGCTCGGACCCTGTGCTCTTTCAAATAAAACTTCTAGAGAACTATGTTGCATTATGAAGTATTACAGAGCATTCAAATCAGTCTCTACTTATAATGCCATTTAACACACCCAATGACAATATACGGGATCTGACAACAACTAAAGTGCACATGATGTTCCCTGTGATGGATTATCTAAATCAAGTTTCAATTCTCTGCATGGTGATTTTCATATTATATTGGAAGGAACTGACACCAAAGCCTACCTGGAAAGCAGGAAATACTCAAAAATCTGAGACCCTAATGTATTAAGTATGTAATATATACATGATTTTTAGTTAAGGGGCTAAAACATGCAAAGACACTGGTTTGGTGCTTTAACACCAAACCCAAACAATGTGATGCATTGAAGGATAACATATGTGACTTGATATAAAGTATTCGCAGCTGATTCCATTTGAACTCCATCCACTCTAACAACTACAACATCTGTCCTCTGTCAGTTGCTGCTCGCCCTCTTCGTGCTCTTCAAGACCCTGACCAGTAGTGGCAGACCTGACATTTAATGGTAGCATTCAATAAAAAACACACACACAAAAAAAACAAAAAAACAACAGCAGCAGCTTGCACCTTGTCCTCACGTACCAACAGAGACAGACTGCTTTAGAGTGCGTTGACTCACTGAAGGAACTCTGATGGACTGATGTTTCTGTTGTCTATGTATTGGCCACAGCAGGGTTATTGTGTCTTCTATCCATGCCTTCTTGAAATGAACATCAATAATATCTTTTTTTTTTAAGTATTTTTTTGTAGATACAGTGCTTTATTATTATTATCTATTATTATCTGTGAAAAGGTCAAAACAGAATCAGTGGGGTGGTGGGGTGTGTATAGCTTGACTCCAACATCAGCATTTCCAATTCATGTCTTGTCTCCACCATCTTTCCCTAACCTTTAGCTACTGACAGTTGCCAAAACCTAACCATACCATATTCAGACTTTACCCATATGTTGCCAGTGACCATTTTGCTGCTGTTTTCAGTCAGAACATTTTGTATGATATATTGATTCAAAGCATGCTCCAGATGGCACTATGGTTCTCCGAAAACATGTACGGCTAATGCAAAATTGCTGCAAATATGGAGGAAATATTGTCATATGATATTATTAGCAGGTGTTCAGATGGACAGCAGCACTGTGTTAAAAAGTGGCTGCATTTGTGTGGGATTTTTTGCTGTAGATTATGGTGAAATACAATCAAGGATGTCCAGTTAACGTAATAGATTCATGAGTTTGAAGGCTTATCAGTCACTAAACCACTGCACAGTGGTTTATAATATTATCAGACAGGATCTTACAGCTCTGGAAATAATCATTGCAGTAATCCTTCTAACGTCATCTCAGTGATCATAGGGCAAACAGCAGAATTACAACTTACATGTTACAAAAGATTCTATCAGGATTGTGCCTTTGCATGTATTTGACCAGCTCAGTGTGAGTTGCCCTCTGAGTCATGGATAAGGAAGCTCTTTTTTCCCCCCCATAGTTCTTATTGTCTGTGTGAATATTGCCAAACTGGGTTTTCAGACCAAAAACAGCTCCACATTAAAAAGGAAAGGAAATATGATCCAGAAAGCTTTATTCAAGCTTCATGAGTTTAACATCACATGCCAAACACAGCAGGTTATGATACTCTTACCACTCTGAAAAGTCCTCCATCTCAACGATTGTACGGTAAACAGTAGAATTACACCCTTCACGTTACAAAGGATTCTATCGGGAATGTGCCTTTAAATTTTGACCAACACAGTGTGTCAATGTTGCATTGAATTGCAGCAAAAGTTGAGCCAGGTTTAACTTTCTGGTAGACCCTGTGTTTGAAGCAGTATCGGCTGATACCGATCACGGGGTCTATTGGAAGCCTTCTATGTAGCATTATTTATTCACTTAACTATTCTTAACAACAATGTCTATTAATTATTAAAATTAAGAGATGAGAAAGTATCATGAACTGACAACTGTTTATGTATTGGCTGAGTAGCATCACGTGAGATGATTTACAACACATGCAATTGGTCTGTAAGTTTCCTGGGCTGCTAAACCAGTGCCATAAAGGCTAGAAAAGCTGCACCAGTTAAAATAGAAAAGTTCCATCAAAATGTAATAATTCTCAATAATTTATGGGTAATAGGTCCGGGTGCGGACCTGGACTGCAGTCCGCCTTTTAGTGTCCTCGGCCGCTCTCTCTGCCTTCATGCTAGCTAGCTTTGAAAACTGGTCATATTCCTTGATGTAACTAACCCTGCTTCAAATGTCTGATGAAGTTTGCGGTGTTGAAACCTTTTTGTTGCATTCCTTGGGGATTTCCTTGGAACACACCTTGCAAATTGCTAATTTATTGTCTTTTTCAGACACCTGGTGAAGCCATTTTAGCGGCGTGCAGAGAAATTGTCTCACTTGTTTTGTGTCATCTGATCGGCCTTTATAGAGACAACCGATCAAACAATTTAGAATTAATATTGGCCGATAACGATCAGTGGCTGATCAATAAGAGGACCCTTACTTTTCGAAGTTTGTCTTTGCCTCATGTTTGCCAGTCCAAGGTAGTGTACACATAAAACAGGGCGTTTTATGTGTGCAAATTCAGGAGGCTCAGGTAGCTGCTTAGCATGGAGATGCATTACATTTCAGTTGTATCTGGAGATAATCTTTTGGATTTGAATTGGAAATGTAAGAGAAAGACAGACAATGTTTATCCCATGCAAATGCACTGCAGGAAGCAGAGTTGGGTGTACATTTTTAAATCATATGGAGGTCCCCAGGTAACACTAGTCCAGTGTGAATAAAATAAAAAACAGACATGCTCTGTTTAAGATGTTTTAGGATGGATTTTGAATGAAGAGATGAAATCAAACGTGCCCTACCCTAACTGTGTGTGTGTGTGTGTGTGTGTGTCCTGTATGACTCAGTCCCCAGAGGGCCAATAGCAGACACCGGCTCCATTTGGGGCATGCAGATAATGAGCAGATGGCATGGGAACACATGCATGTCCCCTGCCATCCATCTGGGCAGTTCAGCAGGTGAAGTGTAAAGTGTTCACTCGCAAAAAAAGGTATCTGACATCAAAGTGGTAAACTACATGGACAAACATGAAAGAAAAACACAGCAGTATGACTTAAGGCCTGGTCAAGAGAGGCTGGATTTGTCTGTTGATCAGTCAAAGCAGCATCCAGTGAGAGAGAGAGGACAGAGGGAGGAAAAAACCACAGTGAAGGACATTCAGATAGAAAGGTGTTCTGTATGGATACTGCCAGCTTTTCACAAGGATGCATGGCCTATTTAAATAAACTAAGCAGTAAACATGCTGTAGAGGTGTAACAAAGCAGTCCGCTTATGGTTTGATACATTCCATATTTTTAACAATAGATAGATAGATATAGATGCTTGGTTATTATTCCTTCTTTGGTTACATTGTGCAAAAATGTAACCCAAATGCCCTCCTCGTCATCTCTGGTGATTTTAATCATGCCCCTCCGTCCTCCTCTCTACCCACATTCACTCAGTATATTACGTGCCATACCAGAGACAACAGAATACTGGACTTATGTTATGCCAACACCAAGGATGCATACATCTCATTGAGTCTCCCCCCCCTGGGCAGATCTGATCACAACCTTGTGCATCTCAGGCCTGTCTACAGACCTCTTGTGCGCAGGCTGCCTACTGTCCCACGCACAGTGAAGAAGTGGTCTAACGGAGCAGAGGAGGCTTTGAAGGACTGTTTTGACACTACTGTATGGGACATTTTTAGTGACGCTCATGGGGAGGATATTGACAACCTCACAGACTGTCTGACGGATTACATAAACTTCTGTGTGGAAAACACCGTCCCCACCAGGACTGTGCGTTGTTTCGCCAACAATAAACCCTGGATCACTCCTGATATTAAGGCTCTCCTCAAGGAAAAAAAGAGAGTTTTTGTATCGGGTAACAAGGAGGAGTTAAAGAGTGTCCAGGGAGGGGAAAAACAGCTACAGGATGAAGTTGGAGAGTCAGCTGCAGCAAAATAACACCAGAGGAGTTTGGAGGGGCCTTAAAACCATCTCGGGCCATATGGACTCCAAGCCCCGGCCTGTGGGGGATCAGAAGTGGGCAAATGACCTGAACGTATTCTTTAACAGATTCGATCAGACATCTAACCCCCCCCCCCCTGCCACCATCATCACCATCTACCCTCCCTGCCTGCAGCCCCCTCGCTCCCTCATCTCACCACTCACCACTCCACACAGCCCTCAGCTTACAGCCACTTCATACACCCACACCACAGCCTGGGCTGGGCCCATCTCCCCATTTCACACCCGCAAACACCTCCCTTTCAGCCCCCCTACCCCCTACAAGCTCAACCGGGCTGTTCCTCACAACATCCCAGGTGAGAAACGAACTGAGGAAGATGAGGGTAGGGAAGGCGGCGGGCCCAGACGGCATCAGCTCCAGACTTCTGAAGTCCTGTGCGGATCAGCTGTGTGGGACTGTTGAGCACCTGTTCAACCTGAGTCTGAAGCTGGGGAGGGTGCCAAAACTGTGGAAAACATCGTGTCTGGTTCCTGTCCCAAAGACCCCTCACCCCAAGGACCTCAATGGCTATAGGCCAGTGACATTGACCTCTCACCTGATGAAGACCCTGGAGAGACTGGTTCTTGTCCACCTGCGTCCGCAGGTGAGCCCATGTATGGACCCTCTGCAGTTTGCCTACCAACCCCGCATTGGGGTGGATGACGCTGTCATTTACCTACTTCACACATCCCTCTCTCACCTAGAAAAGGCTGGAAACACTGTGAGGATCATGTTTTTTGATTTCTCCAGTGCTTTTAACACCATCCAGCCCAGGATTCTGAGGGACAAGTTGGAGCACGCTGGGGTGGACTATCACCTGGCAGCATGGATCCTGGACTACCTCACAAACCGAACACAGTAAGTGAGGTTACAGGACTGTGTCTGACACACTTCTCTGCAGCACAGAGGCTCCACAGGGAACTGTTCTGGCGCCTTTCCTGTTCACCTTCTACACAGCGGACTTCACCCATAACACTTCGAACTGTCACCTGCAGAAGTTCTCTGACGACTCTGCCATCGTCGGCCTCATCACTGACGGGGATGATAGGGAGTACAGAGAACTGACCCAGGGCTTTGTGGGTTGGTGTCAGCAGAACCACCTCCAGATCAACGCAGGTAAAACCAAAGAGCTCGTGGTGGACTTCAGCAGGCACAGACTCCTTCCACCTACACCAGTGAACATCCAGGGAACGGACATTGAAATTGTGAGATCGTACAAGTATCTGGGTGTTCACTTGAACAACAAACTGGACTGGTCAGACAATACGGACGCTCTGTTCAAGAAGGGCCAGAGCCGTCTCTTTCTGCTCAGGAGACTAAGGTCTTTTGGAGTGCAGGGGGCGCTCCTGAAGACTTTCTATGACTCTGTGGTGGCATCAGCCGTCTTGTATGGGGTGGCCTGTTGGGCCAGTGGCATCTCTTCCAGGGATAGGAAGAGACTGGACAGACTGGTAAAGAAGGCCAGCTCTGTCCTTGGATGCCCTCTGGACCCAGTGGAGGTGGTGGGTGGCAGGAGAATAGTGGCCAAGCTATCATCACTACTGGAGAACACTTCCCACCCCCTACATGTCACTCTATCAGCACTGGGCAGCTCCTTCAGCGATCGGCTGCTCCACCCTCGGTGTCTGAAGGAGAGGTACCGTAGGTCCTTCCTGCCTGCTGCTGTCAGACTCTATAATCAGTACAACTCCCGGTAATCTACATTTGACTGTCAATAAGCAGACTGTTCACTACTTTACTTCATCTGCTGCTGTGCATTATCTTAATACATATTTTTTTTATTTTTTTTTATTCATGATGTTATTTACTTAATCTGTTGCTGTGTAATATTTCCATGTACATGTATATTATACATGTGCAATATTTTTATCTTATCTATTGTTCATACTTACAAATGCACTCAGTCACTCTATTATTATTCCTGTCTATACTGTGTACAGGACTATTTTTCTATTTCTTTTATTGTATTTTATTATATTTTATTATTGTATTTCTATATATGACACTTTTGCTGGCTGCTGTAACGCTGAAAATTTCCCCGCTGTGGGACAATTAAAGGCTTATCTTATCTTATCTTATAGATGCTAAATGTGACATGTCTAGATTAGATGGGAATGTCCTCATTGATAACAAGCAAATGTCTGAAATTGGTTGAACTAACGTTCTCCAAACACTTCACTTGGACATGAAAATGTAATATCTTCAGAGAAAAGATTTTACATGATGTAATATTTTTTAGCATGTCAACATTATGCTGACTCTCAGCTTTAATTGAGGGTGTCTATAACCACATCTGATGAAAAGTGTAGGAATTGTTATCCATTTTTTATACACAATCCCTCCAATTTTGGGGTACAGAGAGTTATTGGACGAGATAATAAAAAGTTAAACACAGTCCAGATCATTAATATTTGATTTAAGATCACTGCCCTGCCATACTGTATTAACATTTGGGGACTACTATATGTTTAAAAAGGGCTAGTGCCACACTCCTCACACCCTTAAAGCTGAGAGTAAAAACTTAAACCCTATTGTGTCATTTGAAATTTCCATGTGCAAATCCACTGTATCTTTATTGTCTACCAGGGTGGAAATTTGTCTTCGGCTCACCAAATACAAGAAAGAACAACATTAAAAAAAAACCCAGACAAGCATTTAGTAAAACAAACACAGACAAGGTCACATTACACATTAAAAACAGTTCTTGTCAATGTCTGTGGCTTAAATCTCATCAGTCACTTTGTAGAGTTAAGAATATTGATGGACTTCTTAAATACATTTTGAGTTGCTAGAGGGACTCTATAGTGCCTCCCAGGGCTCAAAGGCTCAAACTAACTGAAGAGAGGATGGGAGCTATCTGACAGGATACTCCTCGCCTTCTTCCTCATCCTTTCTGTAAAAAGTTGAGTCAAGGGCTTTTTGGTTTTGCCAACTATTTTGCTTGCCATTGACACAATCCTAGAAAGTTTATTCTTAGATCAACAGTTTAGGTGACAATAGTTTTGTACACTAGTTCTAAAATCTGCTGACTAACACAGAGGCCGCAATAAAGTTGCTGTGAGCATCTCTTGATAACATACTCCGTCTTTTCAGAGAAGGAGTCCAGGTATTTAAAGTTTTCCACAGTTTCAGTATGTTGGCCACCAAGTGAAACTGGCTGTTTTCAGTTGTTTTGTGCAGATAATTAATTCACATGTCCTTTTAAGGCTGATCATCACAAATGTGAGGGGATGACAATGTAGAAGTGAATGCAACCCTAACCTGGAAACATAAATATATATATATATATATATATATATATATATATATATATATATATATATATTGCTGACTGCTATAACTCTTTTTAACAGATATTTAGAAAATGATGTGGACATGTGGTCTATGTTTTCAATTCTGATCACCTGAGAAACACAAATATGATAAATAAAAAATATAAAATGTTTTTTTCACCTTTAAGTTGATCTTTTCAATTGTGCATGCATGTTGTCTTCTTGTGTGATTAAATGTGCAAATACAGCTTGCTATCTGTAGGTCTCAGGTCTATATGCATGAAACAAACTGTGATGGTAAGTGGGGCTACTGCATTAATAATGCAACCTCTCTAATTCTTATGTCAGGCTGCTGTCATAATTAAAGGAACTTTAGACAAAGCAAAATCAGCAATTGAATCTAACCGTGTTAGTCACTGAGTGTCATGCATGTAAAAATGCAGAAAGTAACATTTAGGTTGGCTTTTTGTTGATCTAATAACTAACTTCCTGAATCCAACTAACTTGATACCTTTCTTGGTATCCGGCTGAAGCAGAGTGTTTTCATGTTGAAAGTAAAGCTCACCCATGAGACTGCATTTCTTTTCAATATTTCATTTTGTGCAAACATGTTCATTTAGGCACTAGTGCATAAATGGGTTAAAACACTTCCTCAAATGGGACATTTAGAATATTACATTCATGTGGGAATGACACTGACACAAGAAATGTTAAATTCAGAATGTACATGAATTCATTACAAGCAACAGTGATGTACATAATGCTGAAGAAACTGTAGGAGTTTTCCTGAGATTGCATGAAGGATTAATGTTGACTGCTCATCAGATGATGTTGTCTTTGGGAGGCATTTCACAGCCAAATTCTCTAAGCCTTTTATTGTCAATTCTGATAGATCTGATTGATTCCTGGGTCCCACAGAGACACCACAGAGCACTGCTGAATAATGTATTACATCACCCTTCTGTGCGGAGTTTGCATGTTCCCTCTGTGCCTGCAGTTTCTCCGAGCGCTCTGGTTTTCTCCCACATTCCAAAAAACATGCAGGTAAAATTGAGCGTGAATGGCGAATGGTGGCCTGTCTAGGGTGTACCCCTGCTAGCCCAAAATCAGCTGGGATCGGCTCCAGTCCGACTCGACCCTCTAAAGGATAAGCTGGTATAGCTAATGGATGGCTGTAACCAAGCGAGATCTCAAATCATACCACCATTAAATATGCATGTAACATGTAAGGCTTATGAAATCCCATGTTGAACTTCACCCTGGTTCTAATGTCTCTTTGCTACCTCTGCCCCAACCCGTCATCCCCTCCCCCACCACCCATCCCCCATCCTCCACCCCCCATCCTCCATTCCTAATTAGCTTGACCGGAAGAGACCACACAACATCCCTCACTGCATGACTGCATCCCATCACATCCTTGGGGGCTAAATATTATTGGAAGAAGGTTCATGAATAACAAGAAAAAAAAAAACATTTCTACGATTCAGTTTCTAGGATATACTTAAAAGATAAAATAGCATGTCTCTCTCTTGTTGTCATTTCAGTTTTTTAGTTCACATTCTAGTTTGTTTAGTTTTATGTTCTGCAACTCTTGTTTTCCACATAAAGTTTAAAGTATCAGTGAAATTACACTAAAAGACAAGAATGTCTTGGACAAATTGACGTCAGTCAGCAATGAATAAAGTGCAGTTTATCTGGCAGCTGGAGGACTATGAAAATGTTTGATTGAATTCAATGCAAAATGTAGAAGCAGCATGAACGATGTGAATGGAAGTGAAAAAACACAGTGTCTCTAGGCAGCATAAATTGTATGTGGTTAAACATACAGATATACACTTCATACCTTTGGCTGATGAGAAACAACATTTTTAGTCAAGTTAGCAGTTTTTCTCTTGGTGTCCACTACTTTGGTCCAGATTACAACATCTTGCCAATGACTGGATATATTGCCATAATGAATCCTAATGACTGTGGTAATCCCCTGATGTGTCTATCTTGCACCAATAAGCAGATATCTTTTTTTTTTTACTAATCCAGTGAAATATCTCATCTACTAAATGGATTGGCACAAAATTTGGTTCCGACATTTGTGTTACCTTCAGGATGAATTGTAATAACTTTGGTGATCCTCAGAATTTTGACCCAATGATGGCACTAGATGAAAATTCAACGTCCAATTCTTTGGTTTATGACCAAATACATACAAAACTAACTACATTTCCATCAGCGTCAGCAGTGTTTAATGCTACTTAGCAAATATTAAAATGCTAACTGTGTAAACAAAGGTGGTGACCATGGTAAACATATTGGCTAAATATAGGCATGTTTACATTTTCCGTGTAATGCTAGCATACTAGCATTAGCATTTAACCTCAGCACAGCCTCACAGAACTGCTAGCATGGCTGTAGACTAAATCTTATTTAAACCACAGCAGGCCTCCTGCAATTATGAAAATTAATTCCAGGAGAGTTTAAGGATTTTTCAAAACTTTTAAATGCTTTGCAGTGCTGGTCTTACCTAAACAAATGTAGCATGAAACATAAGCTGAATTTCTCTCCCTCCACAGAGAACTGAGTGGACTTTTACTGACCTTCCTATTCACAAGACCTCTGGGTCAAAAAACAGGCCTGCAGGACTCACGGAGAATGAACAACGGAATCTCGTTCCCACTCGCTCTCACTACACTGTTGTGTGTGTAACACTGTCTATCAGGTAGTGGTCTGTGGATGATATCCTGTTTTAGTATCCTTCGGCAGCAGACAAGGCCACGCTTTCAAACATGGGAAAATTAGACATGCGGTAAACTTTATTAATTCTTTAGAAAGAAAAGGTAACAAAGAAAGAATTAAGATAGGAGAGATTTAGTATGGGAGGAGTAAAGTTGACCCCCGCTTGACAGAAGACTACAAACCCTAACCCAAGAAAAAAGAATAACAAGCAGCACATACTTTTTGCAAGACTGCATTGTTACAAATCACCACATTGTTGTGTGAGGGTTTACTGCACTTCAACCAATATACGTTTCCAGTAATATTGAATTTTGCTGTAACAAGCTTGATCTCAAACATTTTCACACAATTTTAATTCCAAGGATATTTCGGGCGGGAGATGCGGGTGGGCCGAGAACTCAGATGAAATCCTTAGCCGCACCAAACGTGCTGAAGGCCGGCATCCAGCCAACCCTGAGAGAAAGAACTCTGAATTCAACAAACTCTGAACGCTGCCACCTCATCTCCATCACACCCAGCCAAGTGGGGGTGAACAAAGATGTTATTACCCTGCTGCCTACTGAGAGAGAGAGAGAGAGAGAGAGAGTGGCTGGTTGAGCTGCCAAGTGGGATCAAGAACACCAGAGAATACACCAGGATGCCAGAGAGCTCCAGGGAGCTCCACGCGAGAATCGGTACTGACTATCAGCTGCCCTCTCCCCTTCTTGTGCAACTTCTCCCCTGGAGACCTGAATCACCAGGTGAAACTTATTTTTACTGTGGTATTGGTGTTGATGCTGTAGCATAAGAGTAATTAGGGAATGTTAGGATAGCAAAGTAAGGTCTCCCATCAATATAGAAACTATATTGAATGCCTTCAGGCATTCCCTTGTGCTTCCTAACAATCTCTCAGCTGCTGAATTATGCATTAAGTTCATTTCACTGGTTAGTGTTAAAGTTTCCATCCACTCCGTCTCCTGTGTTTCCACAAGTTAATCTATCTTGCCAAGATGTCATTCACTGCTTGATCTGGTATACGGTGGTCCTCATGCATTCATTAATTGTCTATCATTGTCTTCATTGCTCAGTCATCGTTGCATTTATTCATTCATTTGTATGTCTTTAGTTATTAGTTGTGTGTGTGGTTAGTACTTCAATAAACCTGTCATTTATAAAGAAGATGAATACATGGTTTGTGTGTATAAAGTATTAGGGTTGCTGTTTACGATTCAAGAACTTGGTACTAACCTCCAGAACTGAGACTGAATTAATAATTGGTTATTGTTTTTGATTTTTTAAGGGTGGTGCCCCAATGTGAATCTAATGCAAGTTCAATTCTGTTACTTAGTATAAATACTAATTTTTAAAAAATAATTTCTGTTAGCCGAAGTTGAGTGCAATCACTCTGCTTCATCTTTTGTACCAGTTAATGTGTTTACAATGAATATTTTGGTGCCCCTTGAGGCTTATTATCGCTACATATTTTGGTACCCTATAAGGCATTTATGCAACAAAAATCAATCTCAAACTCAATTTGCAGGATTAATATCAGGTGTAAACCACTTGCCACCATCAAGTCAAAATGTCCCCTTAACCAACACTTTGGACCATGACAAAGCATGGTAAAAGCTATGGGCCAGATCACCATGAAATTCACTGAGAACATTCATCCTCGCAAGAGGACAAACCCTTTAGATTTTATAGCTGCATGACCTTTTCGTCATGGCCGCATGACCTTTTGTAAATATACAGTTTTCTGTATGGTTAGTGCCTTGTTCCAGCTCTTCATTGGAACTACAGGATATGATGTTTACACTGTGTGAAATGTTCAAACTCAAGACTCTTTTTTTTTAATGGCTGCACCATTCCATCAAATGGAAACATGTCGTGTGCATCATTTTATACACATTTCCCCAAAATTCAGCCTGACATAATAGAGCATCACGGTAGTTCAGGAAGGTATGGAAGTCATTTTATAGTCACATGCTCCAATAACACATTACAGGGAAACTGTATCTGTTAAAGCTAATGATATTTGATTAATGACCACTAAATGATTCAGTACTACACTGAAGCAACTTGAGCTAACATTAACAGACTTCACAGACTGACAGGGCAAATGGGCTTCGTAGCTCTAAATCCTGGAGGTCCTGATACATTTTGAAATTTTAACATTGTTATATAAAAGTATAACTGGGATAGTCTGTTTCATTATCCACAAGCTGTTTGTCATTCACACTCGACAATCACCTAGCTACCTGCTAATTCCTCTGTGAAGATGACATGATATGATCAGATAGATTGTTTCCCTAAATGGCACACCAATCTGTCGGTCTGTTGGTCCCCAAAACAAACAGTCCACTAACCTTAAACTGATATATCTTAACTAAGAGTGATGTTTCTTTCTCTAAGAAATCATTTTTGGTAAAGCCTAAATAGTACCTTTATTGGCTTTTGTCCTTCTGCCAAAATGCAGAATGAACATAGTTATTTCAATCAGTGAATCACTTGACAGTCTGTGGCTAAAAAAAAGAAGCCTGTCTCTAGGCTGTACAGTATAGGGTGTCTTTGGATAAAAATAAATCATAAAACTTAAATATAGCTCAACTTTTGTTTAAGATATGTGGTCTTACTGTGATTTATCCATCCATCCGATATCATCACGATATTTAAACCAGAAAGCAACATCTTATATGTTGCTGTTATTGTGTGTCCTCTAATGCAATTTGGGATGAGCCATTTAGATGACATGCTATGAAAATAAAATATTCATACCTTGATTCGTTCACTCACTTTGATATAAATTATTCAAACAGCTGACACATTTTCCTGCACATTAACAATTTGATTTCAGTGCAGTAATGCAATCTGCAGTGGGGTTGATTCTTACCATCACTGTCACCCACAGCTGCTTGTATAAAATACAAAGGCCTTCCACTTTGATGGATTTAATGGCTATGTCCATCTGAAAATGGTACAGCCACCTGGCACCAATTATTGAATTATACACATTACATGAACCCTAAACACTTGATAACAGTTATAAAATAGCCAAATCCCACCTGCCAACAGTTTCCTGCATTCGACTCAATTATTTATTTAATGTATTTAATTTGAGACAACACAAATAAAATAAAATAAAAACCTAAAGGAGAACACTGAAATGTTATCAGTATCACTTCAAATGTGTTTAAGGATTTTCCATGGGGGTTGGTTTGATGTATTTCTCTATACCTCCTTGCCTTACATTTTCCTGTGAGGTCCAAACCTGGATTATCCATATATGGGATCAGGCAAGTGCACCAGCCAATTTGCCGTGCTGGGGGGCACCAAATGATTAAGACAACGACTAGACTTTTAAAATATTTGTCATATTTTCTATATATATTATTTACTAGAAGAGATGCAAACAGGTACAAAATTAACCATTGATACAATATGTATATATATAAAGAAAAAGAATAACGATTGAGTGTAGGTGCCCCTCTCCCCCAAAAATCACAGTCGAGTCCCCAATGACGCAGTGCCATCAATCTACGTTCACAGGCCGTTTGATATCAGGAGACAAATTCAAAATGGACAGGCATCAGCTAAGTGGTTGTGCTAAAAGAAAACAAAAAAAAGAAAAACAATCACGGCACATAGCCACAATTCAACATGTACCCGCAATCGCAAGCTTTTTGTTTGTAAAAAAGCAAGGACAGAGACATCTGTTGATGTCCCACCACTAGCAGGAGCAGCAGGAGGACCTAGCAGTGAAGCTGACATTTGTGCTAGCGGTGAAGCTAACGATACGGCTCAGGCAGACGCAGCAGCTAATGTGAGCCAAGGCGGGAACCAAGTGCTGGAGCGAGGGAACAGTCAGCAGCTGAACTTGGGGACGGGAAGCGACGGTGGGAGTGGACGCAACATCGAGGATGACGGGGACGACAAGGTTGATGCTAATACCACACATAGGCTGGACAACCAGCAGCAGACGCCGGAGGATTTTACCATCTCAACAGACCCTGAACTATGGGGAGCCATCACGGACCATGTCAGGGAACTGGCTATTTCTCAAGGTCCTGCAGCCTTCCAGAATAGGGCGCCCAAATACCCAGCTTCTGTGCAGGACATTGGTATTGGAGGTAAAACCTTACACTTACCAATGATTTACTGCATTGCTGTCTCCCAAACAAAGAGGTAGTGCCTAGAGAGTGGTTAATTTACTCACCATCAGCAAGTATGGTTTACTGCTTTGCCTGTAAACTGCTATCCTCACAACATAATGCTTTTACATCTGGGTTCTCTGATTGGAGACATCCTGAGTGAATTTCGGACCACAAGAAGAGTGCAAACCATAGGCACAGCATGCTTACTTTACTGCGCAGATCGAGGAATGTGGGCACAGTGGATTCTTCGCTCAGGCGGCAGAGGGATGCTGAGGGGAAATATTGGAAAGAGGTCTTGAGGCACATTGTGGCTGTAATCAAATTCTTGAGTGAGAGAGGCCTAGCATTCAGAGGCGATGAAGAACTTTTGGGCTCAGCAAGTAATGGCAATTACCTCGGATTGCTGGAACTTATTGCACAGTTTGATCTATTTTTAAGAGAACATAGAGAGAAGTATGGTCAAAAGGGACGAGGGACAACCTCATACCTGTCATCTACTGTGTGTGAGGAGTTCATTAGCTTAATGGGTGAGAAAGTAAAGACAACAACTGCAGCTGAACTACAGCATTCCAAGTACTTCTCAGTCATCGTAGATTCAACCCCTGATATGTTGCATATTGACCAGTTGACATTCATTTTTACATTTGTCAGCGAGGAAGGGAAAGTGGTGGAGCGATTCATAGGTTTCGAGTCTATTCACAGCCACACTGGAGCAAGTCTTACTGAATGTGTAATAAAAATGGTTCATGATCTGGGGTTAGACTTGTCAAATTGCCGGGGACAAAGTTATGACAATGCCAGTAACATGGCTGGTAAATATAACGGATTTCAGGCGCATCTGAAAAAAGCAAACCCGCTGATTCATTACATGCCCTGTGCTGGACATTCACTTAATCTCATTGGTGTAAACAGCATTGACAATAGCTGTAAAGATGTGAGCAATTTCTTTGACCTACTTCAGTCACTGTATGTGTTTTATGCCGCATCCCCTCACCGTTGGAATCGGATATTTAACAACAAAGATGTGAACATCAGCAGGACTCTAAAACCACTGTCTAGTACTAGATGGATTTGTAGAGCTGATTCCACCAAAGCTTTGAGAGAGAACTACAGTGCAATAAGAGAGGCCTTGGGAAGGTTCGCAACAGATGCGGAGGAGAAGGATGACACTTAGCGCGAGGCTGCTGCGCTCTGTCATAAACTTGATAAATTGGAGACTGCAATAATGGCAAATCTATGGGATACTGTGCTGTGTAGGTTCAAAGCCACAAGTAACACATTGCAAAAGAGTGATATAAACTTAGATACTGCTCAGCGACTGCTGGAATCTCTGCATTTGTTTGTGGCATCACTCAGAGATCAATTTTCTCAGTTTGAAAAGGCATCTCAGGATGTGAAGGGTGTGACACAGTTCTCAACACGAGACACAGCGGGTGAGAAAAAGAAAAACTTTTGCAGATGAGTCCACGGAGAATGACACAATGCTAAATGGGAGTCAACGATTCAAGGTGGAAACCTACAATGTGATCATTGACAGGTTGCTCTCCTGTCTTGCTAAACGCATTGATGCATACAGGGACTTGAACGGATTATTTGGTGTTTTGTTCGATTCCACAGACACAGACTGTGATGGCATGCGTAAATGCACTGTTGCGCTCTCCACATATCCAGATGACCTGGACAAAGCCTTTGGGGATGAACTTATTCAGTTTAAGAATTTCGTGCAAGAAGAGAAAAACCGTTCCCCCAAGGAGATGTTGCAAATTCTGTGGAAAAATGGGCTACAGATTACTTTACCAAGCGTGTTCGTTGCACTCAGGCTGTTCTTAACCCTGCCTGTTACCAACTGCGAGAGAGTGAAGAATGAACTCAGGACAACTATGAGACAGAAACGTTTGTCTGTGCTCTCCCTGCTGGCCACTGAATGTGAACTAGTCAAGGGAATGGACTTTGAGGATTTAATTAACGACTTTGCATATACAAAGTCAAGAAAGAAGATGTTCTGCTAAAGGTAAGGCTTATGTGCCATTTTTTCTGGGCAAATATGTGCCGCTGTGGTCAATTTGATATTTGTGGAGGATTTTCTCTTTTAACTGGTTGCTCAGTTAGTGATGCTTGTAAAGTCTGTGTAGCCTATGTTTTGGTCATTCTATTTTGTTTTCAGGAACAGAAATCAACACATGAGAAACGAATGGTGAGTTGATTTTCATTTCAAAATCCCAAAGTATTGCTGATAGAGAATATGTTCAAAGACCATTTTACTAATCCACCCCCTGTGCGGAATAAGTATTCCTGAGTGCTACGGTTCATACATTAGTTAACTATTTTGTATTTTTCAAAGGCGAGAGAAGGAAAATCAAGTCCTTTATAAATGTTGTATTTGCCATTTCTGACCAGTAAAACGAAAAATGCCTTTTGAAATGAAAATCAAATCACTATTCTGTTTTCATTCCTTTAATTTCTGGTTCTAAAAACAACAATAATACAATAATTTCTAATACACATTGCAATACATTATCTCAATGTGCTATTCCCTATACCTTCACATCACCTCACCTGACGTTCTATGATCATTCAGCTGTTGAAAAGGTTACTTCTGACAGTTATTGGACTTGTCTTTTTTTTAGACATACTCTGTCATGGTTTTCCATGTAGGCCTCATTTAGGTCAAGGTGGAAACAGTGATATTTAGCATGGGGGTGTGACTTGCATTCAGATTTGGGCATCAGTGTATGGGCTAGTATGGCATTCGTAGGAACACGTCTATCTATGGTGTAAGGTTTTTTGGTTGAGTCTTACATTTTTCTGTAGTATGTGTGTTAGCTATAAGTTCATGTAAATTTATGGTCTTTATACCCATAGTAAATTTCACTTTTAAACGTGTAAAGTGAGAGGAAATTACATTTTGGATTATGTTTATCTAGATTGTGTTTTTATTTATTTATTTTTTAATGTATCCCCTCCCCCCCACATCTGTGTTTCACGCAGAGCATTCACATGGGATAAGCGAAGTCTGTATTTTACTCAAATTTACTGAAATTATTCCCACATATGGTGTCAAGAAAGACAGGCATTGTACACGAAAGAGACACTTTGCGAACCCCCCCCCCCCAAAAAAAAAAGAGATGGTGATTCACATGGGACTAATATTATCACAACACCTCTGTGTTTGGAGAAATATGGTAGGTAATTTGTGGTGGAATTCTTAATTGACAAATTAGGGACATGGCAGAATCGCATGGGATTAAGATCACAGAAGACCTCCACAATTATTACAAATTACTAGAGGTCCCCTGGTAATACTAGTCCCGTGCGAATAGGACTTAACACTACATACCACTGCCATTGCTTTTACTCTAGTCATTTTTTTCATTGGAGCCTACCCCAGCTGACATTGGATGAGCGGCTGAGAATAGCGGATGTCATGTACTGTACAGATTGTAAAGCCCCTTGAAGCAAATGTGTAATTGGTGATATTGGTCTATATAAATAATATTGATTTGACTTGACGACTTGACTTGAGTACACCCTGGACAGGCTGCAGGTCTATCACACGCACCAACACAGACAGACTACATTCACTGTCACATTCTCTCCTAGGGGTGACCTGACCTGCATGCCTTGGGAAGAAACTAGAGCACCAAGAGGAAACTCACACACATTAAGAGAGCATGCAAACTCCATACACAAAGAACCAAAACGGTTTCTCAGGACCTTCTTGATGTGAGGAGGCAGTGCCAAAAACTGAGCCACTGTGCTGTAACAAATGGTTGTGCTAAATTATCAGAGCATAATGACTATCACATTCATATACATTCACAATGACACATATGTCATTCAACTGAATGACAGAATAACCCAGGGCTGGAGAAACATGTCTATTAGAAATCAATAAAGCATTTTAATTTTAGATTTTTAGAAGGGAAAGAGTTACACAACATTTTGGTGGACCAAAGACAGCCTGCATGAATATTCTGACATCTACACACTAACCAATCAGAATACAGCATGAAATTACACAGAATACACTAGCTGACACTGTAACATGTCTCTGCTTTCATAAACTCTCTTTTTTAATTACATCACAGTGCTACGATTCGCCAGACATTCATTACACAATCTAACATGCCTCAAAGCTGAAACTGTACAGTCTGATACAGATTAAGACCAAGATTTTATTAGACCTATCCCACACAGAGTGACATGCTATGAACCTGAAGGACTGTTATTACCGCATAGTATAAGTCGCCTTTAGACAAAAACATTCTACGTTTAAAACGTGGTTTTCATTATGGGTGGGTCAGATTTATTTGTTTCCTTTTCATGCAAAGTATTCTTTTCTTTTGTGGTTTTCCTTGATACATCTGTGTAACTAGTCTATCTAGTATGTGTTCATGTGTGACTTCATGTGTGAAAAATCTAGTTAACAAGTTAGTTTCACAATCCAGGCTTTCCCATAGTGCTGAGATAAAGAGCACCTCTACTAATGTCAGAATAATTTATTAAATTATTTATGAAATATAATATTAGTCTCATTAACCTTCAGGGAAAACTGCTGCTACATGACACAGATAAGGCAACAAATGTAATGATTGAGGCAAAAGTTTTAACCGACATCTAGTAACTACATTGACAGTGAGATGAGATGTGTCAAGATCTGTCTGCTTCAGCTAGCATGTGAATGATGGATCAGTCACATGGTTTGTTCATTTCATATTAATTAATCAGAGCAATATGTCACAATGTCGGGGAAAAACGAAACCTTCTGAGATTTTAAAGGGAGGGAAAAGAGACAAACAGCCCAAGCAGTCACATTTCACACATTTAAGTCTGCATCGAGTTGAAGTTAGTTGAAAATTCAGACTGACCTGGACTCGTATCATGGCTGTGATCTGACAGGGAGTTGGCAGCACTTACCAACGCCGCTAACCAGTTTCCAGTGGGGAAACCCTGCAGTCTGCAATTCCATCAACATAACTTCAGAATATTTACACCGTATATAGAATTGACTGATGCAAAACCCAATAAAATTGTCTGAGATGCTACTTTTAAAGTGAAATAACTGAGGTTTTGAATGATTGGCCACATGGAATATAAATATGGTGGTTGAAATAAATGAAGAGTGAGAACACAATGATAGCAAGAAGTCTGTGTCAATTGCAGTGCTAATTTGAAGCAAAAACAGGACTACAGCTCAGAGTATAAATGAAATACAAAAACTGACCTGCAACACCTACATTCAGGATTCCTAATTTTATGCAATTCCTTAATGAGTTCTGTACAACAACAGCATGGTACAGGCTGGACCACTGTTGGCAGCCTTTTTTCTCTCTAAACAAACTTAAAAACACCTCTACTTGGATAAACAAATGGTGCTGGATCCATTGGCCCAGAAAAAAAATTCAGTGGGTTTGATCTTGGTCTGGGAATCTGTCTGGAAATCTGACAAGGATGGACGCATCATCATGCCTGTCCAGGCAGCTCTCATTAGAAGGTAATTGAGAATGACATATAGAAACAGACACGATGGATCAGTGAGGCTACCACCCTCATACCAGCTGCTGAATGTAGCTAAAAATGCAAGAGAGGTGGGATTTTAAATGTGGGTGCAGCTGAAATCCTTCAAAAACACACTGTAAACCCAAATGCTCAAAGTAATTAAATAGATTAAGTAGTGTATACTTAATAATTCAAAGAAATTGTACTAATGTAAATATTTTAAGTTCCTGTTACATTTTCTTTCTTTTGAGTTAATTAAACAGATATTTTTTGATTTAATATTAACTTTTTTGCAAATTCAGTAAGCACCACTGTACTTATTTCTATTGTTTGAACATTAGTGTGTGCGTCTGACGTCAGTAACATCAGTACCGTTAGCGCCCTGTGGTGGTTTATAAAATATGTGATAATCCTTTATTAGTCACACAACATATAGGGCGACATATTGGTTATAAAATTAAATTTAATTAATTAATTAAAATTAAATTGTTAAATTATTTTTCACGCAGTGGTTAGCACTGTTGCCTCACAGCAAGAGGGTTCTGGGTTCGCACTCGCCGGGGCCCTTCTGTGTGGAGTTTGCATGTTCTCTCCGTGTCCGCGTGGGTTCTCTCCGGGCACTCCGGCTTCCTCCCACCATCCAAAGACATGCAGGTTAGGTTAATTGGTGATTCTAAATTGTCCGTAGGTGTGACTGTGAGTGTGAATGTTTGTCTGTCTCTATGTGTCAGCCCTGTGATTGACTGGCGACCGGTCCTGGGTGTACCCCGCCTCTCGCCCAATGTCAGCTGGGATTGGCTCTAGCCCCCCGCGACCCTCTAAGAGGATAAGCGGTATAGAAAATGGATGGATGGATTATTTTTCACACATTGGAATCTTAAGCTGATTGTCTGTATATTTATAATTATATAAATTCTAAAACCTACAAAAATTATAAATGTTGGTTATGTATTTCTTAAACTGCTTTATTGTCCAACTGGAAATAATATTATACTATAGTGGTAGGTTATAGGCCTATAGTATACTATTTTATGAAATTATAATGAATATACTATATTTTTATTTGATGTTATACTATTATACTAATACACACATTTATACTAGTTACTCATCCAGGTTGTGGATACTGCATCTGCAGTGGACAGATGTAGATTTTTCTCCCGGGGTCCTTCACTGGTTTTCACATCATAAGTGCACACAAGGAGAAGGAGCATGCACAAATGCACATGCAGTATAAAAATGTAATACATTGTTAATAAACTGTGTTACTTGAACATTTTCACTGTGCTCCTAAATTCCTTTGTGAGCTTTTCCAGTATTAGTCCCAGCTGAGGCTCTTGTGGCTAAACATCCTGCTCTCAAAATGGAGTCTGAGGTAACATGGATTATCTCCCTTTTTCCAGTTTTTCCTTTGTTGATAACATATGTCACATTCTGTGTAGTTGTGGTTCTTATTCAAATAGTGACTAATTGCCATTGCTGTATTGTCCTCATGCTTTAAATTTTGCTTTTAAATGTAGGTGTATGCAGAGTTCCAACGGATTTCAAATCAGAACCTGCCCAACACATTCTACATCAAGCTTGAAGGCCATATTCCTCGACTGATGACCTTATTCTGACAGAAAGCGTCCAAAACTGGGAAGACAGCAGATGCTTTGGCTGAAATGTTAAAAATCCACGATGAACAGGTGACAAGATTAGTATCCATTTCATAGGTTAGAACAAGGTTTAATTCCATATTTCCATGCTTCAATAGCAAAGAGGTTGAACCTTATGATTTTTAAACTAATAAACAATGGTGTGAACACATCACTACAGCAGAGAAAACCATTCTCTCTTGAATCTTGAACCCAGATAAAAAACCCAAAGCTGCGTATGTTAGAGTGCAGCAGGTGTAAGTTTGATTGGTTTTCTCCAGCTATGATAAAGAATACTTGTTGCAGAAGAAAGCTCTACTACCCAGAATTAAGTGCAGCTGCCATGAAGGTTTTAGCCAGCAATTTGACTCCAGCTCAAGGAGAGCAATTCTCCTTTTAAATTTAAAAATTGTGATTTCAGTAAGTACACTTTAACACCTTTAAGATTCATCCCCATTTTACATAATGACTCTGAGCATTTGAACCTTTTTTTTATTTTCTTTTTCATAACTGCTGCCTTTACGTGGAGGAAAGCTGGTAAAAGCCCTGTCTTTAGAGATCCATTTGACATAATGGCACTCTGAATATAGAAATTACCTGCCATGTAGTTGTCAAGGTTTCTAGACTGAGTAGAAGGATAACAATTCCCCTATGACAGATGTAAAACTTTTCCATTTCATTAAAACTCTGAATTAACAATTGAAACAGATAATACAACCGTTACTAAACAATAGCTTTAAAAAAACAAGGCATGTACTGTCTAAAAAATGCTCTTTAGACTTCAGCAGAGTGCTTTCTGACACAAAAGCTTTCTCTTTAACAATGGACAACTTCAACTGGGATTCCACATGAACACTTGTGTGGGCAGTTGTATTATCTAGGTGAGCCTTGAGCAGGGTTTTTTTTTTTTTAATTATTTTTCTATTCAAACCAAACATTAAAGAATCTCACACCTTCAACCAGAGAAGAAAAACTAACCTGTGAAATCTGACACAGGCGTTATTGGTGTTTAGGTGTCACTGTTGTGAACAGTACTGAATTTTCTCATTCAAAAAGATAACCCAGCTCTTCCCTGAACATTGCTTTCGATGTGTGATTGACAGGTCATCCATTAGCTAGTTAGAGTTAAGATAATGGTAACTTGCTGATTTATGTGTAGTGTTGAATAATGCAAGGATTATTATAGTAACCTGCGCATTTGGTGACGTGTTGAATGACTGACAAGTAATGCAGCACACATTTCAGCCAGTACTGGATACAAAACAAACAGCTGTTAAGAAAGATTTAATGCAAACGCCAGTGTGGCAGTTCCACTGTGTGAGGTTTTTCAAATTAATTGCTATTTCACAGTGATATGATACTTGTTCATATTCTCTCTCTGCCTCATATACACACAATGAAATAGAAAGCTTCTTTTGTCATTCATGGGGTTGTAGAATTGATTTAGGGCATGTGATGCAGCTGGTCTTGTCTCTCAGGTGTATTGATACATCTCCATCAGCATCCAGCAAAAACTTTCCATTTGGTTTAATGTTGGATTGAACATGGCGAACCCGTTCTGTAGTATTAGTATCAGTAGTTTGGGTTGTATCTGCCTCAAACATACAGTTCATAGCTATGAGATTCCACTAATACCTGTATTACCTGTACATTGTAGCAGTGGTGAACGCAATTTTACCCTTTTCACAGAGAACTGAGTGAACTTTTCCTAAGTCAAGAAACAGGCTATTTGTGTGTTCATTAGTTACTAGTTGTCTGTGTAGTTAGTAGTTTAATAAACCTTTCATTGATAAAGAATTTGATTACGGTTACTGTTTGTGTGTATGAAGTATTACAGTCATTGTTGAAAGTCAAAAGGGTTACGGAACCCCCAGATTAAGACTGAATTAAGTAATTGTTAATTCATTTTCCCTTGTCTAAGGATGGTGCCCCAATGTGAGTTAAATGATCAGTATAAATACTGATCATTGTGTCAAACGTGAGTGTAATCACTTCTTTTCTACCAATTTGTATTTACGCTGCATATTTTGGTGCTGCCTTTATTAACTGGTATTTATGCTACGCCATAGTGCACATGTTGCCAAAGTAACCTGGAGGTCATCTGCATTATGGTCATGATTTAATTTGCATCCTATAGAACACCCCTACCTTCTTGGTGTTCTGTGAGAACAGTCAGAATAGTCATTATGATGATTGATGTTTTGTCTTCTGATGCCTTGCACAAGATTTGAAAGCAATGCCATTCTAGATCATGCTTACAAGTGGCTCAGACTGCCTTCTATTTTACATTATAATTGATCTTTACAGTTGTTCTAACATACACTAAATCATTGTAACTATGGAAACCTAAGAGCTCAATTAATCTAGTGTTTTACACAAGTTTCTCATTATGCAGAATGACCCTTTTCAGAATATTATATTATTTTATGTATTATATTTTTGCATTATTACTCCTGGTGTACTAACATGTAAGCAGCATTTTAATGCTGTAGTGGTCAAGATGGTGTTAAGTATGTAGATACTTGTAGATAGTATGTTTACATGTAAAATCTGAATCTGCAAAGTAGTAGTAAGTAACTTTAGCTTTCAAATAAATGTAGTGGAGTAAAAGTTGACTACGTCAGAAATATAAACTTGCATAAAATGCAAATACTCAGGTAAAGTACATCAAAATGAATACTTGAGCAAATGCACTAAGTTACATTCCTTCACTTGAAATTACAGATAATATTGTTAAAAAGTAAAAAAATAGTAATTTGCTACTAATCATAGAGAACAATGAAATTTCCTTGAAAGAAAAGCTTTATCTGTGTATTGGAAACTTTAAAAAAAAAAGTCCAGCAAAAGCAAGCATTACCTAGAAAGTTATAGCAATAATTCCAAGGATAACTGTTGTTTCTATACAGGTATGAAAAATAAGGTTGCAGTATTTGTTGTGTTTGGCGCACTGCAGTGCCTCCATTTTAGTTAAAAACTGATCCATTTTAGTTAAAAACTGTGGTGATGCTGATGATAACAACAACGATGATGATCATGAGGATGTGGGCATGGCGGTGTTGGTGATGCTGATGGTCATATTGAGGCCCAAAATGAGCCTGTGGTAAAAATGCTAATGCTGGTTGGTTTCCTCTTAAGCACATTAACACATTAACTATGGTTATCATCTCATTAAATGAACAGTAATTACACCTGTTCAGCTTCTTGCATTAAACATTTTGCTGGCACTCCAAATATACCAAAGCAATTAAGCGCTGACAAAATAGTGGGTTATACTGGGCTGCTTTTGAAGGGCCTCGTTCTGCCTCTTGGCTAAACAGCAACGTGAATAAAATGAATAATAAAGAGAAAGCAGTACTCAGATCCTGAGGGTTAGTGGCCCTGATGTAACTGAAAAAATAAAAACTAACTGCCAGATGTGTGGCATTACCAGCCAACACAAACAGAACATAGAGGGAAGTTGGATAGCAGCACAGAGATGCTGAGGAGGGTAGCTCTAATCAAACAGCTGTTGACTGGATACTGCTGTGCTGTGGAAGGGGGGGGGGAGACAGGTGGAAAGAAGGAGGGAGAAGTCCACCAGGACTGCATAAGAAAACTGCTCCTAAGAAGATGATTGGAATTCAACAAGAGCTGTACTGTTACCCCCAAGATTAGGATCAGCATGTGACAAGACCACAGTGCAGAGAATGGGAAAAGTGTTTTCTTTAATGTCTTTTTAATGTCTTTAATGACTCAAAAGACTGAAAGAATTCTTTTTTAGGACATTTGCAGTGACCTAGAGACTACTATGTTTGTTGTTGAAGAAGTATCATTTAAAAAAGGAACAGATAGGCTGGTCAATGTTAATAATAAGACTATGAGAGGGAGTTCAAGATGGGTGTGACTAGAAAAATTGGGCTCCGTGACAACATCTCAACAGCTTTAACACAATGAATATCAACAATTTGACCTCAAAGAAGAAAAAAAAAATCTTAACTCAGGGTCCATTTACTAGCATCGCCATAACAACTGAGCAAACTCCATCTGCTGAGAATGTCCAGCTAAATGAGATGCAGCTGAAAGCTAAGAAAAAAGAGCAAGACCCCTAACCTCCAACTACTGCTCAGTGGCCAACAGATGAGGCTGTGGTTGTACTAGGGAGCTTCCAGGTGTGAATGTGCAGAACTGTGTTAGTGTGAACACGGTGTTCCTGACAGCACTGCTCTCACTGAAACTTCCATAAATAATTATAGGTAAAGAAAATTCAAAGTAAAGAAAGAAAACAGTACAGTATACAAGCAACAATGCCACAGCTAAACCCATACAATCCACTTTGAGCAAAGACAAACGCTAATAGAAGTTGTATTTGACTACCTCTTTTTGCCAGATACTTTGTTTGACTTGACAAAATAAACAACCTAACAATTGTTGAACTTGTTTGCATGCCTTACGGCTGCATTAAGTGTAATGTTCCTGCATGTTGTAAGTGTGATAAGTTCACCTTTGACTAGTGCATTACATGCATTACCATCTGTCATGGCCAACAAAACTCTTAACTGTTTGAAGAACCTCTGGACAGGACATATAGAGTGAGGGTAAAATAAATTGTAATAACAGCCATCAGGATACATTACTATGTAAATGGCACAGTCTCTAAAACACTATAGCTACAACAGAAAATATGTTACTATATGATAAGATAAAAGAGATAGCATTGGATGAAGCCACAAAATGCTGTTAAAAAACTGAAAGAAAAAGAATTAAACTGTTTAGCTTTACTGTGAAGTCAGTACACCCTGACAGATCTGTTCTACCATCTTATAGAAATACCATAATATTACAAAGCTTGAAATGACAAGCTAAGTGAATGCAGCACTCTAGATTTTATTTTATTTATTTTTTTATTTTATGTTACAATACTTAATAACATTTCCCTCCACCATAATGTTTGCCTCTAACACATAAACTGAACGGGCAGGCTGTACAGTTTATTTATCAAGTGTCTCCTCTTTATTTTGCTTTTCCATAAAAGTCTCGCCTTTACATCCTGGATGGATGATGTCCAAATATTGGAGCATCAGCTCTGAAGCCTACAGGTTACTGATGGTGAGTAAAATTGCATTTTTCATGCAGTCCTGCTGAATAATACAAGACATTTCCTGCAGCCTTCATCACATAGAGCTTTAAGAGTATACAAACTGCACAATAAATTATTATTTCTTTTACAGGAGGACATGGCAAACAAAATACTGTAAATTGTGGTTATTTATTATTTCTAAGTTTCCCTTCAGATTACTGTCCAGCAGCTGTAACACTCAGGTAAATGTAATTGTTTTGTCTGAGGGCTGATGGACTTCAATAGTGAACTAAGGTTTAATAATCTGAAATAACATTATGTTGAAGGACAAGTCCACCCAAATTACAAAAAACATACACCAAATGTTTCTGAGATGTCTGCCTTCACCCCAACACAATAGAGGTAAATGTGTCTTTGTAGAATCAGTGTCAAAGGGACTATTTCTTTGGCAGAAAGAAGTTCCAATGAAAACTGTCCACAGTGGTGGCAGAAAACTCACAGACAGATATTTCAAAGTCTGTACAAAGACAACAAAACCAAATAATTTGCATGGTTAGATACTACTAGAGGAAAGAGAGAGAGAGAGAGAGGTCAGAGGAGCCATTTAACAATGGTTTAGGAATAGAATAAGAGTGTATTCTGTTTGTCTTCATACAATTGTAAAAATGAACCAAAGTAGGCGCAACCGAAACAAAGGCTCGGGTAAACCTACGACCAACCAGGAAGCTAGCTCGACCGCAGCTAACAAGTCAACAGGTGTTGCAGACCTGATTGTCGAGGTTTTGGCTGAGATAAAAGGAATGAAAAAGGACTTGTTGGAAAGGTTGGACAGTTGAAGAATCTCTGAAAGGTGTGAACAAGCAAATGCGGATTTGCAGCAAAGTTTCTGAAAGCTGCTCTCAAACTACCCAAAGAGGGGTAGGTTGCTTCAAAACCCACAAACCCCAATATTCTCAGATCGATCGTGGTGAATTTTTTTCACTTTCGAATGAAGCAAGACTTGCAGTTTGGAGGAAATCATATCACACTGGACCATGACTACTCAATTACAGTGGACGATGCAGAAAAGAGCTGGACATGTGAAGAGTGTCAGAAATAAAGTTATGAAATAAAGTTCATGATTGACTTTTAAGTCAGGGTACATAACCTACTACAAAGACACTCTGCCTTATAGAAGTCTGGAGACTTTATTTAATTGAAAACGACTTATTGACCATCTGCAAACCATATATATATATATATACCGTCTGCAAACCATATATATATATCCATCCATCCATCCATTTTCTATACCGCTTATCCTCTTAGAGGGTCGCGGGGGGCTAGAGCCGATCCCAGCTGACATTGGGCGAGAGGCGGGGTACACCCAGGACTGGTCGCCAGTCAATCACAGGGCTGACACATAGAGACAGACAAACATTCACACTCACAGTCACACCTACGCACAATTTAGAATCACCAATTAACCTAACTTGCATGTCTTTGGATGGTGGGAGGAAGCCGGAGTGCCCGGAGAGAACCCACGCGGACACGGGGAGAACATGCAAACTCCACACAGAAGGGCCCCAGCCGGCCGGCGTGTGCGAACCCAGAACCCTCTTGCTGAGGCAACAGTGCTAACCACTGCACCACCATATATATATATATATATATAGTTTTGAGGTGCCCTCTCTTGGATAACTTTTGGAGGGAGATATTTGATTTACTTGATAAAATAGTTTTTCAACTACCCAGGGACCCATTGCTGGCCATCTTTGGGGCCATCCCAGAAACAGTGATGAGGAGGAAAAATATATACTTACTGCATATTCTTCTTGCAGCAGCCAAGAAAGCAATAATACTGAGCTGGCTTAAAAAAGGACCCTCCAACCTATGACACATGGTAGTCAGTGGTTAAAGGAATTTATACAATGGAAAAAAATAACATTCATGCTGAGACTGCAAAATGCACAATTCAGGGGGTAGAGATGAAGATGTGTGTGGATGAAAGTAGAGGTGAAGGTGGCATGCAAACTGGGAGGAGAGGGACAGGGAAGTAAAGGAAATCTGGAAATCTTGGAATTTGAAAGAAAAATGTTGTAACAACTGGAATGTGTGTTTGTTTAACTTTAAAGTTGAAACTGAAAATCTAATTCCATAATAGCATTATAATTTTCCTAATATGTATGTCTTATTTTAGTAAAAAATGTAATGAAAATACAATTTGCATTTTAATTTTCACATACTCGTATGGGCGTTCTATGACCATATTAAAATGAAAACAGAAAAGCTGTTTTTTTTTCAGAATCGTACCCTGCTGTACAGTGGACAATATTCAAATTTTAATTCAAATTTGAAAATTAAAATGCAATATAAACAATATAACCTGATTTTCCAATAATGCAAGCCATATTTAAGTTAAAATGCAACTTTCTAACTATTTGAAAATGAAAACGGCATTTGACACTTTATTTTCAAAGACTTAACCTGCTGTGCAGTGAACAATATTCAAATGCAATAAGTGAGGAGCCTCCAGTTTATTGCGTTTACATGTACATGTCCCCACACTCTTTTGGTGTCAAAATGAAAATGAAAGCTGTCAGTCCTCTCAGCAAGGCGGGTCTTCAGTTACGATGTCACTTCCTCATTCAGTGACTCGGTTCATTAAAATTTGAGTGTGTTTACTTCAGCTTGAAGTACTCAAAGAAGTACTAACTGTAATAGTAGAAGGAGTTGAAGTATTTTAAGTAGTACTAAATGTAGTAGTAGTTGAAGGGGTTGAAGTGACTGGGACTTAAATATTGCTTGCATAAATGGAAAATCAGGTTACATTGTTTATATTGTATTTTAATTTTCAAATTTGAATAAACATTTGAATATTGTCCACTGTACAGCGGGGTACAACTTTGAAAGTTTCCATTTCCATTTTAATATGGTCATAGAATGGCCGTACAAGTGTGAAAATGAAAATGCTAATTGGATTATTGCATTTTCATTTATACTCAAATAACACATACATATGTGAAAAAAAGTATAATGCTATTGTGGAATTACAGTTTTATTTTCAAGTTTACATTATCATTTTAATATAGTCCCCTGTACGCTTCCATAATAAAAGGTATATCAGTATTGTATAACACTGATATACCCAATAACATTTTGCACTGTCAAAGTAGAGGCCTTCATCTTATATTTCACATGGTCAACCTGAGCAGCCTACAAAGTTGGTCTAAATAAAGACCTCCTCATGATGTATGCCCTCTGAAATAAAGTATTTACAGAGATGCCAGAGCAAACAACCCTGTTACATGTTGTTACTAAGATACAGAGCTTTGTAAAACAGCGCTGACACAAGGTACACACTGAGCCAAATGAGAGTAATTCATACGAACTGCACAGTGCACAGACAGTGCTGTAACCACGGATACCTTTCAGTGCCATGGGTGTGTTTATGTATTTGCCAGCATAAGGGACAGAATCATTTAAAATTAGATGCCTGAACAGCCAACTGGCATGAACAGGACAGAGCACAAATAGGTATGACTACTACAGATAATCATTTGATTCTCCCTCCAATTTCACTCACTAAAGGGTTTTGTGGCACAGAACTGAGGTCCTGCAGTTGACATCACAGCCTCTGATAGCTGCCATACTGGCTGGCAGAAAACATTCTATTCTCTGGCATGCTAGCACGTACAGTAAATGCATTAATACTGACTGCTGAGGTGGCAACTTTCACAAGATTGTTATAAAAACAATTATTTAGACACATATTGTATAAAAACTGTGCAAACAGAAGAGGTACCAAAGCTAAAGTTAAATTTTATCATATTACTTTTTTAATTGGTATAAGCCATATGAACGCCAGTCCATTCTGATCCTATGCGTGTTGTAACCCAGTGGGCTCCAGGTACACCATGCTGTCAAAAACAGCCCACTGCACTCTGTTACAACTTGTGTTGAGAGTGAGTGAACCATGGAGCGGCACAAACAAATAAACAGGAACCAACAGTTTTGAATTAATGATATCAAACTGACAGAGAGCAGAGCCGCTCTGGGTAAAGTGAAGTCACTTTGTGTCTCTTTTACTGACATTTCTCAGGTGGACCAAACTGCTGTTGGCTGAAAACTGCATCTGAACATCTGTATTTAATTCATGCAGCTGTTTAAACACTGGCTAAAGCTTCCTGACACAACAGATCCACACTGACACTCCTCTCTCCACAGTGTATTATACAACACATAACACTTTAGGACACTATGCAAGCAAATAAACATGGAATGCACTCTGAAAGGGGGCATTCTGCATAATTTATTATTTTATTTTGCTGATAATACTTACATACTTTTACTTATGACAGAGTATTTTTAAACTGTACTATTAGTACTGTCACCAAATGGTTGAATTAAGTATTTAACCACTAACTGTAGAATACTACAGACACTTAAAGCATAAATCTGGTAATGTTCTACATTTTTCATATTATCAACAAATCCCATGAAAATACCAAAACCAACAATCATTGTATCTACTAAAAGGTTGTGTGTATGTATCTGAAGCCTGACATACTTTATTCCTCTGGGCCATAGAGCACAATTTCTGTTCAAAAACAATTAAAAACACATCAGTGAGCCACACTGTTGCACTGGGTGACATGTTCTTTCATTACCATGAACACACACACTGTAGTTCATTTTAACCAAATTCCACATACACTGTCCTGCTGCTGGAAATACTTACTAGAGCACAGAATGTGTATTAATCCGCCACTGAAAATTGACCCCAATAAATGCACTATGTCCTTCTGTTTGAGTAACGTTAATTGTTTGGCTGTTTAAGGAAATTACCGTGCCTTTTTTTAAAGGCTTTTTTAAAGATGAAGGTCTTCAGTAAGAACCAGTGGGCTTGGGGCTGAGTGCCACAGACAGGGTAGTAACATTTTGGTACCAGTACTGAAATTCAGTTAACGCATTAGCAGTAGTATCAAAATGTTTCAAATAATACCTAAAGAATAGGGCAACTGTTATCCAGGTCATGATAGCACATTACAATAGGACACTACAAAACACTATAGGACAGTAAAAAAATGAAGAGAAAAAAATGGTGGGGCTGGCTTAAAATTAAAATAAGGCAATTAAATTCTTTCCCTACAACATGCTGGAAGCTGATCCCCAAAATCTGGTACATTTTGAAAAGTGAAGTTTGTGAACCGATACTCCCCTAAACATTACATTATATTTATTTAGATGACACTTTTATCCAAAGCGACTTACAATAAGTGCATTCAACCATGTGGATACAACCCAAAAATTACAAGAAAGTTCTTCATCAAATATGCTGAACTGCTTCAAGTGCTACATTTAGAAACAATAAGAGATAGAGAAAGAGTTCTTTTATGGGCCAAGGTGCAGTCTGAACAGAGGAGTCGGTGACGGAAGATGTGTACAGTTTCTGCTGTCCTGATGTCAATGGGGAGCTCGTTCCACTATTGTGGAGCCAGGACCGCAAACCTAACATGACACTACCATAGAAATGCAGGCAGTGTTTTCTGCATAAAAAAAATCCATTTTACTTTTACTTTACTCTTCAGCAGCAGTCATTCATATTTTATTTAAATTGGATTGGTTTTACAAAATTTTATGTAAGCCAAATGCAGCCAATGTGTGCACTATACAGCTGTATTACAGAGTAAAATATACATTTGTCCAGCACATTTATATAAAAAAGTAGACTAAATATTAGAAAACACTCCCTATAACACAATACAATTTCACTGCATCACATAATAAAACCTCCAAAATCACCATGAAGTGAAATCGACACCTTTCTAAAACAGTTTCAACAAAAGCCAACCTTCATGAGGGTAGGGCTTACTACAGGGCTGCTTTATTAACTGCACAGCTAGCTAGGTGTACCTAATAAACTGGAAACCGTCTCAGCATGTACATATCATCAAGGGACACAGGCTGGGATCAGAGGTAAAAAAAATCCCAAGTGTGACAGCACTAACTGCAGTATTCCAAAACAGAGAAAAAGCATCCATCAGTGAATGGGAAAGTAATTTCCAAGGAAAACACATAATGGAGTTCTTATACTGTGAAAATTTCAGCATTTCTGACATTAAACCATTCCCAGTGACAGGTCATCACAGCGTCATTTGTATTAAGATGTTTCACAAAGCTGTTGGAAGTTTGTAAGTTTAAAACCAGGGGCTCAGCAACTAAAGAATATTAAAATAATCACCAAAAATCATCCAAATGTTTTTTTTTTGCAAAACCTCAGTGTCTCCAATGACCTCATTAGAATGCAACAACAAACAGGATTTACTTGATAAACACCTGTACTACCCTATAAATGTTCAATGCGTGCACGATACTACACCATAAACACTCCATGAACTGAGAGCCACTGAACACAGTAACGCTGTCAGCTAAGTTATTAGACCAGAAGTGTGTACAGCAGTTTGCACATAAGGAAAGGATGTAAACACAACATCTAATGTTTATTCTATCTGTAATCAACTTTCTTAAATCCCTTAAAAGAAAAAAAGAAAAAAAATCAATGGCTCAGCCAATTTTATTGTCGGTGTGATGCAGTAAATACGCTTACCTTCAACCTCGCCGGCTTCCCACGGCCCTGCAGATGGATAATTATAGAGAGGATTGAGGAACGGATGGAGAGATGCGGTGCTCGGGCTGGGGGGCAGAGGGAATAGAAAATAACAAGACAAGTTTAATTACTGTAGGTAGGGTACAGAGGACTAATAAGACTTTTCTGTCACATTGTGATCAAACATATGGAGGTCATGAGCTGGGATGTTACGCTGACTGATTAAGGATGAGGCCCATGTGACAGCAGCGCTCTGGCAGGAAGCCACTTCACTATTGAGAAAGAGAGCAGAGATGCCCACAGACAGACCCCAACAGGTATGTTACCCCCACCTGTAGCTCTACTAAGGGGTTAAATTATATTATATTATATTAAAGCTGCAGCGTCAAGGGCTAGGGCATTAGCACTGTTATGTATAGCAAAAAGGAATGACTTAAAAAAGATGGTGGGTCAGGAAAATGCATTGGACTGAAATATCACACATCTTGATAGTATAGGAGTAGGTCCTGTATGTTTAATTTAAACTGGAAAATACAATCTTAAAAATGCCAGCATGCAGGCATATTATTGTGGACAGTTGTGTGACAGCTTCAGCGATAACTCAGAAAGGACATGAACAAAAAGTCATCTTAAAACCATAAATGTACTTGTATGTTGTAGGGCTTTGAAATATAAAATTGGCAGTAGTGTTCCAAAGTTGAAGTTTTGATGTCTGTTAGTGCACTTTCTGTATAGTTTCCTGTTCATACAAAACAATAAATACAAAGATTTTTTGTATACTAGGTGCCAACATAATGTACCATGTTGCAGTATAACACATAGCCATCAGTGGCAGGAGTGCAATGCTGAAGAGCAACAACATCATATGTAGTATATGCTGTATATATATGAGATAATCTGACTAAATGAAGGTTATATATTGGGGATACATTGTTTTCCAAGACAGTGGAAGAATGGCGCTAATTTTTAGCTATGCTAGAGGTATGGCTCTAGGAATGGCAATGTCAGTTTGTCGGTATATCCACCCACTTGGGTTTTGGTCGGTCGGTCGGTCCACCACTTTGCTCCAGACTGGAATATCTCATCAACTGTTGGATGGATATCCATGAAATGTTGTACAAACATACATGGTCCCTAGAGGACAAACCCTAATCAATTTTTTCAACCTCTAACCTTTCATGTGTTGACATTATCAGGTCAAATTTTAATTTGTTCAATTCTTTGGTTTGCAACCAAATACTAATGGCATTCCCATCAGCCTCAGCTGTACAGTACAGTATGTATGTATGAATGATGAATGAATGAATGCCTTTATTGTCATTATAAAAGTACAATGAGATTAAAAGGGCAACTCCTTAAAGTGCACATAGAAAACAAAACCTATATAAAAATAAATAAATGAATAGATAAACAAACAAAACATTATATAGATATAAATAATATAAATATAAATATTGCACAGGTATTAAAAAGATGAAAGTAATGTCAGTGCAGGTGTGAGTTCAGTGCATTAACAGCTTTGGGAAAGAAGCTGTTTTTGAGTCTATTGGTTTTTGATCGTATAGACCTGTAGCGCCTGCCAGAGGGCAACAGGTCAAAGAGGTGGAAACCGGGGTGAGTGTTGTCCTTTAAGATGTTCTTGGCTCTGCTAAGACAACGGGAGTTGTAGATGTCTGACAGGGAGGGCAGAGGACAGCCGATGATCTTCTGTGCTGTTTTAACCACTCTCTGCATCCTCTTCCTGTCTACTTCAGTGCAGCTGGAGTACCATACTGTAGTAGCGTAGGTCAGCAGGCTCTCAATTGAGGAGCGATAGAAGCTCACCAGCAGCTGAGTGTTGAGCTGTTCCTTCCTGAGCACTCTCAGGAAGTGTAACCGCTGCTGGGCCCGCTTGACCACTGCTGTGGTGTTCGCAGACCAGGAGAGGTCAGCAGAGATGTGGACACCTAGAAATTTTAAGGACTGGACCCTCTCTACACATTCATTGTTGATGTACAAGGGGACGTGGTCGGCACTGTTCCGCCTAAAGTCCAGGATGATTTCTTTGGTTTTTGTGATGTTCAGTGTAAGGTTGTTCACTGAGCACCACTCACTAAGTCGCAGGACCTCGTCCCTGTAGGCTGTCTCATCCCCTTCCGAGATCAGCCCCACCACTGTCGTATCATCTGCAAATTTAACAATGGTGTTCTCTGGGTGGGCGGGACTGCAGTCGAATGTGTAGAGGGAGTAAAGTAGTGGGCTGAGCACACAGCCCTGAGGAGAGCCGGTACTGAGAGTGCGGATGGAGGAGAGGTGTGGGCCCAGTTTCACACGCTGTGGTCGATCGATCAAAAAGTCCTTTATCCAGGCGCAGGTGGGTGGTGGGAACCCCAAGTTGGATAATTTATAGACTAGAATGTCTGGAATTATTGTGTTGAAGGCTGAACTGAAGTCAATGAAGAGCAACCTGACATAGCTCCCCTGATGTTCCAGATGATTCAGTGCCGAATGAAGAGCTATGGCTATTGCATCTTCTGTTGATCTGTTTGTCCGGTAGGCAAACTGGTGAGGGTCCAGGGAAGGGGGGAGACAGGCTTTAATGTGCCGTAGAACCAGTCTTTCAAAGCACTTGGTGATGACTGGGGTGAGTGCTACGGGGCGGTAATCATTGAGGCTGGCTGTAGGTGACTTTTTTGGAACCGGGATGATAGTGGCTGATTTCAGGCAGGGCGGGACAACAGCTTGTGCCAGAGACAGGTTGAAAATGTCAGTGAAGACCTGCGAAAGCTGGTAGGCACATGCCTTGAGCACTTTTCCAGGTACTCCATCTGGACCCACAGCCTTCCTGGAATTCACTGACCAGAGCACACGTCTTACGTCCTGAACCTCTAAAGTGAGATGGAAAGTACTTGAGGCTGGAGGGGGCTGTAGTGGTGCGGCTGAGTGCTGTTTATGAGTCTCAAAGCTGGCAAAGAAGCTGTTCAGCTCCTCTGCCAGTGCCGCATCTGTGTCACCGGATGTCACATCACAGCCTCTGTAGTTTGTGATGCTCTGTATGCCTTAAGGAGAGCTGTGAGCCGCTGCATCTATGCGCCGCCATTGCACTAAAGCCTATCTTATCTATCTTATGTATATGTATATACATGTATATATATATATATATAAACACAGTATATGTATATGTGTGTGTATATAAACACACATATGTATATATATATATATATATATACATATATATGTATATATGTAGATATACACACACATATACACATATATATACTGAATATCTGACAGGTGCCATTGTAACAAGATAATCAATGTTCCTCCATTATGACCAGTCAGTGGTCATGTTATGGCTGATCGGTGTATATACGAACATACACACACACACACACATTATATATATATATATATATATATAGACACACACACACAGGCTTCAATGAAAATGAGCAGGGCATCACCTATATTTGAGAAGCCATACATTTCATTCCTCTAAGATACATATTGTATACTGTCAATATTTTGTTTTAGTCAGATTCCAACATATTCCTGCATGTCACACTTCTCTCTACAGTCGCCCGTTGGTGTTATGTCCATTAAAAATGAAAATAAATAAATATGCCTTTAGAAATACACCAAAGTATTGCAGATAAAATATTTAATCCAGCCTACCTTAATGTTTCTTTAATTCACATTACATCATGATGTATTTCTATTGTTGTGGGTCTGCGTCTAAGGTAAAAGACACACCGGATATGTCTGAAAGTAAAAGCTCTCTCAGCTAACCCTAGAATATGACAACAACTGTTCCTCATATTAAAAATGTAGCTGTGTGTACCTTGGGTCATGGGGGAGGCAGAGCACAATATTGGAGTTGAAAAGAAGACACTAAAAATCTGAGCTACAAATATCAACTCAGTCAAACTCCCATTGAATATGTTTACATTTTTGATTTGCTCACACTGTTTAAAGTACACATTTCATACTTTGCCACCACTGAGGTGTGTCTCAACTACAGCTGGTCCAGAGCACTGCAAGAATGTAGTGAGTTCAGGACACACCACAAAATCACCACGACACCACAGCTCTCTCTTGATCTCTTTTACTGAATGAGTCTGGAATGATACAACATGTGACAGGGACTGCATCAGTTCACACCCTCTTCTCAGACTACTATCTTTCAGTTCCAAATGCAGACTGAATATAACAACATTTTTATATAGTTTAGATAAAATCTATTCATTGAAATGATCGTATAGTGGTTATTTTTGACAGTCATACCTATACCTATACCAAGGACTACATCAGTTCACACTGTCTTCTCAGACTACTGTGAGGGATGAATAAAATAATAATGTAATGCAAAATAAAATAAGTGTGCCCTGCCTTACATATCTAATCCATGACAAGGTAAACACAATGACTCTACGTGTATACACACACACACACATTAGAAAAGTAACAATACACCTCACATTTGTTCTACACAAATCCCACAGACAGCTTTAAAAAAGCTGATCATAACCCGTCTGTCTTTTCAGGGATGGTCTTTGTCTTGCTCATGTCATCATGTGACACATACGCTGAAGAGTGCTGTGGAGTATATGGTTGAAAGCTCAGGAAAAAAAGCTAGTAGGTGGACCTTGAGTTGAGAATATTGAGGTCATGAAAAATTGCATTGCTGACAGAGAAGCTGCTCAATGCATGTTTGCCACCGTCTGGTCAGTACACAGAAGTCTGGGACATGTATTATTAAAATGTACTTGCTGTTACCACCCGTAACCACAGTGTTGTCAAATCAACCAGGATGGAAATCTTAAAGATTATAAATTTTAAGATGGAAATCAAAAGTTTAAGAAGTTACAGCACTTTATAAATAAAGTTGACTTGATTTGACATCTCATTGTATATGAGACAAAACCCCTTGAGCACCTCTTTAGCCTCTTTTCCCTGGCTCTGTGTCGTGCTGTTAGAGGTCGTTGCTAGATTGGATTGGTGCAGGAAAAGCCCATTTATCACGACATCAGCTGCCCAGCAGGCAGGGAGGCGAGCTGGCAGTGCCGCTGATGGACTGGCAAAGGCCTCGTATTAACAAAGCCTCCGGTGTCCCCATAGCCTCACTGATGAGCCCCTTGCCTGCCACTGCATTCCCTTTCCATTTCTCTCCTTTTCCAGGCAGAGACTCCCAGGGGTGACAGGGAGGCGTTGGGTGCCTGATAGTGGGAGTAATTAAAAGGGCTGATTAGAGTGACGGAAGGAGGACACCCAGGGAGAAAACAAGAATCTCTCTTAAGACAGAGAAGGGGAAGAAGATTAAGAAGAGCGGAGTAGAAAATAAAGCGCAGATATCACGTCAGATCAGTCTTCAAGTTAACAGGGGAAGTTTTTTTTTTTTCCACAGTCACTTCAATTGGGGCAGAATCTCAGGGGAGGCACCGTCACACAAGTCCCAGAAACACTGTATAGGGCCAAGTAGATGTGCTCTACTGAGAGCTTTTCAAGGTAAATCCAAGAACAAGTCTGTTAGGCCTACTTCTCCCTGTGACACAGAAATAATTGATACATTTATATTTTCATATGATTCCAGTATTCATACTCAAACTTTGAATAGTCAAAGACACATTCAATCAACATAAACAAACATAAAACAAATATTTATCTAATGTTTCTGAGAATTATGTTTACAGCATGATAGCAAGAGCCAACTTATTCACTTTTGATTAAATTAGACAACTTACTGAGACTTGGTCAGTCCAAAACTATACAATCATGTAAAAAGTTAAAAAGTATGAATCTGACAGAATCCAGAAGGGTATAAAATGAGAGGTAGCCAAAATGATTTGAAAGGAATGTGTATGTTTATTAAAAACACAAAAACAAAAAAAAATTACTAAAGGAGGGGATTATTGTATAGACAGTACAATTAATAACCATGGGGCATGTTTCATGTGTATCATATGCTAGGCCTTTTAAGCGTCAAACTTGAGGTTGGAATTTAAGGTTGAAAAGCTCATTTGGATGCTCAGCTTTTCCTTCTTCCATCCTTTAAATTCTATTGTTTTTTTGTTTTTGATGGGAGCACTACAGATGCTACAATTGGTTGAGAAGGGTAAACATGCTTGCCCAATAAAGCTGATTCTGATGAGTGGTCCAAGGAGCACCAAGAACAAATAGTCAAGCTCAACTGTTAGGCAAACATGGACAAGAAGTCCTAAAAGTGCCCAGAGTAATGAAAAGTTTGAAAGTCTACAGTGCCATGACAGCTGAGTAAACTATATGTGCTGATGAAGACTGTGATACAGTCAGAAGCTCCACGACAAGTGAGTAATTGGACCTTGAGTGGAGATTGTTTTGCCAAGGTTTCTGGATGTTCCATGGAAACACCATATCCCCAATATGTTCAAAACTAGGATAAGACACAAAACTGTGTGCATGTAAAAATTCACATAGATTACTGTTTGCTTTAAATCTGTAATTACATTTCTGTTTCTTCAACTTCCTCATCCCCTATTAAAATCTGCAAAAATCATCTGCTTGTGAAGGAATTTTCCTTCTTTAGGCTAAAGGTAATAGGACACAGGGGTTCCCCAGGTCACATTCGGGTCATTTGAAAACCTAAAAGTATTGGGTCACATACTGTCTCTTTCAGAGCAATAGCTCAGCTCTCTTTCAGGGTACAGCTGTCCTGATAAGGCTGTCCCTGTCTACCAGTAGACCAAGGTCATTGGCAATAGACAGCGCTATGCTCCAGACTCCACATTGATATACTGGCTCCTCTTTGTGTCCTCTAAGACAGTGGCTTGAAGTAACATACAACGTGACTTTCGTTAATGTAGGTGAGTATAGTTTATTGTTTAGAATCCTATACCCAATAGAATCTTCACACATCTCTTGCTGCAGAGTTAAATAGGAAGTAACCTTCAGAACTGGGTGGCTATACACAATGTTTACTTGTACTGCTATTCTCTTTTCCTTACTTGATCGAGATTCAATAAGTGCTTCTGCGTAAGACATCCAGGTCTCCAGAAACTTCTTCACTAACGAGTCAACCAGCTTCCTGATTTCCATCACACTGCTCATATTTCAGCAGCCTGAAACTAGTTTGAGGACAGCATACCCAGAGAGGGTCAGGGCTGAAATAACTTCAATTAAATGAAGTCCAACGCACACGACCCCAACGCCTCCTGAACACAGCAGCATCCAAATAACATCTTCAACTTACAACTTCTTGCATCATTTTCAATTAACAGCACATTCTATACAGACTTCACATACTTATAATTAAGTAAAGATATGACAGTGGGCACTTGGCATCTAAATATAGTAACTGTAGTGGTAGTAATTTATTATTTATTTGTTATTTATTTATGGGACTATTGGGAAAAATCAGAATGAAAACATCTTGACTTTTTTCCCCTTTGGCTTGAAGAAAATAAATTAAATTAGGAGAGCTGTCAGTTTCTGTTCAATGAAATTATGTTACAGCAACAAGGCATCAAAATGCATCTCCATGTGTCTGGCTGGAACATACAGTACATACATACATAGATACATGTGCCCTTGGAATCAAGTCAAGTCAAGCTTAATTATAGCTCAATGCCACATACAGTCTCCTGGCCTGCAACACTTCATGAACCAGCCCAAGCTCTCTGAGAAGACAAGATCCTCCCTTAGTATTTAAAGAATTCCAAATGATCTTATCATGGCTGACACATCAGTTCAATGATTTAAGAATCTTCGTGAGAGTTGCTTCAAAGTTTCTGAACATTTTGACATGCATGACAGATGCGGGAAGATGCAGCAGCGAAGTTCCTGGACCTGTTCCAGCAGAACTCCACCCAAGGCAGCATGGTTCTGGATGCAGAGTGACCTTGATCACTGCTCCTATCTAATGAGTGATGGACTGTCAGAGCGGAACATTTCCATGGCTGAGGGCAAGCATACTGCACTGACTAAGATGTAGCGTTATCTATGTATATTGTATCACCAGAAGCTGTTATAACAACAGTTGAACTGATGACTTCAGCACCAGGAACATTAAGAAAATATACATTCATAAGCTTGAAGAAGCAATAACTGGGATTTTTTTTCATTCAACATAAAATAAGCAAAATATTGTATATCAGTAGGGTAACCTGCTCAATATCAAAATCTCAACAAAGAAATGGTTATTTTATGATTTTTTTGCAACAAAAAATGATACAAAGATGACAGCTAAACATGTTTCTGAAACCAGCCCTTTAAAGAAACACATCCTGATTTTGTTTGTCCAATATCGTCCAATTTTCTCCCTGCTCAGTAACAAAACTGCACAAAATGCAGAACTTTGACCTTGTCTGTTTCTGGCCTTTCAATGTGCAACCAATGAGACAGCAGCTATCTAAAACATAACTTGAAAGGACAAAACAAAAAGGGACAAAAACAGTCTCATGCACCCAACCCTTTCTTGATCATTCTTACCAGTAATGTCCTCCTAAGGAGGATAATTAGCAGTGCCTAATGTTGTGTTAAAGAGCAGCTTGTTTATTCTGACCTCTGGTGGTTTTACTTCTCACCTTGCCGCAGTGATGGAGAAATGTACTTTGGGGCGTGGTCAGCATATTGTGACATCACTGTTGGGTGTGGTTGTAGGTGCACCAGAGCTCACTTGTGCCAGTTGGGGTAATTTCTGAAGATGAGTTAGCAAGCACTGGCTGTACAGTACAGTACTTCCTATTAATCATAATTATTTTTCAACTGGGACATTTGAGAATGTTAAAAAAAAACTTACCACATCATCACAGTGCATGCATCATTTCAAATCTGACTGAGACATCAGCGTGTAGAGTCCAGACTTATAATGGAGAGCATACATACAAATTGATAGCATAATGATATCACTACCATGAAAACAATCAGAACCCCAGATCTAATCCCCAATGATCACATTCATCCAATTAAAATAATTAATAGCGCTTTTCTTTTTCTTTTTTTTTATATGTGACCAAGTAAAAGTAATGGGTACATTCTAATAAATGCAGTCTGACAGGCTCTGTTGCATTTATGGCCTCAAGTTATGGCATCTTAATGTTACATGAAGAAACGTGGCATTTTTAGCTGTCTTTGTTCAGTGTAGCATGTACAGATCCACCAGCCGGGAGAGATAATGCACAAACATAATAATACATCAAATCCTCTGCAATAACACCCATAAAACTAAAAGAAGACATGGTTTGTTTTTTAAACCGAAACAAATGTCAAACTGGATTCTGTCTGTTTCAAGAAATCAAGGGAGATCAATAGGGACAGATTGTCCCTAATTTGCTCTGTGAGTCAAATTTGTGAAATCAAATGTGGTAACCCATTTATTTCACATTGGCCTACATTTTTTCCCTATTAATAATAATCTTAAAGGAAGAGTCCAACATTCAGAGAAATACTAGGTTTTCTATCTTATCCAGAGTCAACTTATATAACCATAGCTGGTTACAAAAGCTCTAAAGACTTCTTATTTACTACCACTACTACTACTACTTTCATGTCATATCTTGTGTAGAATTCAAGATGTAAAAATAAGGTACAAAATCTTAGTTAAATAGCCTGCTAGTTAACAAGATACATGTTAATAATAGCCTTGTGTTTGAAGGCATTTGTTTTTCCAGTTTTGATAGAATAGGCTACCAGTTTCATCCTACTTCCAGTCTTTGAACTATGCTAGGCTAAAGATCACAATCAAACCAGACAAAAGCCACAAGTAAAACTTACCAGTAATGATCATGTAAAACCCTAACCCTTCTCACCTGACTTTGGATAAAACACCACACAAACTTAGCCTAGACTTCTGAATCATTACCCACATTTCCAATTTGTTCAGTGATTCCAATATGTCTGGTGTTATGCCAGTCGACAACTTTTTTCCTCAGTTGGAGAAACAATCTGAGCGTAGGCAGGATAAAGAATGGGGGTGTCATCTTCCTACATAGCTAGATAGCCACCTCACTATACTCATGGACAATAGTGACAGAAAAATGGCACCAAAAAATTGCGACAAGCTTGGATGACATCAGCGCAAGTGTTGACTTACAGAAGCAACAATCTTAAATTGCCATATTTCTTTAATTTGTTGTGGAAAAAACGATATGCTAAGTGTACCTAGCAAAAGCTCTTACAGCTTTTGTGTTGGCTGACTGAAAACGATGTCAGAGGGATGGATACGTCATGTGCTATCAATAGGGAGGCTACTTTGAAACTGCAGCTAGTGAAGCTAAGCTATTCAGAAGAAAGTAGCTTAACCCAGTGAGGTTATTCCACATCAAGAAACATCTATTATTAAGTAATATAAGACACAAATCTAATCCTTACTAGTTGCCCACACCTGCTATTTGTCAATTAGAGCAGAACTACTGATGGGTTATGGCAAAATAACACCCCCTCCCAAACAGAAATCAGCACTGAGGACAGTGTCAGACTGGATGAAGGAAGTGAAATGAAATGGCCATTCAGTCTGATTGCCAAGCTAACACAAGCATAGCCCATAACCAAACTAAAAGCCTTTATATGTAGATTTAGAACGTTTCTGACTTGACATCCCTGAGCATCAAATAAGCAATGCACATCGCATTTACAAATAATCAGGACAGAGCTGTTATACTGTACAGTGAAATGCCTGCTTCGTTTTACTGTGAAACAGAGAAGGTGGCTCAGTAAAGACAGATACCTTGACAATTCTCTTCAGTCATACCTGCTTAGTGCTTGGCCAACTCCGTTTAAGCCTTAGGCGAGGCAGCTGACAAAAACAAGCAGCAGTTGATTACTGTACTGACACTCTGCTTTTTGCCTCTCTAATCTCTTTCCCTCTCTCCACATTTTATAGGGACACATTTATTTTATTTTTATGGGCATTTGTACATATAATACGGTGACTGCAGAACGGGAGCAACTATGAAGAGTTCCATTTCCCTTTTTTTCTTCTCCATCCACTTTATTTATCCATTTGGGAGTAGCAAGTTCCCTTTACACTGCAGTCCCTGTCACTGTTAACTCCCTCTGTTGGCCTAGGGAGGGTAGGCCAACACTATGACTTTCATTCAACACACAGGAGCTTCACTGTTTTTGTATCAGAGCTGTATTTGCAGTATTATTTTACAGGTAATTCAATGTGACCTTTTCCTGCTTGTGCAGTTTCACATTTAAAGCTTTCCATAGACATACCATGGAGAGGCTTTTATTGTGAAGCACCTACAGGAAATGCATTTGTCACCACGGTTAGCACAAACTGCTACTGTTCAATTAAAGTGGGTGTACACAACTAGATGTAGAAATTTTTGGCACTTTTTGGGCAGCTCATTGTTTTCCAGGACATTTTGGTCAATTATGTGATTTATTTCGTGACATATGTAAAGCTACATCAAAGAGTCAGACTGCATTGTCAGGAATCTTCTTCACTGCGGATTCCACTCTCCCCCTCACATAATATTTAGGGTTATCTTCCTGTGCGACATTGGTTTGATTGGCGATCACTTACAGTAAAACATTTTTTTGCCCACACAGACACAAATGGGGTGAAACAACCGAGTCTGACCAGAAGCTAACTAGTTCCTGTGTCTGAGAGAGACGCCTTGGTTTTCAGATGGATTAATGGCACAAAGTACTGAGTGGGGATAAATGAGGATCCTCTGCTGGGATCGGCAGACGGGCAGATGTGGTGTCTTTTTTCTTATCCATTCAGCAAGTGCTGACATTGATGTACACTAAGCTCCTGCCAAGAGACGTGAGCTGTTAGTGTTGCTAACAGGATAGACTCAGCTGAAGGGCATCGAAAATAAGCATGTTACCGTATATTCAAAAAGATCTTCCTTATTGCAGTACGCTACTATTGCATTTGAATGATCCAAAAGGTCATCAGTGACTTTGACTTATCCCCGTTGATTTCTATACTCTACTGCAAATGAAACTTGACTGGAAACATACAGAGCCTTTTGAGCAGTTCATAGTTTGAGGTTCACTTTAACTTGTGTTATGCATGTTTATACAGGTAGAGCACACACACTTTACAGAATGACCAAATTAGAATACCATGGTGTTGTTGGACAGAGAAGGAGACCTCAGGTGGATGGCCTGGATGGTAGAAGGCCAGAGGTTAGCTGACAGAGGTGCAGGCTGGTGGCTTGTCAGCAGGGATGCAGATGAGGCAAGTTAAACTGACAATAAAGGTCGTACCTCTGCCAACCAAAGCTTAGAAGAAACTATCTGGTGTGCCTGTGACAAGGCTGCATCCTTCGTCTCAATACTGGAGGTGGTTTCACAGTAATTGAGAAGGCAATGAATGGCATCAGTCACATCGTTAAGTTCATCAACAGAAAATGATTCTTCTGCTGGGTCTGTTTTTGGTCAGATCGCTCTGTCAGGCAGGTGAGTGTGAGGCAGCAGGAGAAGGACCCAAATGCAGACAGCTGAAGCAGGTGCTTTTATTGATACACCAACTTTTCCATCTCAGCCAAGCGTAAAAATGATATTTCAAGAGTTTTTGAATTTTCTGCATTTCCACTGCGCATAAAAACGGGTGGATGGAAACAAATGTATAGTCAAAAGTAATAATAATACTACATATTTACATGCTGTATATTATTACCTTGGTTTTGTTCAAAATTAAGACAAAGCTCAAACCTTGAAATCCCACAAAAAGTGCAGGCCTCATATGCTTAGGTATATTGTTTTTTCCCTTTTTCAACAATAGCCCTAACACACTCAACCGAGGGTCTGTGGACCCCTAATGCTCTGTGTCTATATTGGAGAGGGTCCACTGAAGATTTGTGGGGGGAAAAAAGTGTATATAAGAAGTTTGGAGTGAATACATTTAGTTTTCTCATTAAAATCAATCAGACATATACATAATATGGTTAGACAAGCCTGCCACTGAACCTACACTATGTCTACATCTGCTGCATAGTGCAGCACATCAGGAGCAAAGCAGCAGCGTCTGTCTTCTGTCAGTGTCCAGTACACACTCACTGTAGTCATGTGCACAATTCTGAAGAAAATACACTTAAGGCCTAAAAGGATGCCTTGGGTTTTATTTATGTACATAAAGCAGGAGCCGTTATGTGGCCAGAATATACAGCTGAATTGATTAAAATTGAAGCGTATCTGTTTATCAGACATACGTGAGATGGATGACACAGCTGAAACACATTTGGAAACAGGAAACAAAGCTTACAAATCCGCTCAGAGCACATCCATTGCACTGCACAGTAAAGAAACACAACAGTTCATATTCAACAGGCTAAATGACTTGAATGAGTCAGTAGTTTCCTTCTGGGAGAAGGTGGCATGTCAGCTCAACACAAGGGGTCCGGTAGTCAAAAAAGTTTGCCCTAATAGATGTGTTTCATATCAGGACTAGAGATGCCCTAATGCCCATTAGATGTGGTTTTAAACCAGTTACTGGAGTGTTTAGATATTTCACCATCACGCAGAGCTTTTATTAATGATTGATTTTTCTTTTTAGTTATCAACATAACAACATTATTGATATTCACAAAGTGGTACCAGCCCAGGACATTTGTATGTCACCTGATTCTGAACCTTTGTCTTTCTGCTCCCAGAGCTGCAAAGCTTGTTGCAGCAAACTCACTTCTCATCCAAAATGAATGAAGGCAAAATTAGTCACCTAGTGGATTAGTGGGACTTCAGTCTGAAGCACTGCGAATTTGCAAATACTGATGAATGAGCCATTTGCTTGCACACAGCTCTTCACAAGGGTTTGTTTGCAACACAGTTTATTTGCATTAATTTATTACTGAGGATGAACACTCCAACTTAAAGCACTGTGCTGGTGGGTTTGCATGTTTTAATGACAAACTTTGTACACTTCATATTAATGTTGCCAGTTTTTACAAGTGATTTTGTAAGGTTTTTTAAAGTCATGTTATTGCTGAGTAGTAATGCAGTAGTGACGGGTTTTGAAAGTTCTCTATGCATTTACCTTGATACATTTCAGAATGCTCTGATCTGTCAAACCACTGGTTTCAGCAGATTGATTTAAAAAATAAACTTGCACATATTAAACTTGCTTTCAAGTCTGTGCAAAATGATTTTCATTTGTGCTGAAATGAACAGAAAACAATGGCTGCCATAAAGCTAGAAAATCTTTCTAAACAGTGCTGGAGTAGTGTAATGTCACCACCTCAACCACAAATCACACAAAAGTTTTGGTTCGGATCCAATAGGCAGTGTGCTAGCTGTGTAATCTTTACCTGTAAAGGATGACTTCTCTGTCCTGCACTGAACTGCGTGTGTTTGTGGCTGAGACCGAATCTACCAGCTGCTCCACTCTCTTTGCCTGTGGGAGGAGAAGGCAGGTTGGATGTGATTTTTGATGTAAATGTGAGAACCACAGAGGGGTAGAGGTGGAGCATTGATATTCAGCTTGAGGTCCGGCCGAGCCCCTTTCTCCACACTTTGACGTTGACCTTACGACCCTGAAGTGAAAATCATTTGGCAGCTCCACTGACCTCTAGCAGTATGCATGCACGTAGACACACACACCGACGGCTGAATTACAACTCAGGAATTTTTTACCTGAAGTAGCCACTCTCCAACTTTCTGCTGCTTCCATTTTCATGCAGTATCAAAGACTAGAAAAACAGCCAGAAGAACAGTGACAACATTTAGGTTTAAATTTGTGTTAATTTAATGGCATTTTTTAAAGAGCCAAACACTACCAACAATACCAGAGAGATATTATAAAACAGATCAGTGACAGGACAGTGTGCTATCTGCTCCAAATTAGACCTATTGCCACAGCTTTTTTTAGTTCAACCTGTAATAATTATCATAACTACAGTACCATCACAGTACAGTTTTTTGTGCCTAAACTAAATCTTAACCACAGAGGCACCAGATCTAATCAACAGTCTCATGAATCATCATCATTTGTAACAGTTTTGGCAGGCACTGACAAACAACTTACAGCAGTGGTTGACCAAGTCCAACAAAAATATTTGGCCTCCTGACAAAAACTAACATTGTCCTTTTATAGTTTGCATCTAAACTTTTACTTTCTTAACAAATGAACTGTGCAAGGCTCATTCCAATACATGACCTTGACCCTGTAACATCTAATAGTAATCAATGATTTGCAGCTGAAACACTAACAGTCTAGTCTCTGTGGGCCCACAGCTGAATCTAATTGCTGACCCCTGACCTACAGGTTTGGAGGACTTGTTTTCTAATTGAAGAATTGTTTTATTTGAATTAGAAAGTAATTAACTTGCTTGCAACACAAGCTAGAAGATATTTCATGTTTAAGAATTATTTAAAGTCTTATCGCACTGACATCAAACATTTTACTAAAATTGCTTCTGAAATGATTGTTAAAATGTATGAATGAACACATTCTTCACTCCACAGCTGACCTAAAAAGTCAACTTTGAAGCACTGTTTTGGTGATAATAAAAAATTAAACATCCTAAGAGCATCAACATCAACATCAAATCAATATCTCTGTTATCTTTTACAAAGCTGTCACTTAACTAAATCAGCTAGATTCAAAGTGTAATGTGTTGTGACAATGCGACCCAGACTAACACTGTGTAAAGTTTTGGTCTGGGTCTGAAGAAAGGTCCCATACACATACAGGATAACTTAAGTGTGTCAGGGACAGAAATTATGCACAACAATGCACTAACACAATATGTCTGCATGTCGGACGAGCTGGGAAAATACAGCGCTTTGAGAGAATGGACGTGGCTCTGTTGAATTATACATGGAGCAGAAGGAACCAAATCAACTGTGCGAGGCATTGTTGTGGCATGAATAAATGGTGCATAATTGATACAGGCTCTCTTACATTATGCGTCCCTGTACGCAAATCTCAATGTGGAGTTATGATGCAAAGCATGTCATCTGAGGGATATAGTGTCACTGATCTAATAACACACTGTTAATGCTTTATGTAAATATGCATCTTTGGCTCCACCAGGCTAACATGTATCAATGCAAATTACCACTGGTACAAACTGCAAGAAAAGATGGCAAATTTAATTTCTTTTTTTCCAACAGGAGTTGGATTAACCAATTAGCTTGCTTGATGCAACACAGTGAGATATGGAAAGTGTGTGTGTTACCTCCCCTGCGATTTACGGTTACCCATAACACCCTTCTCTGAGTATGTTCACAGAGAGGTTTACGCGTATCTCTGCAGATGCGTAATTCTAGCCTTAGACCCTGAGGCTACCGCGACACCCCGAGGAGATGAAACTGATCAGTCTTCTCTGGTTAAGACAGCAAAGAAGAGTAGTTCCCTACATTTCAGTCTGTTCCTTTTGCAATAGTGAATATTTGCACTTAATATCAGCAGCAACAAAAACCTGACAAAAATATTTGTATCAGCCCTCAGAAATCCATATCTGTCAAATCAGTAACATGCAGTCACAGGAATGTTAAGGCTGGTTGCAATAACACATGTATTTTGCAGCTCTGAGCAGGTGTTTGTGTCAAGTTCACTGACAGTTCAGAGGCGCTGAGCTCCCATACACCTTAAAACATGACGATTCTCCTTTAAAAATCACGTGTCCATTTTTGCCTTACTGACAGATGGCTGCCATTAGAGGAGGAGAAGTAATGTGAGCTTCCTTAACAGCACCACTGAGAACGGGCTAATTTCTTTTTTTTTTTTTTAGATAATTGATTGGGAAAATTAATAAAATCCAGCTGGTCAGTCCAACCCCCTGACAGTTTCTTGCACCTCAGCCTCTGGACAAAAACAAAGTGAAGCCAGTCTAGATTAAAATGATTAAAGACACTGAGAACAGATACAGACACAAATATGTAGAACCTACAGTATCTCGTTATATAACATGAGCCCTAGTTATGCATGTGTTGAATATTATTCCCTTCACTGCTACACTACACTGTTGTTTGCACATCTGCTTGTGGTGGTGTCCTTGTAGCTTATTACAGTTATTTGTATTAATTCACTGACTAATTTATTCTTTATTCATTCATTTGCAGAGGTGCTATTGATGTAGTAATTCATATACCAGTCATTTGTTCCTTAACTTATCCAGGTGTACATGATGTTAATCAGCTCAAATAAACATATTTCTCATTCAACTAACCTGGTTCTTTCAATGCAAATGAAGGATTAATTTGTTGGTTTTGACATGATGAGTACTAACAATTGACTGGTACAGCACGATGTCTTACAGAGATGAGCTGAGGAACATATATTATCTAAAGTAGATTGTAAATATGAAACGAAACCCCGCCGATGCCTCTCATGAAACATCAGACCCTCAACTTAGAGATGAACTTGTCTAACCAATTTCCAGTAAACTGAGCAGTGTAGGACAAGTTACTTGAACAAGAGTCTACAGCCATGCTAGCGGCTCTGTGAGATTGTACTTAGGCACAGCAGCGTTTTGAGCTAAATCCTAATGTAAGGCATTCTAAAACCCCATTAAGACCGACACATGACGTGGGTCAAACCTGCATCTGAGGTTATCTGAATGGGTCAATGCGCATCAGCCAACCCTTCCTCATGACCGTCCTTCTGGCCAGGGTTGGATGCGAACAGGCGTTGCTACCAGGAACAACAATTACTTGAATAAAATCACGTTCAGATGCTGTTAAAGAGACTCGCTGAAGAAGACCCCCATCATACGTGCATCTGGTGTTTGATATATGCTTACAGTAAAATCGTTACGATGCTGATGTTTAGCAGATACAGACAATAACAAATCATCATCATATTAAGACCAAAGTGAAAACATTTCCTGGGTGAAAGCCTGTAAGAGGCTACAGCCATGCCAGCAGCTCTGTGAGACACAGTGGTGCTTTGAGCTAAATTCTAATGTTGGCATGCTAACATGCTCACAATAACAGTGCCAACATGCTGATGTTAGTAGTATGTTTACGATGTCATCTTAGTTTATTGTGTTAGCATGCTAACATTTGATAATTACTACTAAACAGAAAGTACAGCGGAGGTTGATAGAAATGTCATTAGTTTTTAGTATTTGGTCACAAATTAGATAAATTGATAGCACCAGATAAAAAGTCAGAGGGTCACTAAAGTTATTACAATTCATCCTGAAGGGAACCTGAATGTAACAAATTGTATAGCAATCAATAACTGTTCCATTCAATAGATATTTCATTTTGATTAGAGATCTTCTTAGGACTGTGTGGGCATGTAGGCCTACAGACTGTGCTTGACTGACATCTTCATCACTCTCTAGTGATGTTACACATGTCAGGGTGGGACAAAATACAACTTTATCATTTTTATCATTATAAGTAGACTACATGGAGTCCGGTGACCTCAAGCAGTTCAAGACATCTGCCCTCCTTCAAACTGATGTCTACTCAACCAGAATGACTGCAAACACCGGTGTGAGTGTGCAGGGTATATGTTGGACACAGATATTGCCCAAAATGTCAACAATCTCTTCTCCTTACCCTGCACAAACAAGAAGATTATGACCAATGCCATGACACCTGGGGAATTGTAGACTTCAGCCAGGTGTGAAAAGCTCTAGAATAACTCCAAGCAGCAGTAAAGTGGCAACTTAGCAACGTAGGGACACCTCACAACCATGAAATATAACCTTATAAACTTGCCATGGCCAGTATGCTAGTTGCCTACTGTACTTACACATCCAGAGGACACAGAGCAACATTAGCATTCCTTTATGTTTATGTTTATTTTATTTAAGAAGAGACAATGCACATTAATTAACATGGGCACATAGGTTCATCAATGAATGTAAATGTACCAGATTTAGCCATATTCTAAAATTCACTCTTCTTTTAGGTCTACAGTTTCTTCACCAGCTAACGTTAGTCGCTAAATTTGTATATCTTCCGTTTGGTGCTGGGCAGGTGGTGTACAGCAGGTTTATCAGAGCGTGTTTGTTGAAAACAGCTGCCCTCTGCGGGTGGACAAAAGTAAACATATTTCATAAGACCAAAACAATTAGCTAAAGAGGCTAAAAAGCTGAATTCTCTGTGGGTTTGGGACTACAGAAAACCCTTTTCATATTTTACACACGTCACTCATTTGATGTTAACTTTAACTATATCTCATTTGCTATAAACACAATCTTTCCCTAACTGTGACTTAGTAGTTCTCTGTGGCTAACCTTAATTATGGTGTAGTTGCTGGAATTAGGGGCGAAACTGCTTTCATGGCTCAATCAAAAGTGAAACAAAGAACCAAAGTTGTTGCACATTAGCTAGGAAGCTAGCCATCAATATAAAAGAAAAGAAAAATACAGTGTTTGTGGCACTCATTTATTCCAGTGACAGCTGCTCGCTCAGACTATACGCAAAATCATTTTGTATCTCCCCCATATTTGTTGTACACTGATCAGCCATAACATTATGACCACCTGCCTAATATTGTGTAGGTCCCCCTTTTGCCACCAAAACAGCCCTGACCTGTCGAGGTATGGACTCCACTAGACCTCTGAAGGTCTGCTGTGGTATCTGGAACCCAGACGTTAGCAGCAGATCCTTTAAGTCCTGTAAGTTGCGAGGTGGGGCCTCCATGGATCAGACTTGTTTGTCCAGCACATCCCACAGATGCTCGATTGGATTGAGATCTGGGGAACTTGGAGGCCAAGTCAACAGCTTGAACTCGTTGTCGTGTTCCTCAAACCATTCCTGAACCATTTTTGCAGTGTGGCAGGGCACATTATCCTGCTGAAAGAGGCCACTGCCATTAGGGAATACCGTTTCCATGAAGGGGTGTACTTGGTTTGCAACAATGTTTAGGTGGGGGTACGTGTCAAAGTAACATCCACATGAATGGCAGGACCCAAGGTTTCCCAGCAGAACATTGCCCAAAGCATCACACTGCCTCGGCCGGCCTGCCTTGTTCCCATAGTGCATCCTGGTGCCATGTCTTCCCCAGGTAAGCGACGCACACGCACCCGGCCATCCACATGATGTAAAAGAAAACGTGATTCATCAGACCAGGCCACCTTCTTCTATCGCTCCATGGTCCAGTTCTGATGCTCACGTGCCCATTGTAGGTGCTTTCGGTGGTGGACAGGGGTCAACATGGGCACCCTGACCGGTCTGCGGCTACGCAGCTCCTTACGCAACAAACTGCAATGCACTGTGCGTTCTGACACCTTTCTATCAGAACCAGCATTAACTTTTTCAGCAATTTGAGCTACAGTAGCTCTTCTGTTGGATCGGACCACACGGGCCAGCCTTCGCTCCCCAACTTCGAGGACAAAGTGTTCACTTGCTGCCTAATATATCCCACCCACTGACAGGTGCCATTGTAACGAGATAATCAATGTTCTTCACTTCACCTGTCAGTGGTCATAATGTTATGGCTGATCGGTGTATGTATTTCAGCAGCAGTTTTACATTTTAGTATGAACTGTGTGTCCAAAAACATCAATGGGCAGCACAGCACAGGTTAAAGCTTGTTTGATATCTCCCTCATCTCTTGTTAGCGCTGGGCAACTCACACTCTTATTATTCATATCAGTACATAGAGTTGAGTGACCTCACATACATCCCAGCATTGCTTCTCCCATCCTGAGAAGAAGTGTAATCAGCTAGGATTAATGAAACACACGTGTGGGTGTGCAGGGCCTTTAATACATCCATAGTTTAGGCAAATAAAACTATGTAGTATTCACACCCCACTAATGCATCCCAGAGTCAGCTGGGTTTTAGTCAGAGTTAGGACAGAGCTCAAACCTGGCAACCCCACTAGACGTCAGGACTGTTGAGATGCTGCATACAGTCACTGCACCCAGCTCTTACTCAAGAAACAACTCCAACACTAGGCTAACTGCTCCTGAAGCTGCAATGTCCCACTTTTACATTTCTATTTCTACACCTATTCTGACTTCATATTCCTATTCATGACTCAGAGGTAACTGAAGTGGGTCCTTTCTGCCTCTAGGACTCTAGTGATATGGAAGATCATCTAGCCTCTAAGCTGTACTGGTATCAATATCCTCATCTGACTCAGACACAGAAGACTCAGAAGACAGCAAATAAAAAATAAATTTCCCAAAATGTCAGCACCTTCCTGTACACTCACCTACAAAAGGGCATCATACCACCAAAACACAATACAAAATCCAACTTCAAATTCAATGGCCATACTATCCATCAAGAGAAGCAGAGTTTACAGGCAGCCCTATCACACTGCCGGTACAGCATGCAGTGTAAATCACCACAACAGTCTAATCATATTGCCTCCAACATAGAAATGATAACTTATAGTTGCTCACACAATTCACGTTTATGGTCTAAAAAGTGATGGGACAGCTTATTTTCAACCTGCTGGAACATGCATTATTAAACTGCCCCTTAGCCTACAGTATGTAGAGCATTGCACTCTTTGGAAATGCATGATTTCATGATAACAGTGATCTAAAAACAAGACTGAATGGGTTTTTAGTAGAATAGATTTTTGAAACTGGCCACAGCTACACTGTGTTCTGGTAAAGTCTCTACAAGGGTGGGGTGGGACGTGGGTCTGCCAGCACAGAGTATGAAAAGAAAGTCAATACCAAAGGACGAAGGAAGAATTCTTAACCCACACTGGTGGCTCCATTATTACAAACATATACTGCTATATAAAGGCTTTATTACACAGAGAGATAGTAATTTTTCTTTTTGGGAGGGGGCACGATTGGGGCATACATAATCTTGTAATAGCAGAAGTGCCAAGAAATTAGTTTTTATTTTATTTTTTATCTGTGAATATATTACACAATTTTAACTGTGAATATATTGCCAAACATCACATTAGGTCCTCTGATCCTACTTTACATTCAAACCCGAATTTACATTCACACCTGAATGGAAAGAGGATCCAGAATCCAGCTTGCTAGAATTGAAACAGTTCTTTGGTGTCCCACCAAACTTCGTTAGAAAATTGTGGAAGATTGTTGTTGTTTGGCTTAGGCCTGCTGGTAAACATAAATGTCTCATAATCGTGTCAAATCTTTGTGAATCACCATAAAATTCGGCCTATAGAAGGACCCAAGCTGCGCGTGTGAATGAAATACCGACGTTCACATTTTGGTCAGCGTTTAGTACCGGTTTCCACGCTGACAAATCGACCATTTAATAAAATAACACATGCTTTATCAATTGATATCCGGTCGAATAAAACAAACGACTCTCGCCTATTTTTGAGTCGAGATGTTTACCTTGGAGAGTTTACTTTGAAGGGCAGTAACTGTTACACGCCACTGTGGACTCCGGGTAGCCTGTGACCCGTGAACAAACTGCAGAAGCAGAGCTGCTATTTACTTTGCCCGGGGCTGACAGGCAAAGCGCTGAGTGGATATATCTCAGGCTCCATGTGGACACAGCGCATACCTGAGTGTTAAACCGTTTCGTCGGCGTTTTCACCAAAAACACTGAACGTTTGTCACTATGCAACATCACATACACTTAGCCAGGTGGGCTAATTTAAAGGGACTGACATGCTTGCGGATGTCTCGGCTTAACGTCACTGTACAGTATCACGTGTACCAGCGATAACCCAATGTGTATGGTTGTTGGCTCTGTTACTATGCAGCTAAAGTTAAATGAACAAAGAGGCCAAGGCTTTTTTAATCACTGAATTAAACTCTGACACGGGGCGCTACTTATAACAGCCCGTACTGACGAGAAACGAATGCTGTATACACTCACCTTCTGTTAGCCAGACTCGTGCGTTTGCATTATGGGAAGTGTAGTTGTATGTGCGCACTGTAGTCAGGAAAATACCGCTGTGCCACTTTTATAAAACTACAAGTACCATAGTGGAAGGAAGGCAAGTTTTATGTGGCGTTTAGGGCAAATAGGAATAATTTTGACAGCTTTGACAATGCATGTTTTTAAATGAATTATATCACTGAAATTGTATTTTGTTTCATCCTTTATTCAAACAGGTAGTCTCATTGAGATCAACATGTAAGAGAGATCATTTTGTAAGAGAGACATGTGCACAAGAAAATAAATACAGTATGTGCATGAGGAAAAAAAATGTTTTTCCACGTTACATGCAGTAGGCTACAGATAAAGTGAAAATGTCCTGGGACTGATATAATATTTACTGGCTTTAGATGTGATCAGAGAGCAGATTGTTTGCAGTAGGGCTTTATGGATAAATACTTAATGGATAAATAAGAGGACCACCACACCTTTCCAGAGGTGAGTGAGGACTTTATCACCTGTGACAAAGCACAGTGCAGTGTGATACACAGAGTCAAGGGACTTTAAGGTGGAGAGAGAGGCACGCATCAAGCACAGACACAATGGTACATGGATCTGAAATGATAGATTTTAAAATTGGATCTTGTAAAATTCATATTTTGGGTCAGTTTCACACAAGCCACTTGAGGGCATACTGACCTCATAATGTTTTGTGTTCAACTCCTGCTAGTTAAAGTTAATTGATAAAATATGTGTAAAAGCCTGCTGCCATTCAAAAGCATATTGGACACATATTTGTTTGTTTGATTGATTAATTGATTCATTCATTTATTCATTCATTCATTGTTTGTTTTATTTGTTTTTACCGGACCTTTAGTGTCAACTGCCCCCCACTTGGCCCTCCACACAAAGCATGATGCACGCCTTCATCCCATTTCATCAACTGACTCTGAATTTGAAACATGGTTGATGCACAAGAGAAAGCTTCTCCTTTATAAAAATCCCTTTTCATTTATTTATTTTTAAGCTGGGTCAGTCATGCATTTTTATTTTTTTCTGTAGTGCTACTGTCCTTGCCAAGCAAATAGGCTAATGCATTTAATTTTGACTCCTCCATTTCCTTTCCTCTGTAACACAAACAATAACAGTCACATTTGACTAGCTAAATGAATCAATGTTATGTTGAATGACCAGTCTGTCCATCCATCCAATACTTTGATGAAGAATACAATATTTAGATAACTACTGACCACATTTCTGTGAAATTTTCAGGGGATATCCATGGTCCCAGGATCAATAATTATTTTGGTTAACTTTTGACCATTCATCTAGCACAGCCATCAGGCCAAAATTACAACTTGATCAACAAGATCAGGACGACTGCCATCTTGAGTAGAGGATAAACACTTCCATCACTTTTTTTTCCATGATGCTGTACCACCCTTATCACCACTGACTGAGCAATCAAACCAACAGTTGGCTTCTATAAATGAGTAGAGCTGATACTAGCAAAAAAAACAAACGTCCATTTCCATGACATTTGGTTTAAATTGCCCCTTTTGTGACACAACACAGTAATTATGTTCCCTATTTAGCCTTTTAACAAACACTTCAAATGTGCTATTATTTAGTATGCCCTTTCTTCATTATGTCTTGACACAAAGCAGATCTCTCCACTTAAGGTGCTACTCATTGATTTGAACCATCCAAACAAATTAGCCTTAAGAATTATAATGTTAAAATATCTCCATTCCAAATGGTCCAATTTTGAGCGTCTGTGTAAAGTGTGTTGCAAAGCAGAGCAGGCCATGGTCTCATATTGCAATAGAAAAATATCATGTCAGTAGAAAATATCCAACTCCATGCAGAGTTGCACATGACAGCCATCATGGGACACATTAACACCCCTATTAATTTAAAAAGAGTTAAACAGACAAGAGTGATTTTGGATCTGCCTAAATGGGTGAAAGATAGCACTATACATGAGCAGCTGCAAAGTTTATGGAGCTTTTTATATCAGTTGTAAATGAATTGCCATGAAAGTGAAAAAGAGCCGTTCATTGTCAGACAACCCCCAATAAGAGACTTCTGTCATATAAAAGTAACAATTTGTCAGCCTCAGCATGAGAGCTTGATAGCAGTAGATAGATGTATTGATGACTTGTCATCCAGATGTGGGAGAGAAGTCGGACAGGAATGATCCAGCATCTGCTCTATGACAGACTGACACACTGTTAAAATGTCTCCCTGCTGAAAGAAACACGATCCTCCCAGTCAAATCTCTGTCTCACAGCACTCTCTCTGAAGTAGGATCATTATTCTGATCCGACAAAAGATTTTAGCACCTCTGAAGCTTTAAGGTGGCCATATTTTCTATTTTCCACAAGTTTAAAGTATTACTTTGAGACCCTGCTAGCAGTGAGGCTTACCCGTGGTGATGCTGGTCTGTCACTTGCAAGAAAAGGATCTCTTGACAACTACGGGCCAGATTGCTATGACTTTTGGTATGGATATTTCAATTGATTCTAGTGACCACCCAACCTTTTTTTCTTGTGCCTCTAGCACCAACGTTAAAATATTTTCTCATTTACCACTAGTGGTATCCAAACTTAACCTAACCCTTTTTTTTTCAGGTTTTCAGATCTCTGAGATTTATTTCATTTCATTTATTTCATTGGGGCGCTCACCACATCAAATGTTACTTTTAAAAAATCCAGAAACAGTCCCTGTTACTCTAGAAAATCTACAGACCTCATTGTGAACTGTTTTCATTGGAACTATATTCTACCAAAGAATTAATACCTGTTAAAACAGTTGACAGGGTGTTAATCTGTTATAGCTTCCAGCACACAATTAGAGAACCGATGCTGGGCCTATCTGCCATTGTTCCTGTAATATGGGACCAACAGCAATCTGGAGCCTTCACAGAATATAGTTCCTGAGTCTACGGGTGGACTCTATTGCTCAACGAGTGTCTCTAACAATTTAGGTTCATCATCAGTCCAGGCCATTCTGCCAGCTCTAGTGCACATGCACCCAGTGCAAAGGTATTTATTGGATCAGTTGTTCGAAACCGTAAGGAGGTTCCCTGCAGTCCACTAGTACACCACAACTTGGATCTTTCACCGTCCAGACTGTAGATGGTATACAAAGATTAGAGATGGGTAGATGATACTGAAGCTCAGAAGCTTGTTTCACTCCTATGAAGTACACTGTTTCAATACATTGTGCCGGAGCTTGTGTGAAATGAAGAATATCAGGTGACTGATGATGTCCGAGGCTTCAAATGTCACTGGTGCTTCAAAAAGCACTTCATTCAGTTTGACAGTTTTGAAAGTTGTACAGCTGAACTATGTAATCGGCACATTAGTGGGAAAAGAAGAGAGACTAATAATTGGGAAATATGGCAATGTAGGCTACATTAGAAAGACAGTCATAAGTAGGAGAACATTTCCTCCTGATACCAAGAATGTAATAAAACTAATAGGCTAATTTAATGAATATCACTCTCTAATCCTCCTCTTCCTCTCCATCTGTACGCCCTCATATCCCATCAATGCTTGTTATTAATTCAACTTCTTCCCGTAGTTGTGTGCTTTCTCTCCTCTCTCCCTCTCTCTCTCCCCTTCTGTTGCTTTCTGCAGGTGTTTCTGCCTCTGGAGCTGTGGGGTCTGGGTCTGTGGTTGCTGCCGCCTGCTGCCCCCGTGCTCCTGCTCTGCACCCGCTGATGCTATTGCTGTTGTTGCTGTTATTAGTTTTGCTATTATAATGTTGCTCTTAGTGTTGTTTCTGTTGGTGTTAACATCAATGCCATTACCATATCTATGCTGTATTGAGCTGCTGTATGTTCTCTTTCCTCCTGCTCTCTCTCTCCCGCTCCCCCCTTCCCCCTTCAACCCAACCGGTCGAGGCAGATGACCGCCCACCTTGAGCCTGGTTCTGCTCGAGGTTTCTACCTGTTAAAAGGGAGTTTTTCCTTGCCACTGTCGCATAGTGCTTGCTCATGGTGGGAACTGTTGGGTCTATTGCAAATATAAAGAGTCGGTCTAGACCTGCTCTATTCGAAAAAGTGCCCTGAGATAACTTTGTTATGATATGGCGCTATATAAATAAAACTGAATTGAATTGAATTGAATTAATCACATCTCATTGTGACTTTGAAATGTCACATAAATGTCAACCATGAAGTTTAAAAACATGACCCACAGTGGCACTCGGATACTACACTGAAAAGGTACATTTATGTTTCGTGTCAGCAAAAATATTTTATATCTAGGCTTTTTGGACAACATAATTATTTTACTCTAACGTATTGCACAATAACATCTAGATTTAATGCAGAACTGCTGAACAAAAGCATACAAATTTAATAACACACAGGCGTCTTGGACTTTTATTGCACACATATGAAACTATTGATATCAGCGAGGTTTGGTGGTGCTTTGGCATCCCAGTCATGAAGGGCTGCTGTACGTTTTACAAGCCACCAGAAGCCACTGTGTTTGCTGAGTTTGAAGCTTCGAAGCTTCAAATGTTTTTTTGCACAAATAGAAAGAAAGCCCCAAAGCTTCATAAGGCTTCTTCCGCCCATCACTAATAAAGATGGACAACGTGTCTCTACTTCCTCCCACTGTACAAAAATGAAGCCAAAATATGTGGGCACTGCCATCTTGTGCTGGTGACATCATTTGGACCCAGAGTCTGCGCAGTAGTGATCAGGGGAGTAGAGCTCTGGTATCGAGATCCCACCCATACACCCGCCCGACTCAATCATGAGCACACCACAATTAATCAAAGCTGTCAATCATGATGTCACACCCCCTTTTTATAGTATCAAATAACTAATTAAAACCAAACTAAATCAGAAAAATGAACACTTGAACAAACATCAGTGTGTTAAGAACTACCTAAATGACAGAAACCATCTTTTTTAGGAAAATTTTATTTGATGTGTACTTTGATTTTTCAGTTTGGCCCATGTCCCATCTGCTAACATGGAAGGGGCGGGATTTATTACCTATACTGAAGCCAGCCACCAGGGGCGATCAAGATGTTTTGGCTTCACTTTTGGGGAGCTGTCATGTTGTCCAGCCTTACTGTATATACAGTCTATGGTCCAGACACATGCTTCTGGTGGGGGTATTGGAGCTGTAAGAGCAGGGAGAAAACCAGACCTGTGGCCTACATAAGCAGAAAGCTGTTTTCAAGAGAGGTATACTATTCCTCTGTGGAACTTGAATGTCTCATGACAAGGCAAGTAGTTTTAAAGGAAGTTTAAAGAGAGGTCAATATTGGGCAGCTCAGACTAAGACTCAAGACTAAGAATTTACAGCTACTGTAAACAGCTACTGTGCTACAACTTAGGCACAGTGGTGCTTCAAGCTAAATGCTTCAGGTCAACATGCATGCTAACATGCAGATGATAAGCCCATATAATGTTCATGTTCTTCACATTAGTTTAGCATGTTAGCATGCTGACATCTGCAATTCAGCACTAAACACAACGTACAGCTGAGGCTGATTGGAATGTCTTTAATTTTGCAGGTATTTTGTCATAGGCCAAAGTATTGGTCAAAGTGACATTTTGACATGATGATGACAGTAGATAAAAGTTAAGGGCTTACCAAAGTTATTAGAATTCATCCTGAAGGGGACATAAAAGTGTGCTCCAAATTGCACCTTAATATTACTAAAACGTACAAATACCAACTATTTCCATTAACCCAACCAGATTTTTTTTGTCTTTACAGCCAGAAAGGAGTACCTGTGTAAAAGACAGTCGCAGGACAACACCACCCCTGGGGCCATGCCCCTAACATGGCTAAAGACTTTGCTTGGGTCTCAGTATTAATCTAACAACTGTTAACGTTCACACCCACCACCCCTGCACCAAATGTGAGATGATTGGTCACTGGTTTGGTGTGGTTGTATTATGTCATACATAGCCTACACATAACACATTTTTCCAAACATTCACAACAAAAGAGAAGAGAGCCAAAACAAAAGAGCCTTTGCCAATAACACACTGACCATGTTCTTTCTTAAGCTACCTTTTTCTATACACAAAGTCTCAAAACAGTTTTTTTTTTTTTTTTTTTGTAATTACAGCTTGGATAAAGCATCAACAGTGCAGTATCTTCTTTGTTGTTACAGACATGAAAAACCCCTTGAGCGTAACCCGCCCAAAAAAACATGAGATTATCCATTTCTAAATTTACCCCACTCCCAAGTCTTGCACAGAAAGCTGTGCAGCACAGGCCAAATTTTGATTTTCACAGAATTGAAGTGAAAAATAAATGCTTTGCTGATATTCTTTCTTTCCAGTGTTTCTGTTGTTACATAAAGGTTGAGTCATTCTTCATGTTTCTACCATAAGACTATTATGATGGTTTGGTGCAGGTAATATAAATGCTGCCTAATCTGCTTTTCAACCAGGAGCTGATCAGCACCAGACAGCTCCCCACTGCATTTAATCCCTGCATATAAAAACTGGTGTTTTACAAAATCAGTCAAAGCCAAAACATCTGTTGTCACTAAATGGTCTGTCGTCAGATATACAACATGCTTCACAGTTTCAACTCACAAAGACCAATGCAAGAATAATTTTCTGATAGACATTTCAGTGTTTTAAATTTCTACTCTCGTGCACAGTGCATATAAAGAGCTACACTATGATCTTAAGGGCCTGTATCGATATTTATACATGCAGAAAACAAAACTGCCATGATGTAATGACAGCATGGGTGTTGACCCTTCACCCCTATGAACTAAGAACATTTACTCACATGGTTTCATTGGAGGAAAAGTTACTTTGAGTGAAAGTTTTCAGATTAATATCCTGTTTAGTGTTTCTATTATTTTTTCAATTCAGTGTAACTGGAAAGTCTTGTTTCACGAAAAATCTGCAGTTCCCATGCAGAAAAGAGGAGCTTTTTGAATAACTTGTGCTACTGTTTATGGCAGAGATTCTCTGTTAATTAGAGAAAAAAATGAGCGAAATCTGCTCCAGAGGTGTCTCTGGTGAGCATCATGGGCTGGTTCAATTCAATTCAATTCAGTTTTATTTATATAGCGCCATATCAGAACAAAGTTATCTCAGGGCACTTTTCATATAGAGCAGGTCTAGACCGACTCTTTATATTTACAGAGACCCAACAGTTCCCACCATGAGCAAGCACTATGCGACAGTGGCAAGGAAAAACTCCCTTTTAATAGGTAGAAACCTCGAGCAGAACCAGGCTCAAGGTGGGCGGTCATCTGCCTCGACCGGTTGGGTTGAGAGAGGGAGAGAGAGAGAGAGGGAGAGAGAGAAAGAGAGAGAGAGAGAGAGAGGGAGAAAGAGAGAGGGAGCGAGTGAGAGCAGGAGGAAAGAGAACATACAGCAGCACAGTACAGTTCTACATAGAGATGTAAAGTAATAGTTGTGGTAATGGTATTGATGTTAATATTAACAGAAATAATAATAAGAGCAATATAATAATAGTAATACTAATAATAAGAGCAATAACAGTAATAGCAGCAGTGGGTGCAGAGCAGGAGCACGGGGGCAGCAGGTGGCTGCAACCATAGATCCAGACTCTACAGCTCCGTAGGCAGAAATACCTGCAGAAAGCAACAGGAGAGAGAGAGAGAAAGAGGAGAGAAAGCACACAACTACGGGAAGAAGTTGAGTTAGTAACAAGCATTGATGGGATATGAGGGCGTACAGATGGAGAGGAAGAGGAGGAGAGAGGAGCTCAGTGCATCATGGGAAGTCTCCCGGCAGTCTAGGCCTATAGCAGCATAACTAAGGGGTGGCTCAGGGCTCACCTGAGTCAGCCCTACTATAAGCTTTATCAAAGAGGAAAGTCTTAAGCCTACTCTTAAATGTGAGGAGGTTGTCCGCCTCCAGTACACAAACTGGGATCTGGTTCCACAGGAGAGGAGCTTGATAGCTGAAGGCTCTGGCTCCCATTCTACTTTTAGATACTCTAGGAACCACAAGGAACCCTGCATTCTGGGAGCGCAGTGCTCTAGTGGGGTAACAGGGTACTATGAGCTCTTTAAGATATGATGGTGCCGAGAGCAGGTGCTTATGGAACTGAAGGAAAACTCTGTTGCAAATTATGCCAACAGAGAAGCTACATGAAAAAACATTTATTAAATTAATGAAAAGCTATGATTGCGTTGGAAAGAAACATGCTTCTTCATGTCAGTGCTCAAAGTTTGGGTTCAAGGCAGCACTGGGAAGGTGCTCTCAACTGTAAGTCTGCCCAGAATGTGAGAGGTATGCATTAGGGAATACTGATTGAATTCAATTTAATTCAGTTTTATTTATATAGCGCCATATCATAACAAAGTTATCTCAGGGCACTTTTTCGAATAGAGCAGGTCTAGATCGACTCTTTATATTTACAGAGACCCAACAGTTCCCACCATGAGCAAGCACTATGCGACAGTGGCAAGGAAAAACTCCCCTTTAACAGGTAGAAACCTCGAGCAGAACCAGGCTCAAGGTGGGCGGTCATCTGCCTCGACCGGTTGGGTTGAAGGGGGAAGGGGGGAGCGGGAGAGAGAGAGCAGGAGGAAAGAGAACATACAGCAGCTCAATACAGCATAGATATGGTAATGGCATTGATGTTAACACCAACGGAAACAACACTAAGAGCAACATTATAATAGCAATACTAATAACAGCAACAGCAGCAATAGCATCAGCGGGTGCAGAGCAGGAGCACGGGGGCAGCAGGCGGCAGCAACCACAGACCCAGACTTCCACAGCTCCAGAGGCAGAAACACCTGCAGAAAGCAACAGAAGGGGAGGGAGAGAGAGGAGAGAAAGCACACAACTACGGGAAGAAGTTGAATTAATAACAAGCATTGATGGGATATGAGGGCGTACAGATGGAGAGGAAGAGGAGGAGAAAGGAGCTCAGTGCATCATAGGAAGTCCCCCGGCAGTCTAGGCCTATAGCAGCATAACTAAGGGGTGGCTCAGGGGTCACCTGAGTCAGCCCTACTATAAGCTTTATCAAAGAGGAAAGTCTTAAGCCTACTACTAAATGTGAGGAGGTTGTCCGCCTCCCGTACACAAACTGGGATCTGGTTCCACAAGAGAGGAGCTTGATAGCTGAAGGCTCTGGCTCCCATTCTACTTTTAGAGACTCTAGGAACCACAAGGAACCACCAGCACCTACTGGGCACAAAAACTCTCTGTTATATCCTTTACCCTGTAGCTACAAGTGACTCCTACACACACTCTCAGCTCATTCAATGACAGACTGGACTTTGTGATTGGCAGCTGATAACAGCCATAGCCAGTAGTCTTGCGGGGCCTTGGAATTTGGCTTGGTTGTAATGCCCTGTTCTCCTGTCTCTGTTGATCAGCCATAGTACAGAACTCCTTTGCCAGGCTGCTGACAGAGACTAAGTGCCCAAACTGAGACCATAATATTCTACTTTAGCTTCTCTGCAGTAGTTGTGTTGGATTTGATTACATTTGAGAGTTTGCCGATTAGCTTCAAAGGACCACAGCAGCATTTTAACATGATTTAACATGCAGGTATTGATTTCTGTACATGTATGAACCCTGGATGAACCCTGGAGAGAGTAATTACAGTTGAGCTAGAGTCAGGCTTCTTTCAGAGTTGGCTCCAAGTCTGCGTCATCTCCACCACTGTTGATGAACCTTGGTATTGTTTGGTCATAAGTGAACAACCTTGGGCAGTAATTAAAAACAGGTACAATGTGAGCTGCAAGTCTGTTGCTTCAACAGAAAATGTCGACAGATTATGTTGTCTGTAAACCAACCCAATGAGCAGCAAGGTTGTCTATGTCTCATGGCAGGCTTTGTGTTGTATCCACCACGCTGTTTTTATTGTCACATACTGTTGTAAATGTCTAAAACACTGTGCAGACTACTCAAAATGGACACTAGGATTCAGTTCATATAAACATAGATGAATCAGTGGATCTGTAGCTGGGGCCATTCAGAGATATTCTCATAGATGACACATTTCATAGATGATGATAAACATTATACAATTTCTAAATTCCCTCTTAAATCTTTTTATTTATTTATAAAATGTTAGAAACACATACACACATTGTATAACAATATCACAGTATAATATCTGTTCCAGCACTTAACTGAAGGTGCTTATGCTTTCTTATGGCCGCACCACTCCATCATCTTGAAATTGTAGATGCTTTGTGCATCACTCAATATATATTTCCTCAAGTCAGTTTTATTTGTATAGCCCAATATCACAAATCACAAATTAGCCTCAGGGGGATTTGCCATCTGTACAACACACGACATCATCTATCCTTAGACCCTCGATTTGGATAAGGAAAAACTCCCCAGAAAAAAACCTTTTAACAGGGAAAAAATGGAAGAAACCTCAGGAAGAGCAACAGAGGAGGCATCCCTCTCCCAGGACGGACAGACATGCAATAGATGCCCAGGCTTAAATATTTTATATGTTTGGAAACTGTGGTTGAATTTGAAATATCATATCACCAATCTGTGACAATGGACACTCCAGTGGGTTAGGCAGACATTACTGGGTTAACAAATCACCTCTACATTCATAATCAGTTGTGAAGACCATTCTGGTCAGGTGTATCCCTTCCTCTACTGTTAGCCCCTCCCTATGTAGCCCATAAATCACTTGGAGTGCAAGAAAAGTACCTGATACTGAGGAGGGCACAGTCCAGACAGAAGAAAATAATTTTTAATAATCCTTTTCTAATGAAATGTAACCATGAAAATTCATTAAAATGTTACTATATCACCCTTGGCCACGAGTTCAACTCAGTTTTATTTTATAATTCTTTGCACAGGCCGTGGTGGTCAGCTAGCACTAAGCATGCTAGCACAATACCTTAGTGCTAGCTTGGCTACCTCATATGGTCAAATGACCCTGGAATGTTTTGACAGTCCTTCGAGAGTCTACCCTGGCGGAAATGTGAAAAAGTGAAAAAGTGCTTTCCTAGCCTAAATTATCATGTCGACAGTGTCATTATGGAGCCTTGCTGCCTATGTAAGAGATATAGATATCTTAATATATCTCAAAAATGTTGTTTTGAGATATCTTTTTTATATTTAATGATGCTTTAATTGCCCACATATTTCATAGAATAGTTGGTGGTCTTCTGAGATGTCCTCATGACATGTAGTGGCTGCGGGACCTTAAATACAACACACATCAGCTATATCCCAGGCCAGTGGGCTCTACGTGTAGTTCCTCGTGTGTTATTATGCAGGATCTTATACATCTTTATATGCCAAATTATTGGACCATAACAGGTTAAAATCTGCCTAACTCAGCTGGCCTATCACTGTGTGAATTGTGTGCGATTGTCAGATTGTTGGTTTTGGAAAGTTACAGAAATGGCCGGGGTTTCTGAAGCTATTCAACCATCCCACAACCACTTCTGAATAAGAATACTGGCAGCTTAACAGTGCCAGCCAATGGCATGGAAGCATCACTCAACATTGTTGTGATAACATGGCAAAATTCAAAGAATTAACATGCTTTTAATGTCTTATGATGCCAAATTTTAACCCGTTAAGTGCAACTTGCAGTGTAAAGACATGTTTATCTTGTTTATCATCTCAAAAATACATATTTATAGCCCACTTGCCTGTGATATGATCATGGCATGTATATAGCTTTGCGCCATTTGACACGCGTAGCACACACTGGATGTGTCATACAGTAGGACGATCAAGGTATGGTGCGATGTGCTGAACTGCAGAGCAAATGTGAAAATTGCAGCTTTAGACTCATCAGGATACACCACTGGCCTACTGTCAACATGTGTGTCAACCCACGATGACATGTCAAGACGCCACCAGTGTGTGCGCCTACATAGATCAAACATAAAACATTAGCTGTGGGTGTTTTGATGCATTTCATACACCAGCATAGGAGGAGGGGGTAAGAGGGATGGCCAGGGTCCAATTCTGATTTGGGCCACAAAGAGGTTCGTACGGGCCCTGCACCATCTAAACAGGCTACATTTAATCATTTTTTCTTTTAACTTTGCTTGCCTTTATAGTGAAAGACATGCATAATCACAGTGTTATTTAGGTTAAGTTAAGTTACTTGGAGACTACTACACCTTGCATTGTGTTAAATTAAATGACTGACTCAATAGGCCTATAAATCCCTAATAGTCCTTTCAGACAGGACTCCCTCTAGGACAAAATCCTCTGGAATAGTGAAGCCATGGTGCTTTGTCTGATGTGGATCTATTTTTGGGTCATTAATATGAACAAAAAGCTCGAGGACCCCCTGGAGAGCACACATCTATTATTACCTATTATTATGGGACATGTGCATGCTATTATACTGAGGGACTGTGCGTTCTCTCGCCGGCGCTAGGATCCAGAGGAATGACCCCTCTCTCTCTCTCTCTCTCTCTCTCCATCCTTTCTCTCTCTCTCTCTCTCTCTCCTCTCTCTCTCCTCTCCCTTCAAGACTGTTTTAAAGTCTCTGCCAGACTTGAGCTCACACGCTACTTCCTGGATGGACGAAGGAATGGAAAGCTTCCAGCGTCTCTCCACCACCAACACCGACTCTTCCCCTTCTGTGTGCCCGACGAGCGCTGCCTTCACCGCCGTAGCCGCAGGAGCGACGACGCGCTGTGTGGACCATCGCTGCTAGTACCCTAACCCGCCTTTCCCTTGCTGCATATACACGCTCCTCCATAACCATCAGTATCCGAGTGTTATGATAATATCCGAGAATATCGGGGGGATTTTGGGACGGAAAGACTCTTTACTGGACCTCTAAAAAATTATCCGCCCTCCACCTCCACCGTCCCAGTCTCCGTCTGCGCTGCGTCTCCGGTGCTGCTTTTTACGCAGCGAAGGCGTCGCTGGTTTGCCCTCAAAAGGGAGAAACTCAACAGTTGTTGCTGCTTATTGTTTGCATGTCGACGTGCATATTACTACCATGTGGAGGCTACTGCAATCGTGTTGTTACTGCTGGTGGATTTTCTCTCTCATTTTGTCAGCCTTCGTGCTCCTCTGGGCCGAGTGTCATCCTGGTAAGTTTCGTACCCCTACAAGTCAAGCACTGAGCTTCTTTTTGTTGCTCATGTCTATAAAGGAATGTCGTAATCATTGTGGCATTGTCAGGACGCAACGCATCTCTAATAGGCTGATAGAATAAAGTCAAGTCACATCTTTAAATATCCTCTAACTGGTCACTGGCTGGGTATTTTCGTGCCTTTTGGCTTGACGCGCTTCCCCGGCACCGGCACATCGACTGGAAACTGTCGGAGACGCAAAAAGCAGTTGGTGAAATTCTTTTTATGCAGCTGAGTGACCTGTTTGAATCCCCTCATACCAATCCAAAGCACTACTATATCATAGGAGCGTATTTTCCCCTGCTTTATTCCCTCTGGTGGAACTCAGTCCTCCCTCTTTGGCTCTCCAATTCCACCTTTTTTTTCTTCTTTTTAACCCTTTAAATAGCAATAAAACTGGGAAAAACAGAAAAAATGGGCAGGGATGCCATTAAAGGAGCAGTAGGCAGGGTAGGTTGGTAGTTGGGTCAGGGATATGGGTAGATAAAAGAGGAAGTTGTGATGCCTTGTCAGCCGGCAGCGCGTACGCCAAAGCCGTTATCTCACTGCCTGAAGCAAGACATCAGTGCTGTGAAGCCGCTTCACACACTCAGGCACACAACCCAAAATTTGCAGTTGAGGCTCAGATCTGTGCTGAGGGGACAGCAGACCTCATGCCTGTGTTTGGGGTTGTCATGTGGATCCCTCAGAGGGGATCCACAAATAATACGATCTGACTTAGATACCCATATGGCTGTAAACACTGACTACTTTGTGTTTGAATGGTGAAAAAAAACACTGTCCTAAATGCTTACTTTCTCTTAATTGGGCTAATCTCCAGCTATTATATAATATAACTGATCTATATCCCACATTAATTTTGCAAAGGGAACCCTCTGCTTCAATTATAGCCAAATCAAAGACCCCTGGGCCTGGGACCCCAGTTTGAGGTCCAAAGCCTCCAGCGTTTAAACCCTCAGGAGCCAACACCTGAAAAGGAACAACACCTTTTCTATTGCTTTTACTCTCAGGCTGTAAGGAGGAGAATTCTGTTGTGTCAAACTGGAAAATAAATCCAACAAATCGAATTTGACCTTGACCACAGTGTCCGTATACACTACATTCCTCCAGCTGTGGAAGATCCTAGAAATGTCTCACTTTCACAGGCTGTCCAACCCCCAAGAGCTTTATGCGTTAAATTCTGTTCATGTTCACCATCACCCACCCAGCCTGAAAATAGATTAATACTGTACGCATATGTGATGATATTATACAAAGGAACTCCATCTGGGAGCATCTTGGTCGTCCGATATGAAACAATACCAGTAGTGTAGAATTAGATAATATTCAATATAGGTTGGACGATATGGAAAAAAATATTTATTATCCCAATATTTCTGTCAAATACCTCTACATCTGTATCACAGGACATCTTGACTAATGGCAGTTTCAGAAGATATTTACACAAAAGAAAAGTAAAAACAGAATGATGCATCTGTTATGTGTATGTAGTGAGGTTTGTTTCACTCAGCCAGAGCAGTCAGATAAGCTCAGAAATGTAATTCAGCTTGTAAAACAACTAAATGACAAATTTGAAATGGAACTCAATATATATATCTTTTGATAGTATATTGATATATTAACCAGCTCTGCTGTCAAATCGCTGTGTAACAGTGGTGTGAACAAAGCAGACTTCACTAAGTCTTTCTTTATAGAAATCTGACGAGTGCAAGAATGACTCTACTGGACCCTCTAGTGCATTGTGGATTCTTATTGGCCCCCAAACCCCCAGTCTGAGGATCCACTCTAATGTTAAAATTCGCCAAGCTTGTGTTGGAGCCCTGTAGCTGTCTATAGATATGACATGTTATCGCGGAGCCGGTTAGTCGGACAGTATTAGCCTGCTTTTCACCTCGCCTAGATTAGCTCTTATATTTCTTATTAGTCTTGAGAAATGTCATGAAATGCGCGCACACACACATGCATAATGAGAGAGGATCAGAGAGCAAAAGAGAATGCTGCCCTGTTGACCAACAGACAGTCACTGTTTTAACAAATCCATACTGGTATTAATATACTGTTAGGATTGATAGACTAGCTTTCAATTTTGGAAACTGGGATCTTGTAAGGCATTTAGGGTTTTTATTGTGTGTCCCTTCATCCCCTGTGTTTTTCATCTTGCATTCCATCTGATCACAAATCTGGAGAGAAATCAAGTTGAGTTAGCCGAGAAGTAAAAGAGAGAGCTGCTGTGAGAGGTGGATGGTACCGATGGCTGGATGGAGGGATATATAGAAGGATGGAAAGTAGTTTGTCCCACAAATTGAGAATTAATATATTTGTGGTGGTCCATGAAAACATGAGGATTGTTTGTACTGTTGAAAATTAAGCCACTTGTTTTTCCCAGACCAATATATTCAAAATGAATAAAATAAAATGCATTAATACATTTTAGTAAAGATGCAGTAGTTCCAAATTAATGACATGCTCATTGGTTTCAGTTTATTGAAAGGAAACATAACATATCCAACACATAAATGTGGCAACAGTTAAAAATATGAATTAATGCTGTACAGATTACAAAATTAAAAAATTAAATAAAATTAAAAACACTGCCTGCTATGAGAGGAAATAAGGGGCTTTGCACAGTAATATGACACGTGAAAATCAGCTGCATGTCACTTTGTCTTTTGAAAGACAACAAATCAATAGAAAAATCTTTTTGGGTTGGGGGAAATCAATTTCACTGAAATATAATCTACAGCATGAATAGGAAAAGAGCAGATGGATGGACGGATATTCAGTTGCCGGTTTGTGATGCTTTAGCGACATGACAAATATCTAGGGAAGTGGGCATCGTCACAGAAGGGAAAATCCACGGCTCAGGACGTCGAACATTGATAATCGCTCTCTCTCTCTCTACTTGACTTTCTCCTTCACTCCTCTCTCTTTCCTCGGCTTGACCGCATGCTGTCATGAGACCGGCTTCAAGCAAGCCCAAGGTGGCTGGTTCATGTTAACGGCTGGCAGATGATGTAGAAACAGAGATGAGTGTGCTTCTCTCCTGCTGGGTATCATCATCCGCAGGCTCTCAGTGCTGCTCTCCTTACCTACAGCCCGCTCCTCTTTTCTATTAATAAGGCTCTTAGCCAGGAGATTGGGTTGGAAGAGCACGGGGAAAGGCAAGATCGGCTTACCATAAAAAGTACGTCACCCGTGGGCCACATGCAAATGTGGATCGCTTTGGTGGCTGATTATGTATAATAAGCTAAAACAAAGTGGCATCTAATGAATTCACTTTTAGCATTTCTGGTTTACTGGACCTTAATATCAAGTGAAGATGATAGTGGGAGAGGTTCTGAAAAGATTCATACTTAAATAAAAAAATACATCAAGCACATACATACATGTTTCACATATATGTTGATTCATATTGTAGTCTGGTAAATATGCATCTATGTACTTCCACTTGTGTCTTATTGAGACCTAAAAAAAAATCACTTGATTTTTCTCAAATAAAACAAAACAAAAAAATCTGCCAGTGCAGTTATTTCAACCTGTTTCCAATACAAATCAGCTTGTGTCAGGAAATGGGTGTCAGTACTGTGATGAAAAACGTTAGAATTAGGAAAAATGACAGAAATTGTAAATATGATTTAGATGTCTAAATATAAGATCGCGCAACATTACATTCAAGAACCATTAAAGATAAATGGAGACAATATTAGACATAACATCTTAAGATGGAATTTATTAAAATGGCATTGCATGATGTGTTTTTTTCAGTTCTGGTTCACTGAATGTCTTTAGTATGAAGAGTAGATTCACATTTGTCTCTAATGATTTTGAGGCTTTTGTAGTAGTGTTAAAATACAGTGTGTCTGTTAAACCACATCTCTTATTTGCCTCATGTACGTCGTTTCCTACTCTTGTGATGAACGTATGCATGTCGTCTTTTAAAAAACATCCTATGATTTTAAGAATTTTGGTTTGTCTGGTTTGTTTGACCAACCTGAATGAAATGTAGTAAAGATTCTCACTCCCTTTAAGATTTACATACCATGCGCGTTGGATAAAGCTCAGGGTAAGGCAAATAGAAGCCGTCTGAGAACGACGCCCGTGATTTATCTCACTTCATGTATATGTGGTTTTGTATTTGCCTGCTGATTCATAAAGCATACAGCTCATCTTTGAAGCGGATCCCTGTGATTTCCTAGGCTTGGAGGCTATGACGCCTGCAATTAATGCCTTACCTCCAATCTGCAGTGTTGTGAGCGCATGGGCAAGCGCTTTATCCGCTGAGCTTTCGAAGGGTAAAGTGCATTGTTTACTCTGGAGTCCACCTGGAAAATGTCATACCTCGCTGTAGAGCAACACCCGCAAAGATTCAGCCAAGTGCCATTAGAAATACAGAAAGTTTGTGCTGCACACGAGTAACCTGACTGCTGCCAACACGCCCCCGGTCGCCCACATAATGGCTGGTTTGCAGCCCTGCAAACATCAGTTTTTTGGGGGGGATGGAAAGCACTGAACATCACCACAGGGCGTCCGCTAGCTGACACAGGGCATCACTTTTCCTTTTCCGTCTACGGCATCAGTGTTGAGGCATCATGCCCCTGTCACTGCACTACACTTCAGCCCTGGGTTAACCAAACACACAAGAGAGAGGGAGAAAGAAAGAAAAGGCATAAGACAGAAGAGACAGGGAAAGAAAGAGATGTTTGTCTGTCGCTTTCTGCTGCGAAAAATGAATGGGCCCGGTCGCTCCTGGCTGGGAGGAAAAACAGAACAGTCATTGTAATCTCACAACAAGCGCCTGAGCTAGCACAGCTTTTCACCCCCACAAACACACACACCCCTCCTTCCATCTATCTCTGTCTCTTTCCTCCCCTATTTCTTTAATTCACCCTCCTTTTCTCTGCTGTTAGAGTGCGTATGCACATACACGTGCACCTTTTCTGCTTCTTTCAAATCCAGGAACAAATGAGACAAGTGGGTTTGTTAACAATTCTAAGCAGGCCTCCGTGTCACGAACCTTTTCTCTGAGCCTTTTTGTCGCAGCGATACGGGGGGAAGGTTGACATTTAGGGAAGGGATTGGATATGCTTCGTGGCCCTCGGTTGCCAACATTATCATCATCATCATCTCAGTGCTCACCAAGCTATTATCTGGCCTCCGCTGTGGCCAGAAAAACGCTTGCACGTCGGCTCACGGGTCACTTTATCAGTCAGCGCGGGGCCTGTCAACGCCACCCCAGCTTTCCTTAATAGATTGATTAAAAGATAACGTGTTATGTTTGTGTGTGTGTATGTAAGATGCAGCGGGGGTGGGAGGGGTGGCGTCAGGCAGTTATCCATGTAGGATGCTGCTTAGGTATCTGTCGCCTTGTCATTAGGAGGTAGCTGCCTGAGAGAGAGACGGATCGGGAGCCAGATAAATGGAGAAAAAAGAAAACATCCCTTCTATTGTGTTATTGATTTTTAGCAGGAAATGATGCTATTTTATTGCACAAAGGGGGAAACTAAAGATAAATAGATCTGATAATGATAACAATAGTAATGATGATATTAAGTGCAGAGGCGCTAATGATATCTCAAGAATACGATGAGGGGAGCCAAGCAAGGAACATTGTCTTATTTTGTTTTTCGATCAGCGTTTCTGCTCAGCTGAGCATGCCTGTTAGGTTTTTAATCTGTTTCTCATCTGTTTTTTTATTTTTTTATTTGCGCCTCATAAGCTCTTGGCCCCACAGTGTAGCATGAAAATGGAGAATACAGCACAGCAGTCTGGCCTTCTTCTCTTGCCGGGCCCCGTTGCTTTCAGACTTAATGGGCTTCAACCACCACTAGGCTTTCACTTTTTTCTCATTCCTCTCCCTCTCTATTGTTCCACTTCATTGTTTTAATCAAGTCCACTGCCGGATCATTTGGAGGAGAGTGGGGGGGTGGGGGTGGGGGTGGTACCCCTGTCATTTACTGGAAGGTGCCTCCCGAATTGTAGCTCAGCCAGGCCTGTGAGAGCTGCTTTCCGACAGCATCATTGACCCCCCCCCCCCTCCATCTCCCATGTCTCTCCACTTTTCTCACTCACTCTGTTCATTCTGCTTTGCTAAGTCTTGTTTGCTTCCGGCAGGGTTTTGTGTTAGCTGCCATATGTTCTGCTTCCCCTTGCCATTATCACCATCATGCTTCTGATGCAGGCTTTTCATTCATACGTCTGACTAATGCTCTTGGAAAAAGCCTAGATCCAGCATCAAACATACTTTGCATCTGGAGCTATAGTGGAAAGAGACTGCTTCTATGTCTTTAAAGAAAAACAGTAGCTGAACACACTACCCTGCTTATGTGAACGATTTGTACACATCGATGAGTTTAACATTTCTTTCAGCGAGGCAACAAGGGCTGGGGATCAAACATCAATACTTCTTTTAGTACCCTACCGAAATGTGTTCATAACACTGAGTATTGTAAAACGCCAAGTACTGAATGCTAGAATATCTGGGTACATTAGTGATCTTGTTTTACTTCACCTTTCAGAAAGTTGCTGACTCAAATCAAAATTTTGCCAATTTCAGATATTTTATTGAGGCAACATTTTTATACAACTGCTTCTATTTAAACAACAGTTGAGAAATTTGGCTTTATTTGTTAAAGCTTCTCAACTGAGTTGTTGGCCACTTTGGGGCAGAGTAAATCCACAGCAAGCTGAATAACATAACATTTAACACATTATTACCATACCATAGTATTACCATACAATGTTATGCAAACAGCTGCTTATATACACATTCAGAAGACATGGAGAAACATTTGCATTACTATGGATCTGTGTTTCTGACCACCAGAAGAATGTAAGTCCAATAGTCACTCTCCTTTTAGTTCTGTTTTGGTCTCAACCAACATCTGACAAAAATATAGAATTTTTAGCTGTTACATTCTCCACTATGTTCACCAGCTACTCGCTAACTTTGTCTGTCTGCTGTTTGGTGCTGGGCAGATATAGTGTACAGTGAGTTTACCAGGGCTTTCTCACTGAAAACATCTATCTGCTGCTGCTGGTAATGCTGTTTTTATTTAATTTATTTTATTTTATTTATTAATTGTTTATATTTCTCAAAGTAAACAGTATAGGTTTGGTATTGGAAGCAGAACTCTAGTACTGTATTGGCACTAGTATAAAAAATGTCAGGTGTTACGTAGCCCTACAGGCAACAGCAACAGAGTAAAAGATTAGTTGAATGTACTTCTAGCAAAAAAGCCTGTACAGTCTTTTTTGTCTATTCCCTCTTGGTAAACCAATAAATGCTGCAAGACACCCTGGCAGGCTGTGCTTGCGTGCAGGCAGAAACACAACACAGAGAGGGGAAAAACAAAGAGAAAAGAGAAAGACATAGAGACAGCACGAGATGCTGATGAGAGTGGAGAGGTCTACGCAGCCAAGCCCTTTTTTCCATTTTGCTAAGCGCGATGCCAGGGGAGCTTCTGTGTCACTGTGCAGGGCTGCTGAGTGTTAAAAGGAGCTTAGACTGACAGGCTGTCGGCCGTCATGGAGGCTGACGAGCCTAACCGACGGCGACACTAAACAAACAACGGGAGGTGAGGGGAGAAGGAAATGAGATGGGAAAACAAATGGATGCCACGAAAGCCAAAGAGAGAGTTCGCACTCCACCTGCCCCCTAGATTGAAACTTGTGACACCGCCAGTCGCTTTGGAAGCTGTAAGATGCAATTTGACGGGTTATTCCTGACAGAGAGGCGGCTGACTCTTGCCAGGTGGTGCTTCTTTTGGCCATGGGCCCTCCTCCCCCTCCTCCGCCAGCTTGGCACATGTCAGGACTTTCAGACACTTTGTGTTCTTTTGTCAGGCTCGATAGGTGGCCATTCACTCTGGAGCTGTGACAGCTCTCCGATACACCAGTGAAAGGTGTAGATGGGTGTTCCTGCCATTTCCCCAGAACGCTTTCTCATTTTGAATGGTGAAATGCACTTCACTCGACTTCCATCAGTCATCCCTGCTGACAGTGAAATGGAAGCTGCTTTCTCCCTGAGAAAGGTGAAAGAAATGTCACCATCTTGCTATGATATTTGGTGTGTCAGCTAGACAACAGTCCTCATGTTTTACTTAACAGTTTAGTGAGTGTTTCACTCATTTTCTCTTTTCTTCTTGGCTTCTCACCTCACTTCTTTCCTGTTTTTTATTTCCATTTTATCTTCCACTGATTTATCCATTCTTTACACGTTGTTTTTT
>SEMN01000507.1:0-197630 GCA_005408345.1 Macquaria australasica | reverse complement strand
TTCTCTTTCCTTTTTGTTTCCCATTCATCCATTATTTCTTTATTTTTTCTGTTTTCATATAGTCATTTTACTCTTTCTACTTTTCCCAAAATGTTTATGTATTTCGTTGTCTTTCATTCTTCCCTTATTTCTTTATTTGTTTCTTCATTTTGTTTTCTGCTTTACTTTCTTTCTGCTAATTTCTTTCTTCTCTTTTCACTTTCTCTGTCTTCCCCCCTCTTTCTTTCTTTCTTATTCATACAGCAGTATTTGATTCTTGTTGCCAGCCCCCTGGGTTTCTCCTCTCTGGTCACATTAACATGCTTCTGTAACCATGAATTATTATTCTGAACACAGCCCAAACTAATGGCCATAAAGTTAAATCCCATTTTTCACCAGAATGGAAAAAATGTATGTGTGCATTCACACACACACACACACACACACAGTAACTTATTTTACAGTTGTTAAGTGGTCACAAAGTAGCATTAGTATTAAAAGTCATTAATGCTATGAATTAAGCGATGAAAATTAGGATTCAGGATGAATCTCAAAGTCGGCATCAAGATGCAAAGTACTGAGGACACATAAGGACACCTTTTAAAATCTCCTCCTTGGCTGTTAATGAGGAAATAAATATGATATTAACATTTTATGAAGATAATCGGCCAACATTGGCTCAGACACAGAGACTGAGAGGAAACCAAACTCTGGCTATTTACAGTCTGGATCTTATTTTTGTAGTCATGGCCATCATTCCCATCAGCGATAATCATTTTTTACTCAGAGGGTTAATTGCTGAGATCTAGCTGCTGGAACAGAGTGCAGTAAAACAGCACCACAAGCAATCAGATGTTCACACACGTTTTAAACAAATACAGGAGAACATACATTTTCAACCTCAAGACCAGTTTACTCATTATGAAGACTACTCACTAATTTACTTTGTCAAGAAAATCGATCAAGTGACATCGATCACATCGGTCTCAGCTTGTGCTTGGAGACACATTTTTAACACAAAGCCAGCATTATGAACAGGAGGCGAGTTGAATCTTTGAAGATGAAGGATCTAGTGTTTTTGGAGCTTGATTCATAGTAGGGACTCAAACTCAGGATATCTTAGCTTCTGCTCTTTCAATTGTGAGCATTCTTATGCAGCCACGTTCGCAGCATGGCTCTAGGGATGGAAAAGTCACTCAGTCTGTTGACCACTTTGGTCTAGACTAAAATCATTTGAAAATATTGGATGGATTTTGATGACATTTTGTACAAACATTCATGGTCCCAAGAAAATAAATCCTACTGACTTTGGTGACCTTCAAACTTTTAACCACCAAAAGGTTTTTGGTGATCCCTCAACTTTTCATCTAACTTCCTTCATCAGGTATATTTTTGGGATATATTTGTCTTATGATAAGACTAATCATATTTCCATAAGCCTTAACTTTACTTTTTAATTTTAATCCTTATAAGCAAATGTTAGCACACTAACACAATTAATAAAGATGGTGGCCATGCTAGAAATTTGCATGTTAACATGGTCATTGTGAGTTCGTTGGCAGTATGATGTAGTCTAATCATTTATCTCAAAGCACTGATGCTATTGTGGCTGTAGACTCTTAATCTTATTTAATCTGTGTAACTTTGAAAGAAGAAATGGCAAGCTCATTTTCTAAAAAATACAATTATGAATTCACTAGCAATAAAACACACTGTTGCTTAATTCAGTACACTCAGGGGCTAACAGCCCTACTTGGTCTGGTATGACCAGTAGCTTATGCTGGCTAATGATAGCTAAAGTTAAAAAAAAAAACTTTAGATAGATGTTCACTGATTTTATGAGTCATCTCTACTTGTGTTACCTGTTAAACAAGTTTTAAAATTTATCATCTAATAATTTTCACTTGTGCTCACAGTAGCTTCTCTTAAGTGAAAGTTACATAGGTTGTCTTTAAGTGCAATACTAAATTGCTCTCAAGTTATTACTATGAATAGCTTCCATCTACCTGATGTTTACAGCCAACAGTAGTCTGGTGAAATTGTTGAGTAAACCTGCAATTATTGTGTAAATTGTTCTCATAATGACTTTTTTTCCTAAGGGTATGTAGAAAATTAGGTCTTTGTGTAGAAAGGTAGAAAAAGCAGAATGTGTTTTTGCTTACATAGCTCAGATGTAGCCCTCAGTGTGCTTACTCTGGATGATCTCCAAGAATTAATTCATAAGGCTTGTTTTACCACTCTATCAGACCATAGTTGAGAATGTTCACCCATCAACCCCTTTCCCCACATTCAACACAAACCCCCCTCCCCTCGCCCCCTCTTCCACTCCTTAAATTAATTTTTTGCACCCCACCAATGCCCAATCTCACATAAGCAGCTCCCAAATAAAAGTCAATGCCTGCACTCCAATCTCATGGCTGCCAGTGATTTGTACCTTGATCAAATATTTTCAAAGGCAGCACAAACCTTTTCAGCTTTGTTTTTCATTTCTTGTGGCTCCGTCAAGCCACTCAGCTGTCTGAGCTTTAGCCCAATGAGATGGATGTTGGTCAGTAGTAAATGTATTTTTGCTAGTGGGAAGGTGAAAAAGGGGCACAAGACAAAACTCATAAGGTCTACATCTTTCCTGTGAAAGTCATGTTGTAACAAATAATATCTTTTCAGAGGTTAAGATTTAGAAAGTTGATTTAACATAAAAACAATCAATAATATAGATAGGCATTTGAAAAGTCACTTTGCTTTAAATTTACATGGTAATAATGGTCAGAATCTGCTTTATTAGCCAAGTATGTGTGCACATACAAGTAATTTGACTCTGGTTTTAAGTTGCTCTCAATGTACTTGCACACAGAACAATATACAGAAAGATATAGATACAGCTAAAAACAAGGACAACAAAGGTGAACAAATATAGATAAAACTAAACATAGAACTATTATGTACATTAAAATTTTAAAAGTTTCCTGCCCGTTTCCTGACTCTGGAGATGCATAAGCCTAAGTCCTGAATGGAGGGCAGGTTGGCACCAATGATTTTTTTCTGCAGTCTTGACTTTCTGTTGTAGTCTGTTCCTGTCCTGTTTGCTAGCCGATCCAAACCAGACAGTGATGGATGTACAGAGAACAGACTGGATGATTGCAGTGTAGAACTGGATCAGCAGCTCGGAGGACTTCTGGGATGATGGTGTTGAATGCCGAGCTGAAGTCCACAAACAGGATCTTTGCATATGTCCCTGGGAAATCGAGGTGTTGCAGGATGTAGTTCAGTCCCATGTTGACTATATCATCCCCTGACCTGTTTGCCCGGTAGGCAAACTGCAGGGGGTCCAGCAGAGGAAATGTGATGTCCTACAGGTGGGCCAACACCAGTCTGATCCCAAATATATGTCTAATCATCAGAATGAACTCATCAAGAGCTTTTAAACAATATAAGTTAATGATACAGAACAGACAACAATGTCAATATGTAGCAGACATACTGTACTTTAAATTCAGAATCAAGTAGATGTATAAACATACGGAGCTCCCCTGGGCTCAGCTGGGGAAAAAAAAGAGTAAATCTGTACTCTCAGTTTATAGACTGCTCTTGGATTCATAACCTGTGTGCACAGATTTGTATCTAATCATAGCAACAAGGTCTGAGATAAAATGTCCAAATTCTTCAAAAAAATTAGGAGGAAGGCCCAGGTGGTCTATAGAGTACCACAAGGTGAAATCCATTTCCCTGGATAAAGCAATGTATAGTTAATGGAGATAGTTTTAATACTATAGCCTCAAATGAATTCAATTTAATATCCCTTTTGGAGGTTAGGTTGAAAATAGACTTACAGATTAGGGCAACACCTCCATATTTGATATTTATAAAACCAATTTTGAGGGTCTTGTTGGGGCTGCAGTTTTCATTAGTAGACCAATCTGTTGAGCTAGCAGTAGATGATGTATTAATTGGAACAAGATATTATTATTATTGGAATTGTTTTGTGGCCTGCGCATGCCACAGTGTGGGGATACAATTGTGATTACCCTAGATATTATGTTTTGTAGAACTTTATCAGGTCCTTAATGGGACACTTTACCACCGCCAGTGGAAGGGATGATAATTAGATTTTTGTGATTCACACATGCTGAGGGGAAGGATGGTATTGAGAATGGAGTGGACCTGGACTGGTTTCAATCTCGGATTTCCACTCCATTCCTCCGGTGTAGGCAGTGGGAATAAAGGCAGTGAATAAACAAGAGAGAAAGCGAGAAAATCATTACATGCCAAGTGTTGTGTCACACACTGAGCGGAGAACAGTGCAGAGCCCTCGTCATTAAATTCTTGCAGGGGTGCTGGTTTTTCCACTCCAATGCTTGAGAGATACTGCCTTCCTCCTCGGAGAGATAGGGACTTGGGGGGCCACCGAGACGTGAGCATAGCCCAATTTGTCTTAGTTCCACGGGAGGTGGTTTAAACAGCAATGCCCTATCCTCTTTCTTAATCCCTAGTGACCTCTTCCTCTCTCTATCTTACTCCTCTCCTGTGCTTTAAGCTCATTTGCTCTTTGGTGCTCTGTCCTCTTCGAGCTGTCTTATTTGACTTCATGTTTTGTGTTTGTCTCAATCTCTGAGCCAGTTCTCTCACTGACCCAATGTAGAGATAAGGGTGGTGGAGGATTTTACCACACTGCAACTCAGTTCACTTTCTTCTTTAAATTACTTTAGGTCCTTGTCTTGCCACAAATTAGCATGAAAACATGACAACAGGTGAATCATGGACAGGCATGCTTATTTTCAAATCAAGTAAATCAGCTTCTTTTTGTCCAGGGCTCAGTCTTAAAGTGATCCATGGGCTTTAGGTGTAAAATAGCTCAATGATATGCCCTCAAAATTTGTGATAGCACCCAACTGTGCGCTGAAAAAAAAAAAATCCTCTTAGCTCACTCTTGTTTTGAATCAGGAACATGGGGTGCTGTTGGGCACTACTGAGCACTAACAAAATCAGGGAGTGTATCTTTATCTGATGTCTCCGGCATTCTACTTGAAACATTATCCCTATGCTGGAAGAGTCTACGCTCAGTCACGCTGTTCATTGTAAAGAAAAACTAATTGTTTGATGGATAAAAGTTGAGGTCCAAAGTTTGTTTTAGATCCTTAGCAGTCGCGGTGAAGTAAATGCAAATACTGGCCAGAGGGTGGTATCTTTAGTAAATGATATCAAAATGGTTTAGAATGTTCTGAACATGAGAGTGTTGAGAGATGTGTGGCAGATTTACAGAATAGCAGATTGGGTGCAAGGTTGTTGGAAACAGAATACAGTATGTGTTATGTGAGATTATCACATAAGTTACATCACGTAAGTTATTACATTTTATTCAGTTGGGAATATTAATATGTGTACCAAATGTCATGGCAAGCCATCCAATAACTCAAGTCAAGACATTCCACTCTTAACCAAATATGTGAACCACACTGTGGCACTAAATGAAAAGTCAGGCGAGTGTCAAAGTCTTTAGGATACATTATCCAGCTTTAATCTACAGGTGGCACAAGATGAAAAGTCATTAGGGTTCTTCCTCTGTGGCACAGGAATATATGTCTGTATCAAATTTCATGGCAATCCATCCAGCAGTTATTTAGATATTTCAGCTGAACACACCTAAATTAACACGTGTATCTTCACTTCCATCTAGTCACACTGCTAGGCTGGCTAACACAAACTGGCTGTTCAACATGCAACAATCCCTTGAAAAAATGGTCGAGTGTCTTGCAAAAAGAAATGAGAGAAGAGTTGAGATTGTGACAAAGGAGAAAGGCTCCACCTGCAGATCAAGCCAGACAGCTGAGGTGAGGTCAGGTATGAACCCTGTCAGTTACATGGACATGCCATGGTTGCGCTAATGAACAGCTTTGAAGTTCTAATAACAACTTTGACTTTTCCTATAATACAGTCACACTCCAGTTATCAAGGACTTCTGTAATCACTTCCACCTGTTCTTCCCTTAGATACATATGGACAGAAACAGTAGACCCTGACAGGTAATCCAGCAATTTGTGGATTAAAAATCGATCTTTTAGTTCAGGGAGAGTTTAGGTTATGATAATTGACCAACAATATTGCTTTGGGCAATTTGGGCATATAGTGTGGTTTACTGGAACAAAGCAATTTGACAAATTGTCAGTGACTGCTGCCACTGAACAAACAACTAAGAGGACTCATTATACTGTTAAATCAAATTAACTGGTTTGTGCAAGACAATTAAACCTTCAATCTGACTGTGATTTGATTCTTGCAGATAAATCATCTAATGCAACAGTCCAGTTATGTCTGAGTGGTGATAGACTAGTCCAGCTGAATTGTGAAAACAAACATATTAATGAATAGAGGAATGGAGGTTTCTGTGGGACAGTATACAGCACAAACACTGTTGAGGGCAGTGCCATGGACTCCATCAACAGTCCCACAAATGTAGATAGTGAGATTGTTGTCAAACCTGTGACCTTATACAGTTGTATCCAGGACACCTGTCACTTGAGTGAATTTTGCATAATGTGTTTTACAACTGGTTGGAGGGTACCAACATTGGAAAATGTAAAATTGTATACATAGTGGCTTTAAGCAAATACAATTTTGATAGTACAGTGATTGATTCAGTCACCTATAAAGTTCCAGTCTCCTGAATGTGAGAAATTCTGTTTGATATCGTTGTAAATTGAATATTTGTCGTTTGTCAGACTAACCTTGAATAGATTACTTTGGCCTCTAGTCTGATCTTGAAATGGGCATTTATTAGTATTTTTGACATTGCAAAGGTTAAATGATTGATTGATTAAAATAATCAATAAATAATTAAGTAACCATTAATTGCAGGTCTAGAGATATTCTCTCATCTTATTGGTCAGGAGAACATGTTAGGTGGATGATAAATGGAGAGTTTTCTTGGCTGTTGTTTCCATCAGTCTCAGCAGGACTGAGGCTTGTCTTGCCCTCTGTGTGTGCATGGCTGCTAAATTTCAGATTTCCTGAGCAGGCTACTACTCTGAGTTTGGCTCCTCGCACCAGATGTTCAACAGATGGGGTTCACTAATATCACCCCAGGGTGCACAGGTTTCCACTCTAGCTCTCTCAGCCGATGTCACTCTTTCTCTGTAGTTTCTCTGAGTGTAGCTTTCTATCGTGCATTGCCTTCTATTTTGTGGTCTTCTCAAAAAAATTGCCTTCTTTTTAACTTCCCCTCTCCATCTTCCCCATTCACCCTTTTTGTTGGGACTCCACTCTGTTTTGAGACGTTTGCTGAAATTGGAGTAAAGACAGAGAGGGACACAGGTTTTCAGTGCTGGATTGGGTGAAGGCTTCCCCCATTTCTCACTGCTAGACAAGCACCCGTGTTCCACCTGAAACGCCTTTGGATTTACGCTGCGAACTGCAGCCATCTTTCTTCCGTTAATCACCTCGGGGCTAGGTACTCCAGCTTGCCACGTCCCCAGGCCGATGGATGACCCGCAGGGGAAATCGAATGGAAACCAGCCAAGCCTGACGCTCCTGAGGTACTTTCTAGGTACCACACTGAGAGAGAGAGAATGGGACAGCAAAGTAATGCAGTGTGTGTGTACCAGAGGCCAGAAAACAGCTTTGCTGCTAATTCAGTGCATGTTGTAATCTGTTCCTTTTCCATAGCTAAATTCTTATCTGTTCCAGATATTTTTTACATTTGAACATACAGTATGTCATCTCTCTGTTCTGTTTTCATTCAGAGCTGCAATTAACAGTTGTTTTCATTTTAAGAAATTAACAATGGCAAATGGCAAGAGTTTCACCAACAGTTCAAAGACCTATAGGGATTCAATATTTAATGATAGGAAACAAAGAAAAACAACATTTAAACCTGAATCCAGGTTGATAAATGACTTAGATAATCAATGAACTGACTGATTATTTGATAAATTGTTAATTGTTAATTTCTTCTTTTTTTTCTATTTTACACCGATGACCAGATTACCCCATTATGGGGCCTTGGGGCAAAACAAGATGGTGCGCCCCTATTGACCCCCTGTTCCTCCTAATTCCTGTGCATTGTGTATGTACACCTTCCCCTCCACCCACTAAGTGCAAATTGCAGCTGACACATGGCAACATTTTATTTCCTGTAGAGACCCAGTTAAAAGCCAGTACTACCTGCCACAGGTTTGCTGTGTAAAAAAAGAAAATGCACTTGTAAGGACAATGTTAGCTACAAAAAGTTAGGCTCTTAAAAGGGGATCTCTACGGAAGCCGAGAACAGCCGTGCTTGCAATACTTTTTTATAGATAACGAGATAATCAACCCGTTATCTCAAGAAAACAAAAGATTGTTTCCTGTTATTAGCCTTCTTGTAATGTTTATCAGAGATCAGGAGTGCCATGCTAGCATGCATAGATGGTGTCTTGACAACTGTAGCAACTGATTTAGGATGAAAATGTCAGATCAAGGAGAAGTACCCAGTACTTAATTTGTAAATCAGGAGGTCCCGGGACAGAGAGGGTGCTGTTCTGGCGGGTCGGGGAGAGAAAAAGTCACAGAATGCATCAGAAATCCACAGTGCCTGGAGCACATTGGACAACGCCTAGTTGCTAGCTGTTAAAACTAACTGTCAACACAAACAAAGCATTATTTATTTACATTTATTAATCGGAGCATTCACAATAATCACTCAAACTCAGCAGGGGATGCACATAGAAACAGCTGTTTACGGTTTGCAGCTCTCTCTCTCTCTCTGTCGTTGACTGTCCCTTCAAACTGTTGTTTCCCTTCTGTCTGTGGATTGCTACAATGGGGGTAAGATAGAATTAGAGTCGAAAATTCTATTTACACCCAGAAAAAGCAAGCAAGCTAAAACCGAACGATGTGACATGTTCTGTCTGTCTAATGATCTCCTACGCTCCGTTTCAGTGATATGGACGCCACACCTACACACACACACACACACACACACACCCTAATTTAGCCACACTTATTGCACCATTTCACAGCACAAACGCCCACTTGCTTAGCTGTGGGGCTTTTTTAAACAAAAAGACACCAAAATGATTTTGTGATTTGAAGTGATTTACAAGTAAATTCAATGGAGAATGATTGAACAGATAACATTAAATATTACACAAAATGTATTTACAGATTTTGCTAGTGACAAAAGAGGTGCCGGATCCAATCAAATAGGTGCTTGTCCCAATCTGGGAGGTCTTGGATCCTGTTCTGACAGGAGCCCTGGGAGTACCCATTATTGATCAACGCATCAGATTTCATTTCAATCAACACAGGCAGAAATTGCATTGTGTCTTTCTGTTAGAGATAACATTCAGATCAGTCCTTGTCATTTAAGGAGAAGACTACGAGATAAATTAACCCGTTATCACGAGAAAACAAGCTTTGTTATCTCAAGATAATGAAATAATTAACTTGTGATCTTGAGATAAGGGAATTGAAAAATGATTGCAAGCATGGCCATTCTCAGCTTCCGTAGTTATCAACCAATTTTACACATCAAAGTCTATTTACAGGTGTTGGGGACTACTACTGGATATCTGAAAAAAGTTGTATAAAGCTTGTGTGGGCCCACAGGGAAGTGTGCAAAATCTGAAATCTGACTCTGATGAGTTTGGTCTGAAGAAGTTTGAAAATAAAAAAAAAATCTGGGGGTGTGGAGTTAGAAAGAAGTGAATTCACCAGACCTCTGGAGCCCGCTTATCACCTCTGCTTGAGGCTAGAAAGGGACCCCTGGGGGTCTGGGGCCCTGAGGCAGTTCCTTGCTTTGCCTGATTAGTAATCCAGCCTTGGGTCCACCCATCTGTTTGCCAATAATTCAAGAAAACCAGATACCCTGGAAACCAATCATGCAACAATGCAGAAGAATTATACGGTGATAACGCTGACATAAACAGCAAAACCAGCGTTTAGCCTGTTTTTGTCTGTTGATGTTGCTGCATGTTTAGGGCCTGTAATGATGTCAGCAGAATCATTACAGGCCCCCTCTCCACTGCCAAGTGCTAATGAATAGTGTTTGGACGAGGAATTATCTGTTGGAGCCATTTGGGTTTGCTTCCACAACGGGGCATTACCATTCATTTTTTCAGCTTTCTGGATACTTACTTCATTTCAATGAGAGACAGAAGGGGTGTGTGCTCCTTACAGTCTGTTAGCATGTGGATTAGCTGTGATCCTAAAAGAGAAGTGGGTATGAATATGCACCAGTGATTGTACAGGTAAATAAAAAATTTAAAAAAAGGTTTAAGTTCGTATAATTCAGTGTAATTGGTGATCAGGAAACCAGCACCATTTTACTTTCCACAACATCAGACAACCAGAGTGGTGTTTGTCTGTGCTAGAAAACCCTGATGGGGGTGGCCTACTGGCTCAGTCCAGGTCTGAATCCTGCCGCTCCTTTCTTGTGGGTTTCTCCCCCAGGCAAACTAGAAATTTTGAATTGCCAATGTTAGCATGAATGCGTTTGTCTCTGTGTGTTAGTCCTACCTGTCAAGGGTGTCCCCTACCTTCATCCCAGTGCATCCTGGGTAATGCTCTGCGTGGCCCTGTGACCTTGATGGTGTGTTTTAGTAGTTCTTAAATATGATCTATTTCACTTCCTCTTGGGATTTTGTAATTTGTTGCACTGCAGTATCATGAGAATATTGGCTCACTGGCCCCTTCCCAAACTGGTCTCTCATTAGCAAAAGATTATGTGAATAACCCAAATAATATTTAAAGTTGTTGAAGATTTAAACCTAAATTTGTATGTTGTTTTCTCCATTTTCTGGTGCATGCTCTTTGGTTTAGGGGTGGTGGAGTATGGTAAATCAGCACTGGTACAAACTGACATCATTATCGTGCTGCTTTGAAATTGCAGCTCATTAACTCATCAGTGTCAGAATGTTCATGTAATCAGTAACCTAATAAGAATCTGTAATCCAATTCACTGTATTGTGATTTACTAACTAACGAGTGTCTTAGAGACACCGCTGAATAGGAACAAGCAGATGGATGGGTAGAAGGAAAACCTTGTAGGAATGACCAAAAAATCTGGAATGATGGCATTAATCAGCATGAGGCTCATTACAGAATGTATGCTCCTAAATTACAACCGCCACATACCACAATTTTAGGATGGTAGAAGGAGCAGCTGTGAGACTGCAGTATTTTGGTGCTTACACTAATTAACTTAAATTATACTGTATGTGACCCAAGAAAAGATTGTCTGCAGGACTAATGCTGCTTTGACATGAGATGTCACTCAAAATACGTACGAACGGCCTGACACAACATAAGATCAGTTGAGTATGGTCCTCCAATGTCGACCTGTTGAGGATGCACCATGACCTACAGAGTGAGGGTTGTGTACGTGACTGTATTCTCTCTAGATATCAGTGAATGGATGAGTGGATGGTGTCCTCAAGTACTGTCCCCGCAGTTCCAACTTCTGTTTGGCTTTCTCTCTAAAGTGAATGAGCTGTTTCCTAGATAGACCAGTGTATCTGCTAGAACCACAGTAATGTAACTAAAAGTGTAATCACTCCTGGGCTAATTTTATTGAAGGTTCTCTATATTCAGAGTGTACTGATTTGAAAGGGAAATAAGATTTGCTTTAAAAATAGATAAGAATTAGATTGGATTGTTAATAGATAGATAGGACTGGAAAACCTGCCCTGACCAATACATCAGTCACAAATAAGGCTGCATTGATTCAATCCAATCTGTGTGAAATCTGTCAAAAATCTGATCAAAAATTAATTCTCCTTGGAGACTGGTCAAACCCTCATCCAGTGTATGAACAAAAGTGCCTTTCACACATTCACTGCAACCCTGAACTTATCTAGACATAACCCAGAGGAGCTGTATGTGCAAACGCAAATGTCCGAATCAGTTGGACTGAACACTGAACAGACTTTACCCTGCCAGCACCCTTGTACAAAGTCCATGTAATGTCCGATTGAGCCCATGTGTGAATAGAGCAGATCATTATCTGGAGAATTCACAAGAGCAAGTGGGCATGTTGATGCCGTTTCTATCATGCTACTGGCGCACGGAGTGTAGCTGCTTCATACTCTTTTCTGTTTTCCTGTATATTGCTTTCCACTATTTCATTGATACTGTGGATACGTCCATATACATGAAGTACTGATATAAACCTAAAAGCCTAAAAGCATTACAAATGAGTCGGTAGCTTCATTGATGTACAAAACACTGCTATTTCTGCAGCATACATCATGTCCTGCCTCCTGTACGCTCTACCCAGGCTCCACCTGTTGCCTAAACCAAACTGAGAATTTCCACTAGGTGAGAATGCGTCTGACAAGGACAATCTCCTGTTGTTTGCTACATGTGTGAAAGGGCAACTCTGGACAATGTCCCGACCTGATTCTCAGGACATTGTCCGGACTTCATATGAGATTGAGCTAAATTGATTATGGTTGTTCTATTGGTGACCACACCTTTACCCTGTACACATAGACACACCTGACATTAGTTTTCATATTGGTACCAAAACTGAAAAATACCAAGCCTTAGTATGAGTATTCTGAATATCTTTTTCATTTCATCTTCTACCAACATCACTTGCTTTTTAGTTTTGCCCTTCTCCTTACCCTCTGTAGTTGTGTGTCTTGTAGTGCTGTTTTTTGTTCTGCCCTCATGCCTGTGGCCCTGTTTTAGGCTCTGGCCAGTGAAAAAAGCCTCTCAGGCGGTGTCACTCACAAGACCACTGCTGTGACATGATGTTGACAGGCGCCGGGCGAGCCAGCCAAAAGCAAAATCAAATTACCATTAAACCAGGGAGCCATGATTTAGCCAGCAACATCATTCCCAGGCCTATTAGCCAAAATTAGCACGCACACACTGACACACATTAAAAGCACACACATTTTGCCTTGCTCGCAGGCTTTCACAGTCACACATTTCCCTGTCCTTGCCCCAAGCCTCCTTTTCTGAATCCTCCTCACTTTGTTTCAACTTCCAGGAGGTGAAAATCAAACTCTTTGGTGCAGGGAGTGCATTTTGTCTCATCTAGATGAGGTTTTCTTACATCCTTTTTGGTAATGCTGCCTGAGTCACACACTGAATCCGATATCCCTGTTGGAAGGGATACACAGTTTGTCCATTATGATATGTGTCAGGCTTTGATCCCACCTTGTTTTGAGCTGTATGGTAGGTGGATGAGGATAATGCATTATATGTTCTACACAGAAGAGACCACAGAATAAAGACAGGGATGCGCACACACAGGCGTTTTAGGTTGCTGGCTAGGTGTTTTAAGCTGCACTGCAGATAGCTGGTAACACAACATCATCATGTTTCCTCTTGCCACTCGTGCTGGCAGCTCAGTGATAGAACAAGACTTTGAACTTTGCAGCATGGAGACCAGACCACAGCTTTATTATCCAGGGAAGTCGATGCATAGCTCCACTCTGCAGGGAAAATAGCAGTTCAGAAATATGTCTAATAGTGTTTCATTGCAAAACCTGCCTCCTTTTGGTGTTGGTGTCATATCTCATAAACTCCATATCCATTCCAACAATGACCCATTGGCAGGTTGGAGTTTTCAACAGGCTATGTATACCATAGACTGATTTGACAGTGTTACGTCCCAAAACTTTAGAATTTGGGTCACTATTGGGTACTCATTAGCAACTAGTCACCCAAGTATTTTATTGGTTAATTGATTAATCAGTTTGTCTATAAATTATCACATTTTAGAAGCAAGAACCATAGAAAAGGATATGTTTTTGGTGCACTACACTGTCCCAGCTGTGCTCAGGATCAACTTGGCATTGAGACTGACGCTAGGGTTAGCTTGCTAGCATGCGACATTTCAGCATGCAGTTAGAAAATCAGTATGCTATGTTAGCATTAAATTAAACAACTAGAGCTTAGGCTGACCAAACATCTGTCATTATGTTTGGAGGTATCTGTATTAGACTAATGTGTCAGTCAACTTGAAATTGTGATCTTCTGTTGGTGCTAGATAGGTAAAACGATCACCAGTCAGTAGGAGTTATTCCCTTGGGGACCATGTATGTGCATGTCAAAGTTTATTGATATTAGAGGTGTGTGATGTTGATAATATCTCCTATTACGGTATATGTAATTTGTCTTGCAATATCAATGTATATCATGGGTACTGTAGTATATTTCCTGGAATATCAAATGTTTGACATACAGACTGATTCACAGACTACATTTCCCAGAAACTGCATTGACTCGTTTTCGACAACATGTGTGACAAATGTAAATGTATCACATTTTCATCATCACACACTCAATAAATTATGTCATGACATATCAATAGAAAATGTGTCAAGCCAAAACACTGCTGAGGAGGAATAAAGCAGGCCTTCAAATGTTACCATTATGACTATGGTTTATTATGATGATCTAATGTTGTAATCACAAGATAACCATCCGGTAACTTGAACTAAATACAGACTAATATAATATGTTCTCAGAAACAGTATTATGAGCACAACAAAACCATAATTTGCCTGAAAATGATATTGAAGTCATGATTATGAAGAAAACTGTTTTTGTTCCCAAGTTCATGATACATGATACATAATTAATATTTTTAAATAATGACATACTGAGCCTTTTTTAAAAGACCATTAATAGTCTTAAAAGCAAATGAAATTGTGTGATGTGCAACATATAGTAGGTGATATACAGCTGGGTTGAAGGAATTTCCATCTTTACTAAGATATAGATATAAATTAGATAAAAATATATTTTGCTTGTACAATAGCTAAAGGATAATTAGGATTGCAACACTGGGGGAGGAAAAATCTGAGTCAATTTGAAAATAGCATCTTGCATTGGATAAGAGTGGGAGGTTTTCAGGGTGAAGTCTTGATATGACAACTCTCACTCTCTCTTAGGTGAAGGTCTTTTTTTATGCAAAGGAAAGCGAGTATCAGCAGTCACCAGTTGGCTCCATCATCAACAGCTCAGACTAGCTTCAGTCCCACATCAGAGAGGGCCCTTTCAAAGCGCCTCCAAAGGCTCGGTAGCACCGGGCTGCTCAGGCGGGCAGCTGTGGCAGGCGGAGGTTGGGTCAACCTGATAAGGCGTTCAGGCTTACTCCCTGCCTGAGCTGGGAGTCGGGAGTCCGGAGTCTGGAGTGTGGAGAACGTCATGCCTTTGATTTACTGCAATAGCCCACCTCAAGCTCAAATCCAGCCCGTCTAAGATCAAATAGATGATTTCACGGACACACATGTGAGCGCAAAGTACATGCACTCTGAGGCACACACAGATCCAAAAACACTGTTTCAAATGAACCTCAATAATGAAGAGTCGGTACTATATATTGCACTTTTTAAGTGCACAATCATCAGAATGGATGGGCGTTTCAACAGAGACTCATAAAAACAAGGATTAAGTCACAATCGGGGCCCACACAAACAGCTTAAAGATGACATTTGTGTGTTTCAGTTGATAAGCATGTCGACTGCTCCAGATGGCTTACACTGGGGTAGCTCAGGATTAGGGAAAAATAGAAATAAAAGAAGCACATCATCCTAGCAACAATAAAAAAAAAGGCAGCATGTCTATCAATGCAGAAAATCTGAGCCTTGGAATTTCTCCTGCAGCTTGCATGTATATACTACACAACATGGAAGCAAAATCCTGGCACAATCCTCTAAATAAGATGCATGAAAAGAAAATCCAACGGTCATGAATAACATGACTGTACCTACAAAGTAGCAGCCAGTAACAATTCAGCAATATTGTTTTTGTATGTAGTGAGCCACATGAAAACCATATATAGTGCTGTACCTTTCCTTGTGTGTCATTGTCTTCATTATTTATGTACAGTGGTCTATTACTCACGCAGTAGGGGTGTAACGCAAAGTTAAATCACCATGAAGCTTGCATTAGCTGCTAGAAGTGCATCTTTGCACTGTAATCATTAATGTATAGACAACAATCACTGGATAACTTAAAAAAAGTCTGAATCTAATAATTATGAGGCAATATTTTAAGTTAAAAGAAGCATTTTTTCACTATCACTGTAAAGAGTCTATACTGCAGATTCCAGCACTATGTGTGCAATATCTTTGTGTTTAGATTTGACTGAGTTATGACTCTGAGAAAAAAGGGCGCAGGTTTGAGGCAAATTGTGTCAATCAGGTTACAGGTCATCAGGGAAACAAACAAAATAATAATAATAATAATAATAATAAATAAATACATATTACAGCACAAATTCAGATTCCATTTGCATCTGTTTAAAATTCATTATATTTTCAAATCCAAATAATGAACTTCACAAAGAATGTATTCATTTACCTCAGAGGTACATTGGATGTAAGTTTGCATGTATTCTGCCACCATGTCTCTGCAGTTCAGAAATGGGTCTCAGAGAGAACACAGGAGCTGTTCATGTCACTATAATAATTCCAACAATTATCACTGCACCTAGGAACAATGACTTTCTTTGCTGGCGGAGGAGTGGATGGGGTGTTAACGGAGGATAATAACTTTTGGTAGCCACAGCAACCAAGGCAATGACGAATGATGACCCCCCCACCCACCCGTTCCCTCTTTGACTCTACTCCATGTGGTGAACAGTGTTGCTGCATCTGAATAATAATAATAATGTTTTCATAGCAACATACATAATGTGGCCACCAATGATACATAGGTTGAAGGTCATAACTGCAGAGATACAGTACGTTCATTTTGTGCATGAGTTATTGTGCATATTCATGAAATGTCATGTTTATATTGCATATGCTCATGTGTAATACAGCTCAACCTTTTCAGGAACATTTTAGTTTCAGCTGGATGACAGTGCCTTTCTGACATTATCCAAATGATTTTAAAAGGATTTTATAAACATGAAAGGGTTGGATAATGGTCCCAGCTAATGAAAGAGCATCTCATCCTTTAGCTGATTTGAAAGCATGGAAATCCCCAACTGGAGATCCAGTGTTTTCACTTGTCATTGTCAATACATTTTTGTTATATCCTAAATGTTTATAACCATGCCTGTTGTGATTGTGTTGCATTTTCTTTTCTTTGGGAACGTCTCTATGACACCTCTTTCTCTCAAGACTATGTAATGAAATCCATTTGGAGAGTCCATGACATGCAGAAGCCCACTATCCCTAGATAGTGACAGTGTCCTGATCACCACAAAACTGTTCAATGTCATCAAGATGTAATTAAATCAATATTAATGACATGGGTGTTCATAGATATGGGTTCACATTTCTAAATAGTATATTTGGCCAACTGCAATCCTGGTACAAAAAATGTACAAAAAATACTTCACTAAGCTCTGACGCTAACAAATCTCATATTGAACTTTTTACCTCTTCTCGCTTTTTTTTTTATTAGCAAAGAGCAATGTAGAAACATTCAGGTGAGATTAACAGGTGCCTCAGTTTTAACAGGTGCTGACCAGTTGACATGAGAAAGATCACCAGGGGCAGATTATAACCGCTGTACTTAACAAATATTGATTCTGTAAGTACCAACAAAAGCCCAAAATGAAACTTCATAATAATATGAAAACATTTAAAAAATATATACAGTTAAGCCTAAAAATAAGGTGTAGACAGGTAAATAGGCTACACTTATTATTTCACTGTGTCAGATGCATTTAATCAAGATTTCATATTTTCTGCTGCTTATCTCATTTTCAGGTTGTGACTAGCCCGACACTAAACCTCCAGTGTTCCTGCTTATTAACCCAACAAAAATTACAGATCTAAAGTGAATCCTATATGTGTTAATAAATATAGTTAGCACATGTTAAAAGATAAACCTAATTCATTTGATAAGGGTTTCAAAAGGACTGAGATTACACACTGGATTCAGATTTGATACATTGAACCCCCAGTCCTAGTTAGAAAGCAGCTCTGGCTAGTAATTTGCTAAATTTAAGCACATCCTATAGTTTTTCCTCCCAAGTTGTATTGCTAATTTGATTGCACAGCTCACTCAAGTGTGTGTTGAAGGATCACTAGGTTCATGCAAAATCAGCTGTCAGCTAAATGTGATCACTTAGCTGAAGACATTTTTCAGGCTGCTTATACCATTAAATCTCATTGGTTTAGTTTGCCCTTGATAAAAGCATGAATTAGATGATACATGAGGCAGAGTGAAAGGCCAGATCTTTCACCACCCTTCAGTCACATCTGCAGTGATTCTCTTCCTCGTCCAAAGATGTGAAGAAAAAAACAAAAGAAAAGAAAAAAAAAAAAACAAACGATGACATTCAGCATTAAGTGACGGGAGGTGGTGGTGGGGAACAAGCACAAAGAGGCTAAAGATAATGGATGTGAATTGGATTAAATGGGCTGGGTGGAGAACATTAGCAGTTAGGTCAGAGCTGCTATTGTGGTGTGAGTCACTCCCTCCACTTCTAATCTCTCTAATTAGGCCTCATCTGCATTAGCCAGCACCTCCTCTCCTCTCCTCTCCTCCCCCCTCCATTCACATCCATCCCAGATCCAAGGAGGATGGAGGGAGAATGGATAGCTCGAAGGTAGACAAAAGTTATGTGGTTATTCATTAGGGTTGAGTATGGAACCTCTACTTTCTTAGTAAAGGGTACGCAATAAATCCAATATATCAACTTATCAACATTATGAATCTCTCATGGACATTTTTTTTGTCTAAAATTGAACAACTTTGTCTGAGAGTCATAACTCCAGAACACACACATGTCATACACACACATGCTGGAAGTGGAATTAGCACAATTTGCTCTTTCCAGTAGTAGTGGATGCCTCTTATGATTTAAGATCTTCCCTTATAATCATGTTTAAAAATAATCTAGTAACTGTTGTCCATTATGCTGATTCACCAAAATGTAATGAAATACAGGTTTAAAAAAAAGCTAAATCTCAAAATTCCTTTTGCAAGAAATAAATACAAAAGGAGTAACACCCATGACCCATGCAAATTAGCATTTGTTTCTTTTTTGATAGTAAAAAGGTTGAGAATGTGCCATCAGCATGATTCTTATATCCCTAAAACACTGACACTGTTCATTCATATACAGATATTTGTGGTGTGTTGAAAACATGTGGACACACAGCCAAAAAAATAACAGCATAGTACCACTGACATCTAACCACCAAGTTCAGCCAGCCTGTCAGCCCACAGTCAAGACAGGAAGCTCATAATCTTTAACTGATTAGACTGTAATTAATTGGGACAAACAAATCAGACATTAGGGGAAAGGAAATAGCATGCACTGGTGTATTACAAAACATCTCATCATCTTTATCATTATGTTTAATCGTGGCAAATATAAAATCAAATTGATCATGATATATATTTTACATCCTGCTGTTTAGCCCTATTCAGAATATCAATTGAACTGCGTCTATTGCACCATAAGTTTAGAAAGCTGTCTAGGTCAAAGTTGGTACGAATGCTTGTTCTGCTTTTTTCATTATTTTTACTGTGTTTTTGTTTTTGTGTGGGTACTTTTTACAGCTGTAAGAATCCATGGTAATTTAGAAAATTAGTACGATGAAGTCATGCATTAAGTAAAATACCAAACTTTGCTGGTTGCAGATTTTGAAAACTGACAATTGCTGATTTTCTTTCATTTTGTTTTTTGGACAAAACAGACAGAAACTGTTACGCTGGCAACAAGGCAGGTAGACCCAAATGCAGACGCTGAGATCAGGCTGGCTTTTTAAAGGTTTTAATAAAAGTAGAAGAGTTCTTACAGTCAGGATTTTCAATTGCTCAAGGAACATGACATGAAGACGTTGAGCGCAGAAGACGATCTGGCAACGAGACAAGGGAAACGCCGACAATATATACACAGGAGGTAATGGGGAACAGGTGGAAACAATTAGCGTGGGGCAGACAATCACACAGGCGGGAAAACGCACAAAGGCAGGAGGTAAAGGGACCTGAAACGAGAGGGACGGTTAGACTTTCCAAAATAAAACAGACACGCCAGAACAGGATACAGAAACATGACAGACATGGAACTTAACATAACCGACGAGACATGACAGAAACAGAATGTATCAAAAACAGACCTCACTCTAGAAATGAATCAGTCAATCAAATTGATAAATTAGGTTGCAGAAAAAAAGACCTGCAAGTATCTCCGGCCCTAGTGTTTGTAGAGTAGATTATTGGACCATTACAGCTACGATTGAGCAGTAAATTAACACAACTGAATACTGAGTTAGATAATTTTAATAGCCTAAATGTGTTAGGTTACATTATGCGTCAACACATTAATATTTATGGAATGAGTTTGGAAATTCTGACTCCAAACTTAGCGCGCAGAGCCATTTGTAATGTATGTATACATCTTGTATATGGTGGAGCAGTTAGTGGGGAATCTACAGATGCATCAAGGTGTTTGTTGTTGGCTGTATAAAGGCTGAGAGTGTGTTTAGGTTGACAAGCCTGGTGATGTCACTGCTGTCAGGCATCCTTGTGTATGTGTGTGTTTGCGTGTATGTCTGAGGAATGCTAATGCAGAGGCTTGTGATCCCATGTGAACCAAGCAGGCAGTATTTATTATACAACTGGCAAGCAGCAAGTCTGAGCTCTGCTTACAGAGCAGGGAAGACAGACAGAGAGGCAGAGAGATGGATGGCTGGATAAAGAGTGAGTAAGACACTGTTGCGTGTGTGTGCAGTTAGGTTCAAACAGTATGCAACTATTTGCAATAGCAAAATATGTTTGGGGAAATATTATGCTGTCTGGATTCTGTTTTTTCAACATATCAAACAGAAACTGGTGTATGATTTAGTTTAGGAAAAGATGGTCAGCGTTACACTATTATAAAAATGTTAATGTTGAGTTGGGTTTGGTGATGAATAAGTAATCAATACAACGAGGTACAACAAGGTGTCGGACAAGTGACAAATTAAAGGAAAAACCTGAATACATTTCGGTAGAAGCATAATGAATACAGATGCAGTTACCAGATCTCAATCCAACTGATTCTGGAGCAACTTCTTAGACAGAGCTCTCCGTTACCATCATTAAAACACCAAATGATACATTTTGGGTGTCCATGTCTGTAGCATCCCCAGAAAATGATGGACTAACGCTTTACTGATGGTTCACAAAGTTTTATCGATGATACACGGCGCTGTAGCTCCGTGAACAAACTGTGAACACACAGTGAACACATCGTGAGAGCTAAGAATGAAAGCAAAAACAAAACATTACCATCCTTTTATATCCTAACCATGAATAGTAGCCAGTTAATCTTCCTATATTAGACCACAATCATAAGATATTATATTATAAACCTCCAAAAATGAATTATTATTATTATTACTATTTTACTATATACTATTTTTTCACAAACATTTAATTACCACTTTTTTTATCCCTTTTTAACTTGATGACAATATCTAAAGTGCTACATATTTAAATTGAAATGAAATGTTTAGTCACTCTTTTTGCTAAAATTAGCATAAAACATAGGAAATAGTCAGCACAAAATCACATATGAAATGCAGCTTTAATCTGTTTCATTCAAGCATGTTTCACCTTATATACTGCCGTTACTGCAAAATGCACTTTGTTCTTCAGACTTGCATTTAACCCAGGAATGTTAATTGTTTGTTAAGCATGACGTAGTTGCCATTTATTGGGCTAATATAGCAGTCTTGCTAGCTTACACACACTCACAAACAAAAAATAGTATGACATTTTCCTTCGTTTTGAAGACACACTTTTATCGTGCTTACACTCTTGCCATTGTACTGTATAAGCTCAAGTCAGGGGCATAAATATAGAGCAGGCCCTCCAATAATATGCTGGCAGAAAACAGGACCTTGGAAGTCAGAAATACACCTGTATTCAAAGAAGCACTCAATGTTAAATTAAATAAGGTGCCATTTGATACATATACCCTCTAAAAGGCAAACCCATCTCCTTCATGGTTTATATTTTTTGGGGTGAAATAGTCAGTAGCAATCTTTAACAAAATGATATGCCTATTCTACATAAACTATACAAACTATACAAAAAACTATTCAATTAAATGACTCATTTCTTATTTTCTTTGGTATTTTTGTCACATACAGATATGCAACAATGATTGCTGGGTAATATGTATGTTGATGTTGTCCAATGAAGTCTCTATTTGATCACGCGAGGAGACGCGGTTCAGACTGACAAGCTGAGCACATCTGCAAGTCGAGTGAGCAGTCATCATGCCTGAACATAAAAGCAGCAAGAAGAAAAGACGAGGAAGAAAAGAACAGGAGAAGGGAGCATAGCTCCCTAAATTATTAATAATAGTACATTTTATTTGTAAAGCGCTTTTCTAGACCAGCAAGCTAACTAGTAAACTAGTGTACACTAGGGCCCATCATAACAGCGTGCACTGGGGCCCGTTGTAACTACCTTACGCCACTGGCTCAAGTCTTTATAATATAACTAAATAATAACACAGCCTTAAGAAAATACTTGTGAAATGCATAAACAGGAAAAACAACAGATTATTTAAGCATGCTGGACCATGCTACACACTTGAAGAATCTATTGCTGTGTTCAAGTCATGTGGGATGGACGGTAGAGATGGGAAAGATTCCCATGTTTACAACTTACAAGCATTGCACTGTGCATTGACAATCTAGGATAATATCCAGTCAATTTGGATTCAATTACCTTGACTGATGGACTTTTTTCTATTTAATGTGTAATCCATCTGCGTGTAAAGAATGGTTGAGGTGGAGGAAATGAGAGCCAAAAATCTAATCCCTCACCCCTACCAATAGATATGAAATAACTGACGATGAGTTAATGAAATGACACTAATAGACTTTCATACATGGATCTTGAGTTACTGTAATGGCAATGATAGACTTATATGGATGTTGAGCTACTGTAATGACACTAATAGATATGTGAATTCTGAGTCACTGTTATGATAATACAAAACTTTAATATGCCATGGGGAGGGACAGCGGGGAGTGGGGGCAGGGATGCATGTATACGCAAAACATTTGAATTATCTGTCACTTTCTGTGCTATTTGCTGATACATATTTGAAAAAAACATTCATATATCTTTTAAGCTATTGGAGAGACACTCATGATGATGTTGATCATTTTTGATAAATGATTGATGAGTGAAATATGAATGATGGTAGTGTAAACTACAACAGGAACTAACTGAACCAGTGTGGCAGCGTGCAGATCTGCAGCAAGATCTGACCTGCTGGAACTGTATATATGAAAAGATGATTTTATTTTTGCCAATAACAGATAGTGTCAGTGTGGGACAGAGTTAGAGCTTGTAGAACGGGTGAAATGGGATTTGGGGCCAGTGCCAGCTGATGATAAGCCAGTCCAAATGGATTGGTAATGGCTATTCATCGGGGTGGCGAGCAGCTCGGCTGCTTTGACACTAATATGAATGCAGATTGAAATGTGGCTGAGGGACTTTGGCTTGAGGTAATAGCATGAAGGAGTGTGTGTCTGCGTGTGTGTGTATTAGTAAATATGTGTTCTTGTAAATATGTGCGTGTTGAGCTTCAGCTAATGTGGGGTTGCCATGGCTGATACTGCCACAGATGTGTTTGTTTTGCAGTTGCTGATAAACAACATTTTGGCAGATTTTTGTAGATGCAGCCCGTTTCACTGCCATTCAAATGAAAAATCAAACACTATGGAAAAAATATTGTAAAAAGTTATCAATGTATTGTTTTTATTAATGATTACATTTGCAGTTTTAATGTAGTCATTTTAATTATTTTAATTTAAAATAATTTGTAATCAAATAATTTAATTATTATTTTAATTTAATTTGTTCAATCATTCACCGCATGGGTATTTTGATATATTCAGCTGCTTACATTGCTTACAGCTTTCATCTCTAACCCTTAAAATGCCAGTTGAGCTGTTTTCATTTCTTACTTAACTGACAGTTCAACTGCTTTCACTGCTTACAATTCAAAGAACATTTCAGTTGCTTTTATGGCCTAGACATTGACGGACATTTAAGCTAATTTCATCTCTAACGGTTCAGCTGCTTTCAGTTTTTAATCTTCAACTGTTTAACTATTGTTTATGGACAACAGCTTTAAGTGCTTTCAGCCACTTCCGTTGCTTTCAGCTCTAACACTTCAACTAACACCTCCTTAATGCGTTCAACTGACAATTCTAACTTCATTGTTTCAAGTACAGCTGACTCTTCAACTTAAACCTTAACCCCTGCACAATATTTCACATGGAAGGAAGTAAAGTTTTAATACATTTGAAACCATTTATAGTCTTAATGGTTACATTTTCTTTTTTATTTGTAATAACATACACACACCACATAGGTATTTAGATAAATGTATGGGTCACAGTAATGAAATAATATAACTCCTTATAAATACCAGCAGTGTGCATGGTTGATATATATATATAATGTGTGTTGATTCTTTATGCATGCACACCTTATATGCATTTCCTGCCTGTAGGGGTATCCAGGCTAAATGTACGGTCTATAAACCCGTGGTGTGAACACACACACCACCTTAGCATTCATCTACTTGTTAACACCCTGACTTTTTCCATAGTTGAACTGGCCTGAGGAAAACAGAGATGCAATGCTTCCTCATACGTCATCGCTTGACAGAATCTGGTTCACGCTTCCCTCCCTCCCTGCAGTAGCATGAGAGTGGCTCACTAGCTTCCAGAACATATTGATCCCAAAATAACATCAAAGAGGCCGGCTGACTGACTTAAGATGTGCTGGGAGGGGAAGGCAAAGGCTGAAGGAGTAGGGAGAGGAGGAGGAAACCAGATCCAGCTACAGAGAAGATTGTACCTGGACAACAGAAAGGAGCCAGAGGTTGTACTTTTTTCCGTCAGTGTTTCGGATTTTACTGTTAAGAGATTTGGGATGTTTTAGTGCTGACTTTGAAATGTGGCCAAAAGGTAGAAAGTCATCTTTCTTTTTTTGACTATTCAGCAGTATTAGGTTTTAGATGTTGGAGTGATGGATTATTCATGATCAAATTTCTCCTTTTATTATTTCTGCTTACTTTTTTCATACTGAACTCAAAGGTCAATGGTTTGATCCCTGCAGCCAGCAGGGATAATTTAGGCATGGACATAAAAGAATAGCTCTTTCCTTTGTTTTTATTGTTGAAGTGTCCTCAAGCAAGGCATTTGGTGGCCTGACGGATCAGACTGTGGTTGAACCGCAGAGCTTCCAGTTTGATTGTGAAGACGGGCAGAGCAATTAAAGAGAGTTCATGCTCAAAAAAGCTTCCCTGAATAAAGAACAGAAGGACAGAATGGCAATACCCTGTACAGGTACATTAAGGTATCCTTTTGTTGCAGATACATTTCGGCACCCCTACCATTTGTAGCAACTGTCCTCACCAAATAGCAACAGCATCAGACTTTTGTTCACATGTTTAAAGTGACCTATGTCTTTGTTTTTTGGTCTTGTGAATAATGGCTGTTGTGTGAAGAAAATGTGGAAGTAGTGAAACACTGCAAAACACAAGTGTACAAAGCATCTCACCGTGGTTTGCATCTCGTCTCCATGACCACAATCTTTCCCTATCATTTACCAAGTAGTTTTAGTTGCCTAAACTTAACCAAAGAATAACTATGGAGGTTCATCCCTTTAACTATCAGAAACTACTTTGTATCTTCATTGTCAATCAAAAGGTAGACAATGCTCTAATGGGGGTCTTTTTTTTTTTGCCTCTGTGAAAAATGTACCATTCAGTACAAAAATCTACTCATCCTGTGTTTCTAGTTTAGAGTGTGCATCATCATCCTCAGTGTTTGGTTTAGCTTTCCATTCCCTTTGCTCATAACAATAATGTTGTGTGTCATTCCTGTACAAGCATTAGTGTAATTTTATTGTATTTCATCACAGTATAAAATGACCATTACAATCCTCAAAAATAACACTAAGAATATTGATTCTGGAGTCAATATGATGATATACCTCTAATAAGTTACTGATTTGTAAATTAATTAATATTTCCCCTTGTTACAGTTGTTGGGTTTGTGGGACAACTTTCATAATTTTATTGTACTATTTCTTTCAATGTGTGAAACAGCTTTGAATCCATCAGACTGTTGATTCATCTGGGCAGGACTGTAGATGCCTACCTGGATTTGATGATACAAAATGAGTATGGATTACAAATGTATGACAACAGTGATAATAGTAAATAAAGCTATGAGCATCAATGTACTGGTTTCCACTGCATGGAGGCATAAAACAAGCAAGAGACATCCCAAATGGCTGCCAAATTTCAATTGGTTTAAATTCCCTCATCAATACCAAATGGGTGTAAGTAAGAAATGAAAGGTGTGTGCCATTTGCCACATGGCTGATTTAGTAAGTAAGTTAAAATCATGTGATCCTAAAAGTCTAAATAGAATGTGAAGATTATAGACATTTAATATATTGTTTTTTATGTATATTTCATGAATTTTTAACTCAGTATTAGACTGCAACACACAGAGACACACAGAGGCATTAGCCCACATTAGAGGAGCTGTAAGAAATCGCACCGAGCATCATCAGGGAGTAGTGTAATGTGGAGATTGAGTTACAGCCACTGCTGTGTGAAGTGAACTTAAATGTGGAATATGCCTTTAGTCAGACAGCACTTAGGGGGCATATTGATCCGACAGTGAAAAGTAAGTGGGAGAAGATGGGTGTCAGAGCCTGAAGAGGAGGGGAGGGAAGAGAAATGAGAGAAGAAGAGACGGTCACCCACTGGAGGCAGAGCAAAAAGCTAATCTGTGCCAGGATAGAAGAGCAATATTTACTGGATTTGTCTCATTATTCTGTTGTTTTTCTCTCTTACTAGTACAGCCCATTCATGCTGAAATACTGCTACTACTGAGCTGAAACTGAAGGAAAACACAATGTGATGGGTTCCTGAATTTGGATTTCCAAATTACAATCACTAAAGCTATAGGAGTGAGACATTGCCTTTGCCCTCCTAAAAGTAAGGCAGAAGCTTTGGTAAAGATTGCCATGAAATTGTGTATGGATATTAATAGTCCCCAGAAGATCATTCCTAATGATTTTGTGGACTCCCTGACCCTCGTGTTATAGTCATATTGAAAGGTTAAAGGTTTTAGTTGAGAAATGTCAATATCAAGTGGTAGATTGCCATAACATTTATCCCCAGAGGATAAACTCTTTCCTTTCTGGACACTCAATGAGCCTTTCTCAAGTGCCATCCTCAGGCCAAAATGAGATTTGCCCAAAAGATATTTCATAATAGAAAGGGCATATTGCCTGACATTTACTGAACACACCCAATATTCCCAGAGGATGAAACCCTTTGATTTAAATGACCCCGTGATCTTTCCTATAGCACCCCCTTCAGGACAAAATTGACATTTTTGACCATGTCAAGCCTGTAAAAATTTATATTGTTTTTTGTTTGTTCTGTCCAACACTTTAACATTGTGGGACTAAAACTTTATACTTGCCCATATATACTTAAAAATGGGTGTGCATGCATCTGTTTATACTACATTAGTGTCTGGTTATAGGTGGACGTTTTCACCCATATGCCTGTCATAAATTTTGGTGGACCATCGCAGACATGAGCACATGACAAAGACCCTCTCATTTATCATGATGTGTAAAGCACCATGAAGTCTTGTAAATGTACGCCATGGAGATCCGTTAATGTAAAAGTAGTACAATATTTTGTGCACATTTGTTTACTTCTGAAATTGTCCATTTAGATGTTCACAACTTTTAATAGCTACATTGAATCAGAAAAGTATTTTTCCCCATTTTTTCTCCCGTTGGTTGTTAAATTGGTCAAAATAACATTTTAAGCAGCATTAAAATGAAACATTTTTAAAAAGTGACTCTTGGAAACCTAAAAAACACCCTGAATTAACTGCACATCTCTCTTGCCCTGTGGGTGGAGCGTTTCATTTAGCAATTATGCTGTTCATTTTGTCTTTACACCACGTACCTCCACTTCCATTTTATTTAACTGTGCTTCCTCACTCTCCCTCTCTGTGCTCCTGTCCTGTTCTTATCTTGTCGGGCTGATTTTATTCATCACAGCCATCACCTCGCCATCACCTCCACCCCATCCATGAAATACACTTTGCCAGAAAATTATCCAGAATTGATAACTGAGAGTTAATGAGAGTTTGTTTTCAGGCTATAACTCTTTTTAGTAGCTTGTGATGGGCTTTCGATGTGAGCAGCACCCCCTTTTCTTCCACACCTTCCCCCTGGTCCCAAAAAATATGAATCACTGATACAGCCGCTTAATGTGTGCTCTTTTGAATTCCCCGCCATCTCACTCCGTGGCACTGAACGTAGAGCTGTAAATAAAGGCCTTAATGCTCTTTGACAAATGGCCTCAAATGCTATGCAGGCGTTCTGCATGTGACAGGACGTTTTAGCAGAAAGGCAGCGGCAAAGGCTAATCAAAGACGGCGTGCTGAATGCAGACCACCGGCCTTTCCTCGCATGCTTATGAGTAATTGGTCCGAGAGGCGGGGTGTGTGTCATTAGGGGGAAAGTGTATGGACAATTGTTTTAGTTGGTTAATGGTGCGGCTGCTCCAGCTTTAGTTGTCTTCTCACCTCACTTCCCCCACGCCACGGTCAGCCAGCCAGCCAACTAGTCAATCAGTTCTCTTGTCAGAGGCTCCTGCAGCAGAAATGACTTCAGGACCCTCCCCCATGGCCAATGCCAAAACTAATAGGCCAATTAGTGTATGGGGATTGTTCTGATGGCTGCATGAGATAGAGACCCTAGCAACATGATGAGATCTGTGTATGTGTGTGTGTGTGTGTGCGCGTTAGATTTGACTGATTTTTTGAAGGCCATACAGGTGTTTCAGCACTGTAGCAGCAAAGACCCAGTGTCTCTAAATCTGATTTAAAAAATAAATAATAAAATAAAATAAACATAAAAAAATAAATATCTAAAATAAAATAAAAAATCTAGAGGGAGGCTCGCCCAACCCCTCCAGCTCCGTGATTGTCTGACTCAGTGCGTGCTGACAGAACCACCCTACGGGCAGCTGAAAGAAAATGGCGGAAATCCAAGCGCTCCTTGCCTATCATCTCTTCTCTCCTCTTTTTCCGCCTCCTTATCTGCAACTAAAAGCTCTTTTTTTCAATCCAAATTTCAATATTCCTTCTCCAAACCCAAAAAACTCTTTTCTATCTTCTCTACCCTCCTTGATCCCCCCACTCCCCCACCTCACTTCTACCGAGTGACTTTGTTAACTACTTCCTGGCTTCTGATTGGCTCTTTTAATCCTGCAACATGATTGGCTCTATTAATCCTGGCTTCTGATTGGCTCTTTTATTCCTGCAATGTGATTGGCTTATTTATTCCTGCAACCTGATTGGCTCTTTTAATCCTGGCTTCTGATTGGCTCTTTTAATCCTGCGATGTGAATGGTTCTTTTAATCCTTGATTCTAATTGGCTCTTTTAAGCATGGCTTCTAATTGGCACTTTCAATCCTGCGACATGATTGGCTCTTTTAATTCAGCAACTTGATTGGCTCTTTTATTCCTGTAATGTGATTGGCTTTTTTAATCCTGGCTTCTAATTGGTTCTTTTAATCCTAATCAAAACATTGCGGGTGTGTTGGCCTCAATCGCTTGTCATAGACAACAAGTGTCTGTGATCAATTCTTTTTAATGTTACATATGTCACATTGCATTGTGTAAGAGTGACAGGCTGTTATCACTACTGTGTGTTATATCTCAAATTAAAAGGAAATCACACATTGATTTGCAGTTTCTGATGCATTTCTGCCTCTTATGTTTGCATGTATGGTAAGTCATTGAATCTATCCAAAAAATATACAGGACATTTATCTCTTGAAAAGAAGAGACTGTCCTCACAAAAAATATGTATTTGTTATTTGTTCAAATGCCTAAAACGACCTGTGCTTTCATTTACTTGATTCATACCTGTAGTGGCAAAGGCCAAAAGTATTGAGTTGTGTTCTTGCCACCGAAAACTTAATTGGGAAGAGTCTGGGTGGATGGATAAGTCACCAATGAATCAGACAATCAGACCATTTGTTAACTGGTTGTTCATTCATTTCTTGTTTCCTACCTACAGTCAACGTTGATTTTGTTTTGCTTTTTTAACTATGACCGTGATCTTTGCCTGATCTTAACCAAGTTGTTTTTATTCCTAAACCTAACCAAACCTTAGGTGGCAGATCAAAAAACTGTCATATAAATCAAATTTTGCAGCAAACAATGTCATCCTGTCGACAGGGGCATCAGATCACATAAAATAGAAATAAGAACAAGCTTGATATACTGTATATTGTCTGCACTAAACTAGGAGGCACTGTTTTATCAGATATCCGTTATATCTGATATGAATCCCATTATCTTGTCATAACAAAGGAAATCAATAGGGTGTTAGGAATTCCATTTAGCAGTTACAAATTTGAAGCTGCCAGCTATGTTTGGATTCCCCCCTTTTCTGTATCAGGAAGAGTAAGTCTGCAGTGAGGAGCTTTGAGCCTTCATGGCTGCACTTTTGTGGAAGTGGAGGTCTTTGGGTTCATGGACACTTTAAAGCAGTGTCGATGATTTATTTAAAAAAAAAAAACTTCCTTTCATGATTTTGACAGTGTACTGCTATTTGGTTCATTTACCTTCACTCCATTCAAAATTTGTTGTCATATATTTATAAAATTCATTATTGGATTCAGTCTTTGACAAGACTTTTAGGGTAGTATTGGCTGTTGTGACAAAGCTTTCAGCAGACTGACAGCAGTGGCCTTGCTCAAAGGCACTTTAGCGGTGGTAATGAGGTAGGGGCAAGTGCTGCTCTTTTACTTCCCCCTACAGATTTATCCTACCAGACTGGAGATCGAACCGGTCGCCTTTCTGTCAAAATTGCGCTTCTAAGCTTTAGGACACCCCTGCCCACAGCTGGTCTTCCTGGGGTCCACATTCTATTATATTTTATTATTGCATTAGATTCAATTTTACTTGCTCACATGTAAACTGTAACTACTTTTAGTTTCCTGTAAGTTTATATGGTCTAAACCAGGGGTGTCAAACTCATTTTCACCGAGGGCCACATCAGCATAATGGTTGCCCTCGAAGGGCCAGATTAACAGTATGAATGTAACAAAATGCAATGTAATTTAAAATAAATTAAACTACACCTTATTATATTGTTAAATAACTGTTCTGTATTTATTATGTATTCAAGTTACAAATATTACATATGCATTTGCATAGATGTAAAAATAAATGTTCAGTTTGAAACCCACATTACTTGAATCAGTGTTCAAACTATTTAAGTAAATAAAGAAAAATATTATGAACAAGTTATGATATTAGCCCTTAACTTCATTCATAACTTTTTTCGTCACAGTCAAGGGGGACAGAACTATGGCACAACCAACATGTATGACAGAAGTAGCATTTTACAAAAAGAACAACAATGAGGTGATATATTAATATGTAGTTGGTTTTCTGTTTGCATCAGTATTATTTTTCTTTTTTTTCTTTCTTTCTTGTCTCAATTTTTAATGAATTTGTGTTTGTGTGTTCTCTTATTGTTTGTGTTATTTTGTGTTGTCTACTCAATAATAATTAAATAAAACAACAAAAAAAACAATGAGGTGATGCTGCCGGTCCTTGAACACACCAAGTAGATCCCTCCTCACCCTGAGACGCCATCTCACACACATCCTCATTCATAGATCATGTTCTGGAAATAACTAACACAAAACAAAATGCAAGCACAATCATTAAATTGTACACATATTCTACTGTTCTTAGTCTTGGTATAAATACATTCTATTTTAATTCAGGTTTTTAAAAATGCTTACCTATTTTTTCTGGCCGGATGTCTGACACCATTTTCCCTTGGTCAGAGTGTCAATGTCTGGTTTTAGGTCTTGTGCTGAGGCAATCTGCAAAACAGCGTGGAGGTTGTCATCGGTAATGCGTGGTCTGTGCTTGGTCTTGTTTAAATTCATTATTGAAAACATCTGTTCGCACAGATAGGTGCTCCCAAACATGGACAGAACACGAGCAGCATGAAGTCGGAGCTGTGGCATCAAACCAGGGGGCAGTAGACGGTAAAAGTCCTTGATTGCAGCATCCTGGAACTTTGCTCTCAGGCCACTATCGCTTTGAAGCTCAATTAACTCCATCTGAAGGTGATGGGGCGCACTGCAGACGTCGGCGGTGAAAGGATTGGCTAAGATGTCAAAACCAGAGTGCTGCGCTTTAAAGTCAGAGAAGCGCCGATCAAACTCACTTATTAACCGGTTCAGTTTGGTAGCCAACCGAGCACATGAAAAAGCACCGGGAACTGAGGCTGAGATGCTTTGACAAACAGGAAAGTGGGCGAGATTGTCCTGTTCCACCTGGCACTTCCATAGGTCGAGTTTACGCTGGAAAGCTGTGATCATGTCAGACATCTGTGTGATGACTTGTTTACGTCCCTGCAGTTTCTGATTCAGCTGAGCGAGATGCTCGGTTATGTCGCACAACATAGCAAAGTCACACAGCCAGTTTGGATCTGATTGTTCAGGCAAGGGTTTTCCTTTGCTCTGCATGAAAAGAGCAATTTCTTCTCTAAGCTCAAAAAATCATTTGAGGACTTTGCTCCTACTCAGCCACCTTACTTCTGTATGGTACAGCATATCTCCATGCTCTGAGCCCACCTCCTGCAAGAGCAGCTGGAACTGGCGGTGATTCAGGCCACGCACCTGAATAAAGTTCACTGTTTTCATGACCGTGGTCATTATATCATCCAGCTCCAAAACCTTTCCACACAGAGCTTCTTGATGGATAATGCAATGATACGTTATCAGGGGCGTGTGACAGTTACTTTTTTGCAATTTCTCCTTCATTAGTCCAACCAAGCCTGTTTTTCCTCCACACATCGCAGGTGCACCATCTGTAGTTAGTCCCACCAACTTTTCCCACGGCAATTTATTTTTACTTACAGACTTCTCCACTGCATCAAAAATGTCCCGGCCCATTGTGGTCCCATGCATTGCGGCTACATCCAAGAGCTCCTCAGTGACAGAGAGGTCCGGCTTCACGCCTCTAATAAAAATGGATAGATGCGCTGTATCCACGTTGTCTGTGCTTTCATCCACAGCTAATGAAAAAGCTAGACAGCTGCGTGTCTCTTCGGCCAGCTGTGTTGCTAGATTTCCTGCTAGTTCCTTAGTTCGGTCCGCAATGGTGTTTCTTGACAAACTGACATTTTGAAAAGTCTGTATATGGTCGGGGCACACCTGCTTACACACCTTCAGCATGCACTGCTTCAAAAATGCACCCTCTGAAAAAGACTTTGAAGCTCGGGCGATTTCTTCAGCCACAATAAAGCTAGCTTTCACTGCTGCATCGTTTTTGGCGGTAGCTTTTGTGAACACATTCTGCTGCGACTGCAGTCTGCCTTTTAATTCTGCTGCAATTCTTTGTTTTTCTTGGAGGCTAAATTTAGCATACTTAGCTCCGTGTTTGGTGTCAAAATGCCGACGTAGATTATACTCTTTCACGACCGACACTGCCTCATAACACAAAAGACATACTGGTTTTTCACCTTGAAGTACAAACATGTATTCGTTTTCCCATTGTTCGTGAAACTGCCTTCCTTGTGCATCAGTTTTTCTCTTCTTGGACATGTTGGGGTTAATTTGTGGAGATTTCTCAATTCCACTTGTTGGGAAAATCGCCTTGATGTCTAGCTAGTGGTGAGATACCGTTACCTTTGCGGGTAACAATCGAAATGCATTGTGGGAGATGTAGTTTATGGTCAATGCATGCTTTAAAGCAGCATAAACTTATTTTAAGACAATCATGCACAAGCTCTCGCGGGCCACATATAATGACGTGGCGGGCCACATTTGGCCCGCGGGCCTTGAGTTTGACACATGTGGTCTAAACCCTAGTGGGAAATTGGATATTGATGCTGCTTTTGAGTAATGTAACAGTACAATCTGAGTAATCTTACTTGTTTTAAGGATTATTTTAAGTAATTTTTGCATTTATTTACAGTTAAGAAGACATAGTGACAGGAAACATGGGGAGAGAAAGAAACAAGGGGAAATCATGCCACAAACGGTAGAATATGTCTGTGTCATGGTGTACAGCAGTCCCCTGGTAGATGCCTCTTGTGGAGGAACCGATTCATAGATCAGCATTGTGCTTTAATTATATACAGTTCCCTACAGTAACTGTGAACAAAGAAAATTATGGTGGGAATGTTTAACTTGTCTAACTGCTGAAAACTATTGTTTTGCAATTTTAATAGCCAAAATATCATTGTTTACATTGTTTTGCTGACTCTGTCATTGTGATAATCCTAATGTGATAAAAATGTTGTCATATAATAATCTTAACCATAATGTTGATGTATCTACAACATGTCCTGCAGCAACACACATGGCTCAAAGAAAGAGAAACATTTCTTATGGCTCAGCTGTGGAAGAGCAGAGGTGCCTCATCACACAACAAAGGCCACATACACCATCATCTATGAACTAAAGTAATCCCAAAACGTGTCAAGATTTGATTCAGATTAGGTGACAATGATTGAGCAATTACATTACGGCATATTGCTGACCGCTAGAGAGCAGTGATCACTGTGAGCAAAACGTTTGCAGTGGAAATAAACTTGCTTGAAAATCTGGTGTTATTGAAATGGAGCAGATTACAGAGCTTGTCTTCAACCTGCTTCATGTTGTCTTCGCTATCAACAATCTCCAATGGCATCAGAGGCTTGTAGGAGAAAACACAACCTGCCCAACTTGTAGGTCTCATGTGGTATGTCTGGCTCAGCTGTGGCTTAGACTACAATGTAGCAATGGAGCCTAAGTAGCCCCTGTAACACAGTTCCCTGACTGAAATTGAGCTGTTACAAATTGCATGTCCTAGATGACTGGAAACCAGAATTTTACATTTTACATTTACATTTGACACTTCATAACGTTTTGCAACTAATCAAATATTAATGCCTGATTTTCACTTGTAGTATTAGTGTTTTTTTCCATGGTGGTATTGCTACTTTGTGGTATTACTCCTTAAGGGATTTGAGTCCTTTTTCACCACTGTATGTAAATGTGGTGTCTGATTACTGACCAGCCGCATGCAAAGTGGGCTTTTAGAGAAGTGTAAAGCAGCACATGTACCTGCATTATGTGATTTCATGTCTTTATCTGGTTTCTCACAGTAATCTGGTTTGGTGTGTATGAAAACTAATTTAACTGCCAGCACCTAAAGGTGCATGAAGTCATGCAAATACACTCTGTATAGGTCCAAGGTTGTTTCCATAATATATTGTTTGTTAATGTATGCCCAGCTAGCAGCAGGGATTTCTGGCACCATTTTAATTACAGTCCCACAGGTTCCCGCTGTCGACTCCCTCCAACCTCCTGGTGCCACAGTGGAGCAGAAAAGGGAAATATCCCCAAGGAAATGCTGCTCTCGTCTCATCTGAGCAGAACTGTGGCAGCCATCTACTCAAATCTCCTCCAGCCAAGGGTATTTAACCCTCAAAGGCTTAAACACATGGAAATAGATAACGGTGGAATTATCGGTAGATTCTATGGAGAATAGGTGTGTGGCTTGTCCCAACGAGATAGGACAAAGTTCCTGGAGAGGCTGAAAAAGTCGACTTAAAACACTCTCTCACTTTATCTTCATTCTGTGTCTATGTCGCTCGCCGTAGAGTTTGACCTTGATGTGAACTCTGAGTTCTGTTCTGATGGCACCCGTTCTCTCTCTGTTCACGTCCTATTCTGACTTAAACTCTGCTCTGGGCTTGTTATGTGTATTATGTGTGTGTGCATGTCGGTTGTATTAGCAGCACATCTGTTTCCAGTATTAGCAGCTTCATTTGTAGGCTGATGAGGACCAGGTCCAGATCCCAGGGATTTTCCCTGGTGGCAGCAGAACGGCCGTCCACCATGATTCAGCGAGATTCACTTCACATCCTCAGCTAAACTCGCTGGACCTCATTTGTCAAGAGCGGCAAACATTTGATATGCAAAGGTGTGACAGGTCCTGGACCAGAATTTAAAGTGTTGTTTATGTACTCCCCCGTCTGCAGTTCTCTACGCTAATTGCTGTGGTGTTTTTGCTCCGCACCTCCCTGAGATCATTTGTCAGTCAAAAAGACGCACCAGCACTGACTTTTTTTCTATGGAAATTCAGGTGATGAAGTTAAGTTTCTGTATGGGTTAGGGTTTTTCTTTTTTAGTTATCACAATAGAAAAGTCATACATTATCTATACCTGCTTATCCTGACAAGAGGCCTGTTTCTCAAAACCACTCCTTACATGCATATCACAAATACTGTAGTTGCAGTACCAGGTTTCACAAATGACTGTGAGTTGCAGATACATTTGCAAGTCCTATAGGGCTCATGCATGCTCATACACTGGTCACAAGTATGGCATTTGTTTTCATTTGTTGGCATTATGGTACAATATGTCAAAATGAACTAAATGAAAGGATCTTGTTGCAGATCACAGCTTTCATGCTGCAAATTTGTTGAATGGGTTTCAGGGTCACAGTGGGTTGGATCCTTTCCCAGCATGCATTGGGCAAGAGGCACAGAGGGCACACCCTGGGCAGGTCGCCAGTCTGTCACAGGGCTGACACATAGTATAGAGAGACAACACATTCACCCCTATGAGCAATTCAGAGTCTACAGCTAAGCTAACCTGCGTGTCTTTAGACATAATATTACAATGAAAAAGGAACATCAGGTTCTGTTCAGGTACAAATAAAACCTCATTCAAAATAACATTGACATTTGTCAGTATGGAAATTACTCAAAATCCATCCCTACAACATAACCTCAACAGTATGGCATGTGATTTACTGCTTTCAGTGGCTTTGAAAGAACACCATTTCCAACGAGCCCCAGACAGTCAGTTAAATGTCACTGCTTGCCAGTCGAGTGGTGAGCTATGAGAATGGACAGGAAGGGACGAGCAGTGAAGGTGTGTTATAGACAGCAGAAATAAAAGCTAAAAAGATGATTAATGATGACATTAGAAAAGTGGAGATATTAAGTATAAGGAAAGTAGAATACATGCACTGCTGCACTGGTAAACATTTCATTGAAGCTGTGTTTTTTTTCTTTCTTTAAATGCTAACAAATGCATTGTTTAACTTAAAGGACTTCAGCTCTCTATGCAAAAGTGTGATAGAGGTCTTCCTGGGTACAATCGGTTTCTAGTATCCCAGACCCGACAGGAGAACTGAGACGGGCCGGGTATATGCAGTCTTATCGAGTTGGATAGGGTCCCGTTGTAACTGGTATCCATTAATATCTGAATGGATACAAGCAGACTCACCTCTGATCACATGGTGCATCAAAAAAATGTTTTTTGACACAAGAAGAGTTTGAACTGAAAGAATTACATGTACTGCTTCTCTTTTTGATCACAGGTGTGGCTTAATTGGTGGAGCATCATGCTGCTGCTAGTGTTGATGTTCTCTTTTAGTTTGGGTCTTTTTTTTTTGGGGGGGGGGGCATTTTGGATCAGGTCCAATTTTCCTCTGGTTTATTCTGATTGGGTTTGACTTTCCTTGGGTCCTTGGGTCCTTGTAAGATTGGGTCTCTTTTTCCGAACATCTATTTATGCACATTGGGTTCAGGGAGGTTTTTCATGGGTTAGCTTCAGAGTCCAGAATTTTGGACCATGTGAAGACCTCTAGAGTGCAACACTGTGACCTTATAACACAAATTTGAGAACTTCACAATCTATTATGTTTTTCATAAGGCACTGAGAAAAACATTATAGTGTGCCCCTTAGAGAGCACATGTCATTGAGGACAAACCATATTTTTACTTCGCAATGAGGAAGGTGGACTACTGATGGCCTTATTAACCATTTCCATCTCCACTACTCCTTTAGTCTAATGTCTCACTGTACCAACTACCAGCTTAGATGAAACACTGTGCCTTTACACATTATTTGCACACACCTTTTAACACTATTTTTTTTCTTTTTACAGTTACACATCTGAATGTGTAAAGGTACAAGCCTGGTGCTTGTTACATTTTTTTCCCTTTGCCAGCTAATTATCTGCTCTTCAGGTTCCCTCTGATTTTAAAAGGACTCAAGTGATTTCCAATTTATTCCTTTTGGTGAGGTTAGCATATTTGCAGTCCAGACTCTCACTTAAGTAACAGGATCTCTCATTTCCTTTGCTTGCCTCCTCACTACCTCGCTGTCAGCAAATACAGTACACAGAAAAAAATAATGCTAAATAGCATTTAAGAAAAAATAAGGTCTGAGATCTTTATGGAAAATCAGCTGGAATAGAAAATACACACACACACTTTCACTGTATGTGGCTGTTCTTAGATGATGCAGATGCTTTTAGAGCTAATGCATTTACATACATGCGCTCACGGTTTTCTAAATGATCACATGCTCATACAAACACACATAACCAAGCAGTGGATGGAGGGAGATGTACAGAATAGAAGGACTAAAAATGAGATTGTCTTCCCAGAAGTGGCCATTATCTCAGAAGGGAAACGACTGAAGATTTTTTATCACTTTGAGAGTATGGGGGCATGGGGGAGCTGGTGGTTTTGGTGGTGATGGAGATGGAGTTGGATTTGGGGCTAAGACGTCTTGAAGGCATCTACAGTATACAAAGTTGACACCTCCCATGCCATTGGCCGAGGACAGCATGGAGTCATTGAAATAGTACGAATGTGTCGACAATGCAGTTTCTGCTCTCACATGCCACTGTAGCTTGTGGGGTGAATGTGTGAAGTGACTAATTGCAGTTCCCTGCATATATAAGGGGCCTAAATATATCAGAATATTTATGTCAGTTCAGGGGCAGCCAGCCTGTACAGATGGCAGAGTGCTCAGATCTGCTTCCATTTTTAAATGCGCGTCATTGAATAATGTTGTGTTCCAGTTTAGCAAACCATACAACAATATAGAAGGTGGGAGTTATTCATGTAAAGAAATGCACAACTAGTTGATTAAGATTTTTTCAGTTGGTAGTGGCTGCTAGGAGCATTTACCATTTAAGCATTTAAGATTTTTTCCGCAAGGGTTGAACGAATAAGTCAGTTTAAGAGTTGTTATTTTAAGTCGACTCAACCTGTAGAGCTGCATCGATCCCATCCATATTTGGCACTATTTTAGTGGCCATTTTTCTGCCACTGTTTTCATGGATATAGCTAGCTAGCATTGTAGGTAGATGAACTCGCGATTCTCAACTCCCCTATAAAGCTCTGATTGTTTCTCTAACCGGCAAAAACAGCCGTCAGTGAGCCCAGCAACAGACCTATTTGAATTACTGAACAATCAGATATCTGGGCAGCGATTCAGCAGGCCTGGAACCAGGTTAGTTTCGGAGACTTTTGGTTAAACAAAATGAGCAGTTTGAAGACAATGAGAAGCTTTGTGCTCGGGTTACACAGATAATAACCACGACTTTTTTGATTTTTTGTAATCTCATATACTTTCTTTTAAATGCGTGTTCCTGTGTGCAAGATGGCAACTCTGCGTGTCCTGCATTCCTTGAGAGCAGTTCTTGTACACATTCTCGGAAATTAATGCTACATGTCTGCAAGATGTAATTAAGTGCATTAACCTGGGACATCAGGATGTGAAGTAAGGTCAGAAGTAATTTGGGACTGTCTGATCCACTGCATTGGAGACATTCTCGAATGCGTCCCATCAAAGTTTAGTGAAGAGGCTGCACACTGCACTTTATCAGAGGTGGGGAGGTTAACCAGATGTACATTTGCCAAAACAACCACTTAGTCCTCATCCTTGAAGTCTTTCCTCTTGTAAAACTGCAACATCCAGTTTCAAAACATGATAAAGCATAAAGTCCACCTTTGTATGACTTGTACGACATCTTCTTAGCCTCTTTCTGGTGCGCAAAGTCGACTTCCTGTCCATCCCACTGCACGTACAGTTAGTGCAAACCACAGTTTCTGTGGGTGTTTTCTCCCTGTTCTGCCACTAGAGGCATTAATAAGACCATTATGGCCGCACTCAAGAACAAACTTAGACAATTCACTCAGGTGAGACTTATTCCTGGCATGATTCGACACTGCTCTTCCAACAAGTGGATAGACAGGATGTGAAAATGATTGTCAAAATCTAATTTATCATAGATCTGTAATCTTAATAATTAAATCTACAGTATATCACACTGGTTGTCTTTGGGAAGCCAATTAACTGAACTCATTCTGTTGCACCATTTTCATACGAGTACCTGTACATGCACATATATTTTTATGTGTATTAGTTTTACATTGGGTTCATATCCTATGGCTCAAATCAGAAACAAGAAAGAATTACTCCCCCTCCATTGGGGCTGGATTATGGATTAAAGTGCAAGATTCAAACTAGGTCTGAGCACCACTCTTGTTCCATGAGATTCTATTGCAGTAAACATTGTTGTCACCAGTTTTTTCCCCTCAGCAGACGTGTTGAATCAGTGATGGGTGCTCATGCTCTGCAGATTTTCATTTCAAGCAAATGCCACAGAGGCTTATTTCACTGATTACTTTTACCTCCTCTCTGGTTGGAAGGTAATCAGTGAAATCAGCTGGTGTGACACATGGCTGTGTCTCACACATTGTTGCCCATCTCTGATCTAAATGCTGTTTCACAGCCTTTTGAAAGACTAAATCCTTTTGCTTGGTGTGAAAATGGATAGAAAATGTTATTGATCATTGTCTTATTTATATTTAAATGTTCTCTATCGTTTTGAGACTATCTCTTCACCTAGCTACATATTCCATATGTGTGGGGACATTCCCCACACGTGTGGGTGGAGAGATAGTCTCTTCACTCAGAGAACAACGGTTACAATGTAACCTACAGATATTCAAACATGCATATCAGTCCAACTAGGGATATACCACTAGCACATTTTCTCCCCTGATGCAGATTCTGATACCAATTCTGGTACATCTGGCATCACTAAATCCAAAGTCGTGATGCCCATTTTTAAATCTTCCAAATTCAGTTGGCACCAGGAAGTGTTAAACACTACAGCTCTCTCCTCCACTTTCCTCTGCTTTTCCCTCCTTTTTTTCCTGCCATCTGTCCTCTTTTTGTCCTCCCTCCAAACCTTTGTCCTCTTCACCCTTCCACTTCTGTCCGCCTCCTCCCTGTGAGAGATCAGAGAGGATCTTTCACCCCACTGAGCTCATAACACCAGGCCAAGAGGGAAACAAGTACAGCTTCATTCTGGCGGGGGGAAATATACTGAATGTGTGCGTGTGTTGTAACAACTTCAAATTTGTCCAAAGTCATTATAAGACACACAAAAAGCATCACATCCTGTCAAATATTATTTAGTTATAGTGATTGTTTGATATATACATGGCCTTTCATCAATTACCTCATGACTGACAGGAATTGAACATTTGTCTGTTTGTCCCATCAGCCGCATCCAGCATCTTTGGGATGAACTGTAATGCAAATCTGGTTCCAAACTCTGGTGGAAAGCCTGAAACTAGAAGAGTGGAGGCTGTTATTGCAGCAGATACTGCTGATATAGTGGTGACACTGTTCACCTCTTTCAATCCAAATTATGTCCTTATATCTATTGTGTTTGTGTGACTTATTTCATCTAGTGCTGGATTGAAGTGAAGGCATCCATGAATGCCTCATTCAGTGCTTTATGGGTTTGGGTTTAAGTCATATTTGTCAGGAGACCATGGCCAGATTATCCCGCTAGGGGGCACCATTGCTAAAACTAGCTGTGGGCCTCAATTGACCCTAGCTTTATTTTACTGACCTGTAATGTCGTATTATTTATTATAATTTTAATTCTTTCCTAAAAAGTTTCCTGAATGTAATTTGCCTATAGCTGTGCACTGACTAAAATATTCTACGTTACACTAGAAGTTAATTGGAATTGATTAATTGGAAGTGTACTGACTGAACAATCTATTTTACAATAACATAATAGGGCCATTGTAGGTACAAAAAATAATAATTACAGGAGCAGGTAATATTCAGAGAATCTATGAGATTAAAGTCGTAAAAAAATTGAGAAAAATTCACAAATTTACAAGAAAAAACTTGGAAAATCCTTTTTTGTCAAGGAACCACATTGCTTCAGTTTAGTGTGTTTACTGCGGAAACTACAACTGGCTGTTTGTTTTACAAACCAACTGCAAGAAAAACACAGACACAACCAGAGGTATACATAATACGCTTGACTCAAACTCATAATCCTTCAGAATTAATTATCTGTTTTATTGTGTCCTGCTGTACCACAAGTCCCATTTGAATTGCCCGTAGATGTTACCAGCGATATCCTATCTGTCCATTGCGTTACTGATGCACAAAAGCTATCACCTCATCCAAATCAGTAGGCTATGTTGTTTTCTTCTGAACAGGCCCCAAATGGCAACGTCTCTTCAAAGTCCAGATGCATATGATAATATGGGCTAAAATTAGTATTTCCTTATTGCTAAATCCAATTGCAAAGTATAATTTGATTAGGTCATCCACTGCAGGCATAATACATGGCAAGTGGTGGCGTCTGTGGTGTGATGAGGTTGATCCAACCTTGCAAAGTGTAGTGATGTGGATCCTTGACAAAAAACGTTATTTTCTCCCAGAGTTTTTTTTTTCTCACAAATGTATGATTTTATAATCAGATAATTTCCAAGTTTTTTTCTCCCAGATTTACAACTTTAATCTCGTAAATTCTGATATTTTTCTCAAAATGTTATCCCCCTCCCCTGACTCCGTAATTTTTATTTTTAACCTACAATAGCCCTAATATGCCGTTGTACTATTTTCCCTATTATTAGTATCAAATTACTATTACTATTAGGAAACCTCTTGGAAGATATTAGGAAATTAAAGTACAGACCTGTAAAATAAAGTGAAACCCATGTTCCAACAAATTTGTAATACATTATACCACAAACTAACTGACCCACAATGAATAAGGGTCCCTGACGCTCAGAAGCCCCAGGGCAGTTGCCTGCTTTTCCCAGTCGTTAATCGAGCCTTGCAGGAGACAGACCTCACCTCATTTGCTGTTTTACATTATTGGCTGCTATGGCTTAAGTTTGAAAAATCTGAGCTTTACTTAGTTACAGTAGGGGTGTCATGGCTGTACAACTGCACAATGAAATCAATAAGGAGGAACTAGCTCCACTCACACATACTAGACACTCCCCACTCCACTCCACAATCAGAGTTTGTTCTCCTTCATTACTCTCAGCCAGGCAGCTGCTTCTCGTCCTCTCTTTTCCATCATCTCATTTGTCTCTTGCTGTCTGTCTTCCTCACTCCCAGCTCTTTCTTATGTTTCATATGCATAATCTCTGCAAGTTGGCTCAATTTAGTGAAATTGAGTTTTGGTACTGCTGGTGCTGCTTGTGGTGGAAGGTTTGCTGGAAGCTGTAATCAATACTGGGGAGCCATGGGACAATTATGGAAAACAAGTAGCATTAAAACGCGTATTGCAGGGTAAATGTGGCTGATTGCTCAGCATAAGCCCTTTAAGTCATGTGACTTCTATCTTGTTAGTACACTTGTTTCATAATAGGTCAAGTTTTCATTAAATTATTTTTCTCACATATTAAAAGTACAAAACAATTAGTTCATAGTCAGAAAATTAATGAAGAACAATTTTGATGATGCCTTGAATGCTTGGACTTGGATCTTGTGATGGTAATTTTTCAATTTCAACTAAATGATTAATCAATTAATCAAAAAAAAAAAAGAATTCAGTAGCCTGAATACAAATGATGAAATAAGAGAAATCCTGTTGGCAGTGATGCCATGCAGCACTCACAAGCCATTCAGTGAATTGTTTTACCATGTTTTTACCCTCCATATTATTCATTTAGTTATTTTCTTTTCCTAGCATCCACTGGGACACTGCAGACAGGTTGGCAGTCTATAACACAGGAATAAACTTATGCATTATAAATTGATGGTATATTTTGCACAGTTTCATTACATGTTTCCTCTGCTGACCAGCTGAGCTCAGACTGCAGGGCCTCCTGGACTTGAGTGCTTGTTTGGATTTACGCTGTTAACAATGAACAAACACTGTTCCATGCATGTCCACACAGAGAGCTCCAATCCCTACATGCACTGTACAAACAGCGGCCATAATGCACAGCACAAGGAAAATAACAAAAGGGAAAGAGATGATAGGAAAATAGCCTGGTACCCTCGGAAACTCTAACGAGCTAAAATAGCTAACACTGAACTGATTATCTCATCCTGATTTTAAGTTTATGATACTAGTATCCGAAACTAATAAAATGCAGTGCCCACAAACTTAAAGCACATCAGTAATCATCATCTATATAATGCTCAAATGAAAATCCACATTTTTACCCACAGATGTAGAGAGCCTTACATCTGCAACCTACACAGTCTTGTATTGGCATTTTCCTAAAATAATGTCATTAACTGTAATGCTATAAACAGTGCTTTATGAATAAACTTAACTTACTTACTTGCTAAAAACGACTGCCTCACAGATAGTCTAGTTTAAAGACCCTGCTTCCATCCCTGTGTGTGCATCTTCCTTTAGGCTGAGTTTAGGGCTACAACATACAGCAGAGTGCCTGTGGCGAGGTGTTGCTCCCTCCTGTGCTTCTCCTTCTAGCTGTTTGTAATGCCACAGAGCTGCCAGCTATACAGTACATACCGAAAGACTACAATTTCCCCCCCAAGCTGCCACCATACTGTTCTGCCATCCCCGCACTGCAGAGGCCCCAAGTCTAAAGTGACATCTCTGTTCAAAATGAAAGCTTACACAGCAAGGCTGTACATACAACATAGAATATAGACTATAGAAAACCATGGCTATAGTGTTTGAGGGGATGGTTTCAGTCCTCAAGTTTTGGTTTACTGCTCACTGTTATCTTACTGGAGACAGAAAATCCAAACTTGGGCAATGGAAGAAGTCTGGAAGGAGCTTAGGAACATATTTCTCTTTGAACGGCATCATTGGAAGTTTTCTGTAGAATTTGGAGGCCAAACACTCGCCACCCACCACTGCAGACACTTCAGCCAGTTTTGATGAGTCAGTTGCCCTTCTGTCCTGAAACTCCAACTTACCAAGTTGTCCAGGCTGTCAGTGGAAGAGAAGCAGCTGGTGACTCCATGTGTTTTTGAGGACACACATGGCGGTCTTCACCCAGTCTCCTCAGGCCAGCAGAGGGAGTTGGCAGAGACGAGGACTGTGAGAGTCATTGGGAATTAACAAATACAGAAAATTTGGAGGAAAATGGGGAAGTGGCTCTCATCTAGTTTATTTTCTTTTTCTGCCCACTAGAGCTGAAATCCCATTGGCTGTTGCTGTGACTTCTATCAAGATTGACTCGTCTTTATTCAAACTTTATTCAACCCTATTACCCTGACACATTTTGTGTTTTAGCTCATAGTTGTTGGCCTAAACAATAGAACACTCATTAAGTACATGGCATTTGCTGTGGGGGGTTAGTGTTATAAAACCCTGATTAACTTTGCAAACAGTTTTTTGACACAAAAGAGAAAAGGCTGTCTTGTATGGAGTGAAAATAGTCTCAATATTATTTGTAAATGTGTATTCCATGATTTGTAACTGAAAAACAAGATTTGTAACTGAAAAACATGATTTGTAACTGAAAAAACAAGATTTGTAACTGAAAAAAAAAACCGATTTGAAAATATTTTACTTACAGACTTTTAACTTCAGCTCCTCAGATCTGATCCTTTTCGCTTTCAAAAAGCTTCCTGCGCATACAAATGTCTCCTGTTACGCACGGATCAGGTTACTTTCGCTTTCGGGATTTTGAGACTATTTTAACGCTGGTCCCAGCTCCACAGATTCGTAAATGCATGATGCGTTTAAGTGCTGGTGGAAAACTGGGACATCTGGGCTTTCGCCGTATTCGTGTTTAATTTCAAAGTGGGAAAGACGTTTTTCTAAATAGACAGAATAGCTTGTCGCCTCTCGATTAGAGCACATGCATTTACCAACCACAAACTCTATACAGTAACCTATATATGTAAATATATGGTTTAAATAAGCTACTGCTAGGTGGTAGAGTTGTTCTGCTGGGAAAACAGCCAGTCCAGGCAAAAACCTGAACCTACCCCTAACCACAGAGGGGCGACGCTACAATGGTGTTGTGTGGAAGCCCATTCCCCCGTCGAAATGTGTTTCCCTCCTGTTACAATTGTGTTTCCCGTAGCGTCGCCCCTCGGTGGTTAGGGGTAGGTTCATTATTTCCAAAATCATAAACAAAATTATATTATGGCAGCCATTTTACAATGCAGTCAAAAAAAAAAAAAAAACATTAAACATTATATAGAAACTAATTACGTTGGGTAAGTTCATCTCAAATATTATACTATAGAAATATTACTGTTACTATCTACCAAAGATAATAGTTTGGTGTGAAAACTGCATTTTTAATAGAAACATTTTTTTTAAGTATCCTGGATCAAAAATACATGTCTGGCATTTGTAACACAACTGCTGGAAAATTGGTTGAAAATTCAGTGAGTTACGATGATTTTAATTGTGGATAGACCTCCTGCCTTGATAGATTTACATGCATTAGGAGGCACGTATCGCTGTAATGAACAGCAGCGGCCAATGCAGTATCTATGTGTGTATACAGTAACTACGCAGCTAGCCAAGACTTACTAGGAATAGCTCAGACAAATGCTATGATATCTAGGCCTAGGTTGCACCTCTGTACTTTTGTTTGTACTGATCGAAATGTGTCATTCATAGTCGTGTTTACTTATTCTTGATTTGAATCAAAAGTTTGCCCATGTTAGATAATTGTATTTAGAGCTCTTTTACATACATCTTATTGTTCTTGTCCTTGTGTTTAGACATTTGACATTTGCCTTTTCTTTTGTTTCTCATTGTAAGGATATTGAAAAAGGTATGATTTTTGTATCGCTACTGAAACAGTATCAAAACAGAACTAGTATCGAAAAATTCCAAACAATAGAATCTCTCTCTAGATTCAGGACCAAATTGAATTAGCAGAAGAAGGTGAGTAGGATTTATGTTTATTTTAATTTAAATAGTGTTTTTATCTGAGTAAAGAGTAGGTGTCAGCATCAGCCACTGTCTTCTTCGTCCCAAAGTGCCACTGTGTGAGGTTCTGAAGTCGAGAAATAATACAGTGCTTGTACTCTGACTTCTGTGTACACATATGTTATTTGTGTGTGTGTTGGTGTGCAGATGCTCCTCTGTGTCACACACTCAAACTAACAGCCTGTACAATTTCTCTTTTTCTTTGAAGCGAGCTCTCAGTTGTTTTTATTATGGAAGAAAAAGAGTCCCATAATTGGGATAGATATAAGATTATATTGTGTTTCAGAAGAGGCCTTTGATATCACTGATAGTAACTTGGCTTTTTCGTCTTTGATTAGACATGAAAGCGCCATCGGCACAATGTGGCACAGCAGTGAGCTCAGGCTCACTCTGCTGTTTTAATGACCATTTGCTTTACATTTGCATAATATGTGGCAGTAAATAGAAACCTTTGCTTTAGATCAAAAAATATATTCATGCATTTATGTATATCTATCACTGAGTAGACAGAAATGGGCTACGATGATTACTTTCTGAGCTGACATAAAAGCCAAATTAAAGTTTGATTACAAAGCTTGTCAAGTCTTTCTGAGGGTTTGTACCTTATCGAGGTTTGGCTTTGATTGAGTTGGCGGTCACATTGAACAACAACACAGTAAATTGTGTTGTTGTTCGTGTTTGGCTTTGACTCATATGGCCTTTTTGAATGTACCTGACCTTGTAAATCCACACAGGCTTTTGGAAATGAGTGAATCTGAAGCTGAGGAACAATTCCTGAAGATGAACGTGAGACGAATCTTTCTCCGGAATGATGCAGGAAGACGACTGTTTTGTTTATGCCAATTCTTCTTTATGTCTTTCCCATAACCCACGATCCTCACTCAGACTCAGAGTTTGTCACTGAAAATAAAGGGAATGCATAAATAATACTTCAAATCACCCAGAGGTTTTGCCCTCCTTCCTGCAGCTAGAAATGACTGAGGTGAGGCTGTTGGACCTGAGAAGACATGGAGAAGCTACAGCCAGGATTGCTGTGTTTTGTTGATTGCTTCGAGGGTGTCTGTCTGTTTGTCTGAGCACTTTTTTATTTAGTACATTCAATCAACCACAGCATGCCCGTTTAATACCAGGGTCTATGATGGATAGACTATTTTCAGCTGGAGAATCAGGAGCCACGTTTACAAACTATAACTGCTGCTGTGTTGGACTGTTTGTTCTCTGGTTTGTCTCATGCTCTTTGTTAGAATATCAGCTCTTGCAATTTTTTTGGTTATTCATTGTGATTCTTTTTAACGTCATTGTTTTTGCCTCCTATTCCCCATATATGAGTGGAGTATGATTCACTGCCAGTGTTCTTTATATTCTGGATTCTGCACGAGTGTCAGTGTTTATCTATACATAGAAGAACTGCATCCTTTTCTGTTTCATTCTCTTTAAGAGCTCAAAGATCTCAAAATCTGGCTGGTGATCTCTCTTTTGTCCTAAACTTAGTCTTCCAGGCTTCACACTACCCCACAGAATTTTTAGTTTGTAGATAGATTGTTGGGGTACCTATTTATTATTATTATTATTATTATTATTATTATTATTATTATTGCCAAATATGCACTACAAGAAGTCATTAGCTACCATCACTTTTTGTTTCCTCTGTAATCATGACTGTACCATGTATGTAATGAATGACTAGATGGATTACTTTTCATACTGAGGAAAAAGATGAACCTATAGGGAGTGTCTTTTATAATTAGATTTCTATATGATTTATGGAAATCTATCTGCTATGGACATTAGAGATATGATCATTGGAAAGAGTAAGTTTTGCTGATTCTAGCAGTATACAGTATGTATGGCATCTGTGCATTATGGTTTGACTGCACAGCTCTGATAGGAAGCGGTGTGACACAAATTGTGTGAAATATGAAGCTGGGACCATGGTTGTGGTCAAGGCAAGGTCCATTCAAGCAAGTAAAAAAGCTGCTCAGTTTTGATTCCAGCACATATTTCCTAAACACATATGTTGTGCACATTGTAACATTTTGTTGCACAAGTAAACATCTCCTCTCATTTTTATATGACACACAGGTTCACAACTCTCCATACAAATTTGTTAAATGTTTTGCCACATTCATGCTGCAATACTTACGTGTCTGAGTTCACCAATGTTCCAATTCTTGAAAAACAGCGTTATGCATAGAAAAATAATCCGGGCACTTACTTGACATGAAACACACTTTACTGGACTTGTCACTCTCATTCTTTGTTTTTCACCTCTTGGCTTCTCATTGAAGTGAGTGTTGTTATCAGCTTGGGCTTGCTTCTCCTGATATTTCTTTAGTATGCAGATATTAGAATTGTTGTTAATCTGTGAAAAAACTGTTTTTCTGAGATGGAAGTATCTGTAGAGAAGAGATTTTGACTATCAGAGGGCTGTCTTGAATGTCGACACAGGAAACTTTTAAAAGCTGTTATTATTTTTTAACTTGGTCTAACTGTAGCTGGCGCATCCCTTGTTTTTGTCGGCATAATTACTCTTCCTTGGATCTACCTGAACTGCAGCTCACCTTAACACTAAATGGAGTAATTAGCCTGTGGAGACCACCTCCACCTCCACTAGGCTACAAATAGATCGTAACCCACAGAGAACGTCTGGCATCACTGGTGTGAACCACAGGTAGACAGGCCTAATGAATAGAGCCTGTGTGTGTGCGTGCATGTGTGTGTGTGTGGAGGAGAAAGACAGAGAAATGAAAAGTAGTGCCTGGGATGGACCCTCAGTACTCTGAGTACTGACTGAACTGTGTCCATATCAGCGAGTACAGAAAACGGTCAAATACTGAAAGTTGGGACTGAATTCTGGGTCTGACCATTCACTTGCTTTCAGATTGAATTAAAAATGATTTTTTCCCTTGCTTTATATGCATGAATTTATTGGCTGGTGTGTTTTTACAGTGCATAGTCATTTTTTTTGCAAACAAACAATATACTTACTGTATAGATGTCAGTTGTGGCTAGCTGTTGTGTTCATACTCACCACGTGTGTGCCTGTGTATGTGTGACAGCTCAGGCTTTGGCTGGTCCCAAAACATATTTCACTTATTATCACCCAGCTTTTCTCTTTGTTCCTCTTGCCTCAGTTGTGACCAGAACAACCTGCTAGGGCAGAAATAAGTTGAGGGCCCCAACTGAGCCCATACGTTAGTGTACATATGTGCCCATCAAGTACAATGCAAAGTAGAACACACATGGCATTGTAAGTATATTTTAAACCCCAGAGACCCAACAGTACTCATATCTTGAAGTATTACCAGGCCACAGGTTTGCAATGTGTCACTAACTTTGTGGTAATTTGATGAAATGCTAATTCATTTGGAAATATGCACCGTATAACAGAGTTTTATACGACTGTATTTTTTCCCCTCTACAAAAAAGGTCCAACTTAAAGTTTCATTAATTCAACTGGTATTGTGCTTTAGTGATGCACATTCCCAAATCATCCCAAACTACAATGACCTGGGATGTCTGGGGTCCTTGGGGGTCTGGGGCCCTGGGAAGTTGCCCACTTTTCTCTCTTGGTAATCCAGCCTTGCCTACTGTGAATCAGCTTCACACCCAGTCACAATTGCCTCTAAAAGTTGCTTCATGTTCAGTTGTTTTTCAATCAGATTTATTTTTTTCCGGATTTGAATGAGATTACTTTTAATGTTATACTATTTTAATTAACAGTATTACACAGGAGACCTTTATGAAAATAAGTAAATACCAGCTTTTTATTAACTTAAGGTAACATTGCTACCTAGACACGTGTTTATTGTGTGTCATCATTTTAATAACTCTGAAGCTATTACCATTAACATTTTTATTAGATTAATCTTTTGTAACATTGTATTTGTCATACCGCTTAATGCTGTCCTGCTTGGCTGCTGTGTGCTAAATTTGGTTATTAATAGCTTTGCTGTCTTTTGTTGGTTCATTGTTCTTGGCTACAATAGTTGTTGTTATTAACATGTTATGTTATTGCAGCTGTGTTTTGGTGCCTCCCTGTTGCTCTGCATGACTTGCACATCTTGAGAATGCTGATTATGCTGTAACTATTGTCACTACCTTACACCTTACTGTCTTATGTTGTAATATTTTATGTGATTTTATTGTTTGTTAGAACATCTTGCCAAATCACTAAAAGTTGAAAATGAGCTCGCTGGCTAACACTGGCACATTCACAGAATAATGTGTGTTGTCCTTGTAAATAAGTAAATTATAAATATAAATAAATAATAATAATTTTTTTAAAAGGGGGCTTTTGTTTTTACCCAGCAAAGTATCAGCACTGCTGTTTAAACATTTTAAATGATACTCGGCTTTAATGGGAAGTCGTGATTACATGTATGAGGGAGATGGATGTCTTGTGTTCTGTTACAGCTGTTCAAGTTCTTATCCACACACACACCAACACATACACTGACCCTAAAAGCTCAGCTCTAATTGGACAGTTTTGTGGGCCTGGTAACCTGTGTCCCTATTGGCCGTCCTACTTCTATACAACAATTCTAATAATAGCAAAAGCAATAATGATGATAGAACAATAATAATAATAGCAATGCAAAGGCAACAACTACCACAATCACTACTGCTGCTATTGAAGCCTAATCTTTTTAAGCCTAATTTTCCCTAATAGCCGCTAGGCTAACTGTGCAGATGCAAATGGACCCAATGGCTTTCCGTACAAATGCAGTGACCTGCTTTGGTCTGCTTGCAGCAACTAACATCCAGTTGGAGATAACTGTCTTCTCTTCTCTTTGTTTGTTTGATCTCTCGTGTGTCGCTTGAGCCGGCCGGCCGACCGCTCTGGGAGATTTGCTTTCCGTTGTAGCTGACCCCAGATTGGCTCTGTCGGGCTGAAGGTTGGGGATCAGAGGGCGGGAGGAGAGGGATTTGCTTTAACTACCCCTTCGGCTGCTTGTTTGTTGGCTTGTTGTTTGTCTCCTCCACTTGCTCTGAAGCTAAAGGCTTTCTGTGCCCTTGAAGTTCAACTCTTTTTTTCTCTCTGACTCCTTGCTGCTTTGCATAGCAAGATTGAAGAATGTGTGTGTATGTACCTGTTTGTGTTTGTGTATATTCATATTAATGTGTTGCGTTGCCGGGTTGCAGTAATAGAAGCCCCAGCATCATGGATTTGCTATGAGTGTGTGTTTTCATCTTGTTAACCAGCCATAGTTGTTGCAGTTTACACGTCTGTCAACACACAAGTACACACACACACACACACACTCCTGCATAAACACCACAACAAATAGAAAAAAATCTGGTCACATCGGTTGATTCACAGACGCAAAGGCTGCTCAATTAGTGTGAGCTGTGTGTGTGTGTGTGTGTGTGTGTGTGTGTGTGTGTGTGTGTGTGTGTGCACTTGTGGGTTCATTCAAGCACAGGCACAAGAGTGTGAGACAGCAGCCTGATGTGTTCATCAATCATGCTGTAACCAGTCTTTGTTTATTTGCATTTAGCAGACTCAAATGGAAGATGGGTTTTATGTACTTGGCAGTTTCACCACAACCTCTCTCTCTCTCTCTCTCTCTCTCTCCATTTCCCTCCTCCTTTTCTATCCATCTTTCTTCACTTTTTTCTCTCTCCCACTGGAAAACACTCATCCCTTTCTGTTTTTTTCCCCTTCATTTACTGCTTTGCTTAGCACCAGTTTTTGCCTCTTGAGTATTCTTAATTTTTATATTTTTCCTCGATATAAGGACTACAAATTTCACCTTGTTTCACCATGTTTCCGTTTTTTAATATTTAGTTTGACTTTTTGCTGTTTAGTTTTACTTTTCTGTTGTATAATATTACTGCACTTCTACTTAGTTGAATGTAAATGCATGCCCACAGTTTTTTTTTCTTTACCACCTGGTATTAACAAGCAATATGTATCTGGATATTTTATTAGGTTCAGGAAAAACACATTAATGCAGGTGTAAATGCTGCAGAACACATTGCAAACAGAATGCTATCTGATCACCCAGACTACATCTGGAGGCGGTCTGGCTTACATGTCATCTGATTTGAAGTGTAAAAGTGTAAATCTGTACAGCTTGGCCACATTCTGTAGAAAAAAATCTACCAAACATGTTGAAAGGTCACTTGACCCCACCTTTTTCTGCTATCTGAAGCTGCCAGCCAAAAATATGGCAGCATCACTTCGAGACATCGAGACTGCATCACAAATCCAGCAAAACTGAGATAACAAGAACACTTATAATTGGGGCGGCTGTGGCTCAGCAGTGGGTCATCCATTTTCACAGGGTTGGCGGTGCGATCCCCAGTCCACATGTCGAAGTGTCCTTGGGAAAGACACTGAACCCCAAATTGCTCATGATGGTCAGGACAGCACCTTGCATATTAACTTAGTGTGAAAAAAATGCAGCTATTTATTAATTCCAGGTGTAAATGCAAAGGCTCATTGTCAGATGTCATAACCCAGATAACATATCCACATACAGATACAGATGTTGAGACCAGTTGAAAATAGGTCTTAGATTAAAACCCTAATTTTCTTATGTTCTTTTTTTTTGTACAGCTCATACTGTATGTCCTGTATGTAAAACTTTAATTTGCTAAATTGGGCTGAAAATAAGATATTTATCTGTGTTCTGTTTCATTCCTTGGTTTTTAAATTAGTCTTAAACTTGGTTATGGGTAACATTAAAAATGATTTAATTGGGCTTTCCTAAATGATGCCAGAATTGGCCTGGCAGTTTACATAATAAAATGCATTTAGGACCAATAAAAATCACCACAGATACATTTGGAACCCAGATTTTAAAAACAAAAAAATATGTTGTGTTCAAATAAATACAGTTATAAATCAAAGAGAGAAAAAAAATAGTACAGCTATTCCCTCTAAAGTGTACAATTTATTAATGTATTAATTCACAACACTGACCAAACGATAATATGTTGTCAGTTGTAAAAGAGGGCTCGGGATGGTTTTTTTTATCGATATAAATGTATGTATTTCAGAGAGCATTTCTCAGCATTAGTGAATAGACTGGAGCTGTTTTGAATATATCTGTCTCTCCTGTCTGCCGTTGTATGGGCCACTATTGACCTTTCTCTCTCCTGACTGATGCTAATGGCTATTTACATTTGCTTCGGCAACACTCTGACGAAACAGCGTTTGATTACATGTTTGGACGGAAGAAGAATTACCCTCGGCTTACACTGTCATAACGCAGCGATAAGCCTTAATAATCAGAGTCCATTGGGAAAAATAAAACCAGCTCACTGTTAATGCCTCTCACTGGAATCGTATTTATATCTCAAATCTTTTCGTTTGTCCCTCGTCTTTTCTTTTAGTGTCAAAGGGATGAGTGGACGAGGTTAAGTCTATGATTTACTCCCCAAGTCATTCATCCTGCGCTTATTGATTCCATCTCAAATTTAACTTTCAGATTGGCACAGACTCCATTAGAAAGTAATAACTGGCTGGGTCAATAAGTGGGAGCTGTACCAGTAATGTGTAGATTGAATGTAGGTTTATTGGAATGCCCCATTAAGCACTGGCAGGATTGTGGGATCGGGGTGGAGGGTTGAGGAGGGGTTGGACATCTATCATCCTGTCCTGTGTTCAGCCAACGGTGATGGGAACAGAATAGGGGACAAAGCACTCTTCCAGTAAATTCATCATCTCCTCATTTTTATCTCTCCTTTAACAGCGAGTCTCAAGGAGGAGAGGGGTCAGGGTGTGTGCACGTGTGTGTGTGTGTGTGTGTGTGTGTGTGCATGAGAATGTGTGTGTGGAGGGTACCTAGAGTGAAATATGGCCCTCCTGTCAGTCTGACCAAATCAGGAATGAGACGTCATTCCCCTTTCTCCATGCTCTATGCACAGCAGACAGAAAGATTGAGATATGGCAGGCAGCTGATGTGTTTGGGCATGAGCCATTTATAAATGTATATAGATGGGGGGGGATGCAAGGAGCTAAATGAAGATAGAAAATAGAGGTGAGTCCAATGGTATTCAAATGAAGCCAAAGTCAACCTTTCATAAAATATTTGGCCTCCTCCTTCACAGCCATATTGAACTTTATGCAAATGGTTGAAGTATTTTGTTCAGTAATTGTTGTTTTGTCATGGTAGATTGCAGACCTGACAAAAGCAGCCTGTGATGTAATTTCTCCCTCACATAAAAAAAACTATTACTGATGTTAAATTCATTCTTGATTCTTGAATACTTGAAGTACTTTGAGGTGGTTTTTGAAATTTGAGAAATAGGCCTAGTTTGTTAATGCTAGACGAAAGGCCATTAGGTCATTTGAATCTAAAGGGTTTCTCCTTTGGAGTGCATAAATGTGCTAGATAAATTATACTGAAGTCGACTTTTACATTTAGATTTAAAGGTTGTTCTTGTGTACAAGGAGGATTTTTGGCGTGATTCTCGTGATGTTGCTCTTCAGAAAAGGTCAAAAAAAAAAAAAAAACATCTTAATCAAGGAACACTTACTAGCTTTTTTCTGACCTTTTAACTGACCATGAAATGTGATTGAAAGCTTCATAAAAAAGTAGTAAGTGGATCTTGATGTTCTTTCCAATCGTCAAGCTACTATTTCCAAGATCATGAGTTTAACTGTCATGCGCGACTAAACAGGTCCTTTTTTTCCAAAAGAGCCCATAGAAGTGTTTTATGGATTGGCCACTATCATCAAGAGTTGTGGCTGTTTAAGGTTAGATTGTGGTCATGGTTAAGAGACACCAATGTTGACTGAAGGAAATGGGATGCAAATCCCAGTCAGACACTTTGTACATCCAAACATCCATCTCCTCCCTAAAGATACAGTCACAGTAGCTTTCTAGCCAATGAATCTGCCCCACACTCAGCCCCGAAAAAGGATGCAATGTCACGGTTCCATTGTGGGTAATAAGTATTGAGCAGAGCGATCTTGAACTGTAAATAGTTTGAAAGAGGGATGATACGTTTTGCAGTCTGCTGGTGTAATATTATACTAAACAGTGTGATGGCATATGTTATGTAATGATTTATTCATTCCCAAACACAGAGCAACAGTGTATCTATTGACCCACAGTGCACATGTGCACAGTCAAAATTGAACAAAGATTAACACTGACCTGCGAATCGGCTGGAGGTTGCACCGAAACAGAAAACGCAGTTGAAGCTAAGTCCTTTGGGCTTCAATTGAAGTGAATGGGCGATGGAAGTGTCATGCTGTGGCTCAGGAGGCAGAGTGGGTCGTCCACTGGTCACAGAGTTGATGATTCGATCCCAACCTCCTCCTGTCCACATGTTGAAGTGTCCTTGGAAAAGACACTGAACCCCAAAGCTCCCAATAGTTAGCCAGCACCTTGCGTGGTAGCTTGCTGCCATCGGTGTGTGTGTGTGTGTGTGCGTGTATGGGTGAATGAGCGGCAAAATAAAGCGCTTGTAAAGCGCTTTGGATAAAAGCGCTATATAAATGTAGCCATTTACCATTTAGCCATTTAATGTGACAGTACATGAAAGGGTTTTTGTGTTTCAAACAGAGAGGACATACATTATTCGTATGACTGCAAGAGGTTGCTTGTCAGGCAAACACTAACAGAAGTCAAACTAGACTGTTTATTCTTGATCTTGGAAAACAGCAGCTGACAAACAATCTCCGAGGTCCACTTACTTGCTTGTACTGGAGCTGTCCACTGTATCACACTCTTCATACCCAATTGTCCTGGAATTGTATGAATGTTCAAACTTATATCACTGAGCACCTGCTTGTCCATAAGAGATAAGATAAGATAAGATACGCCTTTAATGCGGGGACATTTTTTAATCATTTACATTTTTAAATTTTTTCATGTTGCCTAACCTTAAAAGGTTGTTTTAAGTGTTGGACCAAATGACCAATGCTGTTGTTTAACTGGTGAGGTCAGGGGGGTCACCAAAACTTACCATATTAGTGAGATTTCATACTCTGTAACAAAGTGTAGGATGGACAGACAAGTTTACCCTGGGTGCATCAGTTGAAAACAGAACACGAAATTAGGAGTAAAGCAACCCCACAGCATGTGATCAGGACAACAATAGCCTCATATGTTACCATTGATGTTAAATTATTTTATTTGGTCGCTGGTGCCAACAGATGTTCTCAGGGGCCAAAGAGGTGACATTAAAGAGCTTAGTTTTAGTCCTGGAGACTGTAACATGTAGGACATTGAGAGCCAGTCTGCCATTGTAGAGACCTTATCAGTCCCCAGCAGGACCAAGTGCTGGAAGAAAGCTTCATTTTAACTCCCCCTAAAAGTGAGATCAGCAGACTTTCCTGTGGTATAACCCACCCATTATGAACCACACAGAGATGTACATTTCAAAACTTTTCTGACAAACAAATAAAAAAAAGGGTTTTCTACATGAATTAGACATACTTTTTGAGATTTGTACCACAACTCTTCTTGTTGCTGACAAGGTGCAGCCCTCCTTTTTTCACTGAGGGCTTTCAATGTGATTAAGGGATTTTACCTCCTTTCCCCTCAGGCATATTAAAATATTAGCTGGAATATTATGTCATCACTGTGTGTCTGCGTAGTCACAATCATGTGAACACATTACAAGATCAGCCTGTGATAGAAACGTGTGTTCTCAATGATCTGATTTGATTTTGTTGCACATTGCTTTATAAACTTGCATATAGACTGAATGAGGACTACTTATTTGAAACTACTATACTATCCTTTTCATTTAACCAGAAACAGAAAGTCTCGCTCAAGGAAAAGTCTCACTCTGAAATCTCGCAAGAGGTCGAGGATCTTACTCTTTAACAAAACGGTCTGTCTCTGTAGGGATCCTTTCCACAATGTTGCCAGACACTTCGAATTACAGCCTGATCCTGTCAGTGGCAAAAACAAGCACTTTCAGTTAATGTACTTTTTTCGCAGATGCCAGCAGAGGCTATCTACTGGACCAATTCCAAAACTTTTGGTAACTATTAGTCATTTCAACCCCAAAATTTGTAAAAATAGGGCCCAGGTTTAAGTTTCCCTTTAATGCTAAGCTGACCTGTAAAAAAGAATTCTCCTTTCTACAAAAGCAAAACTGCTGAAAGGGAAATTCTATTTTGGTATATAAATGGAAAATAGCAAGAACTTTGAGGCTTAATGGCTTTAAGGCAATTAAAAGATGTTACAAGTTTGGAACAATCTTGCAGTAGCTCAGTTTCCAAGACAGTTATTACTTGTAGCTAACTAATAAGTACTATGGGCCACACAAAGCTCCAAAAATCACAAATTTGATATTTGATGGTTTATTTTCTCTCAGAGACAGAAATGTGAAACTGTCTACAAATTTCTGCCGGGCTCGGAGGAGAGGAGTTAAAATCTCACCTCCATTTCTCGCTGAAGAATAGACAACCCGTGTTGACGGCGTCTTCCCCACCATTTTCTCATCCAGACTCGTATAGCTTTCTGCTTTTGTTTTTTTCTCACTGCAAAGCATTGCTACAGCAAGTTGTTGCACTACGTCAGTCTCCATTTTGTTTACATCTGCTTCCCCATGAGATCACGTGAGGTGGTGCATTGCTCCCTCTGGCACGATAATCTTAAGAATATCCTGTGTGTGATGTGCCATTATTTTAAAATCGGTTAGGATTTTAAAACTCCTGCAGTCTGACACAGCCTTAGGGACAACTATGGCTCGAAAAGATCTCAATCACTTTGACTACTCTCAGACTACTGTTTTGACTTCAATAAATGAAATGTTTATACTTTAAATTGTACAAATTTGTCTTAATAAATTGTGGTTGCAATAGCTGGATTTGTTTTGTGAAATGTATAATAAGCTTATTTCTCGATTCCCCCCCCCCAATCCTCTCTCTCCACTTTAGTGTTTTCACAGTGTTGTTGTTGTGGGGACAGTGGAATTTAAGCCTCCATCAGTTCTTCCTTCATGCACAGGCGTGTGGTGTGTGTGTGTGTGTGATATTTGCAGCTAATCAGTCTCTTCACTGCTCTGGCATTGAGTGTGAGATGTGAGGTGTTTAATTCCATCAGACAGGATTACATGCACACACACAGCAGAGGAGCAGCTCACTCGGTGGGCTGACTGATAGGTGGGATTTCATCACTGACAAAACAGTTCTATCATCAAACTGGAAACACCAAACTCCAGTTGCTCACATCGTGACAGGCAAGGCAGCTTTGATCTCAGCTCCTTTTTTAAACGACAGTTTTCATCCATTACCTGAATTCAGTAAAGCCACTCTTTGTTATTCTGTGGAGCTAGCCATCTAGACTTCACTGAATAATGATGCCTTTCAGGCTGAATTGTTTCAGAAGCGCTGCATTCAAAATGTTGTGAAAACTGACCACAGTCCTACATTTGCTCACCCATAACTTTAGCTTCAGCTTTACATGACAGCCCCACTATGTTTGACTTTCTACCTGTATTTTGTTTCTATTGATGGGAGTAATTAAATATTCTATATACCGGATAAGCAATTTGTGGATCTGAAAATGTGCCTCAGGCATCTGAAAAATGCTACGAATACAATTATACACTTTTCCTGGCAAATGACAGTCTTGTTAGACAATTTGGGAAGTTCTACTACTTATATTTCTACTACTAGTGGCAGTTGATCATGTTGCTTCAGAGCAAGAAAATTAAAATGATATGCAATTGGTAACCCACCCTTGCTAGATATCCATGCTCCGCAGAGGATGAACCTAGCTAAATCATGACTATGTAGCTGTATTTCATCCAGCAATTTCATAATGAAGGGTGTGGGGCACGTTATAGCTACTAGGCTTTGGCTTTGGGCTTTTATCTTCCTCTTGCCTTAAGTAGGTCTGTTAAACCATCATGCAACTTCTGAGGAAGAGACACATTATCAGATATTGAGCCTATGATTCACAAACTGTGGCACAGGATTGCTGGTGCTGGCTCTCTCTCACTCTCTCTCTCACACACACACACACACACATTGTCCCACCTCCCAGGCCCCTGCCTTGCCACCGCCACCCCTCATCTCCCTCCATAATTAGATTGGGCTGCTCCCAAGAGAAATACATTTGCCAGGTAGCTTTTTTTTTTAATCTGTCGTTCCAAGGAGTGGCTCCAGCGACTCTACTCATTTATTAGCTGGATTCACCTCACCATTCCCACACCTTATCGCAAATTGCTGGGAGCAGGTTAACACTAAATGTCTAATTGACAGAATATTTATGCATTTCCACCAGTCAGTCTGGCTTTAAGGGGCCGCTGACTTGTCCAAGAGCCGTGTCGTAGAGAGACGCATCGCTGGGGGCAAGAAAAGACAAATTTGTTTTTCATGCTACAGTGCCTTACTTCAGGTGCAAGGATTTGTTTTTCACATCTTCAGATGTTTTCAAAGTGTCTTCGAAAGATATTCTGGACAGTCCAGAAAATCACTGGGGTTATTACTTGTGTATTAATGATAATTAGTTTAGGCCAGAAACACACACAAAATCCTTACAGAGCCTGTTTACATCTGGTATTAATATTTATTTCCTCCCAGGTTTCAACAAAAGAAGTGGTTTCTATGTGTGGTGTGACAACTTACAGCCTGTAACTGATGATCAATGATCGCTTAGTAATTACTGTGGATAAGTGTCTGCACTTGTGTGTATCAGGGCATCTGTGCATAAGACCAACCAACAATAAGGCCCTCTTAATGTTTTTAGGACAAGCCAGTGCAACTGTTTTCATGCAGGGATGAATTTTGCTGAGAATGCAGATCTTTTTTTCAGCACTAGTTATTTAGATTCACACTGGGACTCTGTCAGGACAACCAGCTTCAATGTTTTTTTTTATTTTCTGGATTTTTTTGAAAGACACAATTGCCTTCAGGTTTCTGTTGTTTGCAGATTTTAGTTCAGATATTCACCTAGGGCCTCATTACAGAAAAAAAATGTCCTAACTGCTGGTCCTATCTTTACTTAAATTTCAAAGATAGGAAAAATCCTATCTTCCTATTACAGAAGCAATTCCTAAACACTGTGTCCTATCCTATTTCAGAACTTGTATCTTATCTTAACTTAAAAAATCCTAACAAGAACTGTAAACTTGATTCTTCAGTTGGCTCTGTATCTGTGTTTAGAATGTACACGAGACTGCCTGTATCCTTGATTAGAATATAACCATAGTCTGGTCATAGCCATGTCATCTGGATTACGTTTTTTATCAACATTTTGAACATTTATAATGTTTTTATGAAACATATGTGCAAAGTTGCAGAATGTTCATACTGAACAAATCTGCAAAACATTCATTGGCAACTTTTATTTTCTAAAATATCCGCTCATGGTAGCTAAGGCATGATTACCATTTTTATGGTTTTAAGCCAACAGAAGGCATTTGGTTAAGACTGGGAAAAGATAGTCATCTTGGTTAAATACTGAAAAAGCCAACAGTGACATGAGAGAGGACGTGCCCAGTCTTGTGCTTCGCACACTGACCATCCACCCCATCTTTCTTACAACTTAAGAAAAAACATTCTGCTAGTGAACATAATCTACAAGGCTATTACAATTCCTCCAGAACATATTAGCCAAAACCATTTAGTAGTACAATCACACAATTGTTATTTGTAAGAGACAGGGTTACAATTGTACATAATCCTGCTCTGCTAAATACAAAGCAGCGACATTAGAGCCTTCCTCTTCGTGTTCATTTTGCTATGAACAAAACTAGCCACAGCCAACGGTAGCTGCACAACCTGCAAGCAGTCACTACATCACCACGTTTACAGCACCACCTATTAACATGGATGAATTTATTTAGCCTTCTCACTGTATGGTGAATCTACCCCGTTCAATCAAAAAGAAATATTCTAGATGTATTGTGCTTCACTTTATACACAGTTTCACAAAGTTGGTATCCATGAATACCTTTGAATTTCTGTTTGATAAAGAAAACTTTGTACTTTCTGAATAGAAAAATATAAACTCATTCAGCCCAAGTTGTCCTTACTTGCATATATGGTTTATTTCAACACAAATCTGATGTCAGAGAAGAAATTGTATACATACGTATACATGGACACAATGCCATTGCAGTTCTTAAAGATGCTTTACTTTGTCTCTGTTTAAATCCTTCAACAGTCTCGCATTAAACACATCATATGAGGAGATATCAAGTATGGGGACTCTGTGTCTCTAGGTACCGGACACAACCAGTTATTCACACATGTGATATAAGGAGCAAGGCCCATCTTCAAGGTCCTTGTAATCTCAACTACTGGATAATTCGCATCTGCCACAGTGTGAAGGCATTTGCGGTTCCTCATGTTACCCATCTATGACACAGTTCATCAATTTTTCTACCACACCTCTAGAATTGAAAATATACAACATGTGTTTGCAATAATGGGCCCAGCAGTGAAGAGAGAAAAGTTGAGAGAAGAAGTTGAAGAGGTAAACCAGTAAGGTGTAAGAGGTAAAAGTTAGTGTCTGAGTTGTCTGCTGTATTGCACAGGCTCTGGCTGGATTCATGCGTAAAAGTTAATTTGTGTTTGTTTATGTCAGAGATATGCACTGGAGACATGTTGCACTCACACTCTGGTGGTAAAGCGTGTCTCCGCTCACCTCCAAAAAGTGGTTTGGTTGATCCTCTCTTTCATGCATCCTGCTTGCATTTACACCTTGAATTAATGCATTTTTATTTTCCACTGCCTGACTGCAGTTTGATTACCCAGGATACATGTTATTGTCAGGTGTAAAGAGGGTCAAAAACACACATTTGTGAACAGATGAACACACACAAACATATATACCCACAACAGCCAGTCTGTCAGCCATCTTTGCCAGCATGGTGTTTGCTTTAAAAGCCTTGTCGCCAGCAACTTTTTTTCCAGCCAGGAAACAGCGGCTTTGTCATTAGCCAGTAGCAGGTGACGGGGTCCATATCCAGAACTGTGGGTTGAGGGGGTTGGGGGGGGGACCCCAGAGGAGGCGTTAATCGAATTTCTTGCTGTCCAGCACTCAAGCGGATCCCCACTGTACGAGATTATGCCCTGCAAACTCTCATTGCCTGCCAAAAACTCTGTTTATCAGCTCACCGAGGCAATTTCAAATGCACCTCGAAAAGCCTCAGCATTGGCGGCAGCTGTGGCAGCAACAGCGACAGCTTGGCATGCAGCATCTTATCCATTGAGGTGTCTTAATCTTGTCAGGAGGTGTGCACCCCAGGTCGGTCAAATCTCTATTTTCTTCGCCTTCTTCCTCCGCAGTTGTATATGTCAGGGTCAGGTGGGGTCAAGAGAGTGAAAGAGGGGAGGGGGGTGAGAAACAAAGATAGGAGAAACAAGGATACCTGAAGAAAGAAAAAACAGGTGGAGTCCAGACAAAGTGAGATAGAGCTTCAGTGTCAATGAGGCATCACACCTACAGATCTGCCAAATCCAATAGCAGGGCAATAAGAGGGAGAAACAAATAGAATGCTGGGGTTTGACTGTTATATGGGTTTGCCAATATTTCTTGCAGATAGTGGTCTTTTATTAAGAATTGGATATCTGGTAGTCAGTGTCACCCACCTCTGACAAGTTGGATTGATGTTTCTCCATGTCTTTTTACCCCCAACACACCAGAGAACTCACTGTGAAACCTGAAACCTGGCTTAAATGGATAATTCTGGTTTATTACAACACAGGGTTTATTTTTGTAATTTTGTCCACTGTTTCTTTCGGTTGCAATAACATTGTACTCCAAGTAATCTATGATTTCTGGGAACATGGCGGCATATCTATAACTGTTGTATACCCATGCTACTTTTTGGTACCACAACTAATAATGAGGAAACATGAGGAGAATTGCACGTGAGCATGTGTTTAGTTTCAGGATTACAACAATGTTTTGCACATAACACAACATCACTATAATTTTACTAATTATTGGCTCACAATGTCACTTTGCCTTTTCAACCTTGGGTTCTAGAACCCATATTGGTCATTTATAGTGAATAGGTTGATTATTCATTTATATTCAATTGTTTATTTTTTGAGATATTATCATTTCTATATAATCCTTTTTTAATTTTTTTTATTTAACTTTGTTATGATATGGCGCTATATAAATAAAACTGAATTGAACTGAACTGAATAAAAAAGGGGGGCCACAGGCCAGAAAAAAAAAATGAAATTTGCATATTCCATCCATCCATCCATTTTCTATACCGCTTATCCTCTTAGAGGGTCGCGGGGGGCTGGAGCAAATCCCAGCTGACATTGGGCGAGAGGCGGGGTACACCCAGGACTGGTCGCCAGTCAATCACAGGGCTGACACATAGAGACAGACAAACATTCACACCTACGGACAATTTAGAATCACCAATTAACCTAACTTGCATGTCTTTGGATGGTGGAAGGAAGCCGGAGTGCCCGGAGAGAACTCACGCGGACACGGGGAGAACATGCAAACTCCACACAGAAGGGCCCCGGCGAGTGCGAACCCAGAACCCTCTTGCTGTGAGGCTAAATTTGCATATTTAACAGCTTAAATGGAAAATAAAAATGTCTTCAGCCTTTAAATACCCAGTGGTTGAACCGTGTTGGACTGTTATGCACTCTCTAAGACAAAAAACAATTCTTAGTCTTTTATCTGAGCAGTGGAAATGCATCATGGGAAGGGCAGGAGATCGGGAAATCCAGGTGTGTGTATGTGTGGAGACTAGAAGCAATGATTCACTAATGCCGGGCTGTTAATGAAGGGGTTTGTGTGCCTCTGGGCTCAAAGGCATATTGGTAGAGGAGGCGTATTGAATCAGCTGACCCGCAAGGTTAACTCTTTGGTGAGGGAGAGGAGAGCAGCGTGCCCAAAGGCTATTGATTCACAATCACTCATCTGCTTGGGCTTCCTTATCTTCCACTCCGACACCAGCTCAAGTATGCATTTGATTTTTCTTTTCCTCACTTTCTCTTTTTTCCTCTTGTGTTTTCAGCTCTAGGCACAGTTTTACGCAGCATTGCCTCTTTTTAGGCATTTAATAAATCGGTCAATTTGGACGTTCAGATAAAGGCAGTTCTGTTCTTCATCACATTTTATTATAATGCCTCTCTATAATGCTACATACTAGTCTTTCTCTTCGTCCAGCCTGCCAATTCCTTTTGTTCATATGGGAAAAAGTAAGCCGCTTAACTTCATATTCACTCCTACCCTTCAATTGAACGGGCGATAATTGCTGGGCGGAAGGTGTCTCGGCTTGATGCAATAGGTGTTAATCCATTCACCATCCCAGATGATGCAAGGACAAAGTAACGTGTGTGGAGTTTGATCTACAGCTCTTTGTTCAATACTTCAATGCCCACAAAACACACTTTAACACAGGTTTGGTTTCAGTAACATGTTTTTATGGTATACAATAATCTGATGCATTATAACAGTTATATTGTTATATTTTACATTTTGTCCTGGAGCTGCAATAGGCCTGCCTGCTTACCGCCCCCTTAAAGTCACTTTTAGTTGCCAGCGCTGAAGCGATTAGTTGATTAATCGATTACTTGACAGACAGAAAATTAACCAAACCAAATCATTTATATTTTGACAAAATCTTAGGCTGAGGCGAGTGTAAAGTGTAGACGCTGATACCATGTCTTCAGCTGTATTGGATAGAAAGCATCCATTCACCTTGCTCCGTATTCAGTTATTCAGTTTATGGTGTGACGTGAAACAAATTGGTTGGAGGAAGAGCGTCAATCAGTCAACATCAGTGTGGCTGTGAGTTGTCAAAAATGCCAGTAGTGGCTTGCAAACCAAAAGTTCCTACATTGGCAGACCTACCTCCAGCAGACTGATAGACCTGACTCAGACTATACAAGTCACCCTTTTGGTCTGGACTGTTTGGACCATTCACCCTTAAAATAGGTCTCAGATTATATTCAAGTGTTTAAAGCAGCTATAATCAATATTTTTGTAATTACAATGTATCAAATGACAATGTGACTTGTAGTGCTAAACCTACAGAGAATTATTACCCCTCGGATTTACGGAGCTTTATAGTGAGTTCAGCTCATTGTTTAGCTGTCCAGACCACAACTTTACTGTTTTGGTTCACTTACAGCACTCTCATTGTATCGTTTCAGGCTGCAGTGGGCAGATAGTTTCGGTGTAAATGCTGTGAAAACCCACTGTACACTACCTGAAAGAGACACAGTTAGCTACTAGCTGGTGAACATAATGCAGCGTTTAGCCGCTAAAGAGCCAGGTAATTCCCTCAGGAGTTGATAGAGATAAAAAACAGAGAGAGTAAATATTGGACTTATATTTGCCAGGTGGCCAGAAACATGACTGATATGAATGATAGCTTATGAATGAATGATATGATAATGTTTCTCCATAACTGCTAGATGGGTAAATAAGCAACTGTTTGCTAACACGTTAGCCATATCAACTTAAAAGGTAATGATATATCAATATTGTGTTCATAGCTTGTTTCCGCTGCCCCCAAGTAGCCAAAGAAATTACTTATTACTTATAGGTATTGCTGCATTTTTCAGGTTTATATAATCACTGCAAAACTGCACTTTATTCATTCATTAACTGAATAACTTCAGATGTATTCACTTTTGTCAAGTGTTTCCAGTGTCAAGTCTTTAAAATTATTTTCCATACCTAGGTTTTACTATTTTGTCGTTCATTTATACATTCCATGTCCTTTATATAATCTATTATATATCAGTGCTGAGCAACTGTATTTAAACCAATTAGAGACTTTATTCAAGTCTATAGCTGCTCTTATGGCTGTCTCGTGACTGTTGTGCTCTTTAATAGACAGATTTTTATCAGTTCAATTCAATTTTGCCATCATCACTCCACTTGCAGCTTTTCTCAGCGATGGGAGAAAATCAAAACCACAAAAGCCCTAAATGTAAAACTTCTTTGCTACACAATCAGTTGCGGCGCTACGACCGAGCCAAAACAAACCAAAACAGCCTCGTAGATCAAGCGGGTGTCAAGCTGAGACATTACAAACACAAGTATAAGCTGCTCCTAGCAGATTGCCCTTTCAAAGGCATACTGATTAGATTTGAAAACCAGACAGTTAGACTTTTAACTCCCAATTAAGCCACATTTGTACGGAGTGCAAGGCTTAACTGAGTTGTTTGACTTAATAGTGTCTACTGAATGACTGCACAATAATGTTTGCCTAATTAAAGCAGCCACTTAACCACAGGAGCTCTGAAAAAAACAAACGCTACTCCTAATAGGGCACATTCTACCACTAGTACTAGTCTGAAAAGCCTGGGCTTTTTTACCATATTGTCACTTTCTTGAATGCAGCCCAGTGTGCATTAGCTCATGCAGCTTTTATGTGCCTAAATTGCTCCATTGAGAGATCTTTCTGAAGTACAGACACCTGTCCAAGGCTGCAGAGTACAGCAGACATCAGACAATGGACACATGGTGCCACGGCTGTTTCTGACCATTTCTGTGCCCGGGGCCAGACACCCACTGCCCCCCAGCCCCAACCCCATAAACATAATGCACATTTGGCATTACGCTTCAGTTTAAATGCCAACTACCCAGGGCCATAGCTGCCATTGAGGACACTGAGGTCATGTCTGCAGTATTTTGTCTTGAAATTTGGGGCTTTTACCAACCTGAGGGGAGTTACATTCTACATTAGTTTACTAGTTTTAGTGTCAATATACTTAGTACATGTAGTACATGTATGATATACATGTATTAAGCTAAAATGGGGGGTTAAATTTCTGTTTAACTTTGACTATCCCAAACATCGCTTCTTAAAATGAGACCTTCACAAAAGAACACAAAAACATGAAATAGCACTCATTTAAAATGTACATCAGAAACCATTTTGGCATCTTTGTGGCTGGTGGTTCTCTGTGTGACCATCTAGTTTGTCTACTCCTAAAAACCGTCCCGTGTGCATACAAAAAGGAGGGCAAAGCAGCGCTATGGGCCACATGAGCGTTAGGGTGCAGCCCTGACAACATGTCAGTGCGCCAAATGCATTGACATTTTGCACGGGCAGTTGCTGGACAATAAAAAGGCTGCAGGATGAGCATGTATCTGTGAATATTGAAATGTCACATGAGAACTCAGTGAGGTGGTATTAAGAGAAAAGGGCCATTTCAGAGAGAGCACAACAGAGGAGCAGATGCCTTTTGTCTCCTCTCAGATTCTGCAAAGCGACATCTGTTATGGACTGTTTCATACGCAGTGACCTTCAAGCCTACTTAGAAAAGGGAAGGAAAAAGATAAAGAAGAATACGTCTCATCTCTCCTTCCTCACCCCTCATCCTTGGTAAATGCATGAGATGGGCTCAGAGATTTTTTCCTTTCCCTTTTTCGTGGGAAGGCGATGCCAACAAATCACCCCTGCCACCCTACACCAATCAGCTGGAACATTACTAAAGATCACCCACAGTTCCCTGCTCTGAATACTTATGGGGAGGACTGGTGCCTTCTAGGTTAAGTTCAGCAGGCTTGCGCTCTCCATCAGGCTGTTATTTAAGTCGCATCTAAAGCTAGAAGCCTTTTCAGTGGCACTCAGTGGAGCATCATGTACAGAAAGCAGAGACAGGTGAAAAACATTTCACTGAGTACACACTACATCATTTACTGCCTGTATCACTGCTTCAGGAGTGCAGTGTGGGCAAGTCCAACCCTGTGCTTTTGCTTTTAGATTTACTGAGACTCATATCATATGCAAGTCTTTAGACATTTGTATGACTAATTAACCGATACACACTCCCCAGTATTGTTCGGCCCCAAAAGAATGATTTGAAACACATGGTAAACTTACAATGTAAGCATACAGTAATAATACAGAATGGATAATGGTAATGCTGAGAACCATAAAAGTAGAGAGATCAAATCAAGTGGAGGAGTGAGCTCAGTACAGTTTCATGTGTTGTCCTGCTGGTTTTTCCTCAGGCTGGGACATGCTCTTACAGATTACGTCGCTTCCATAGCGATGTCAGTTTTCTCCCTAAGTAAATATTGAATTTTGTTTTGGTCTGAAAGCGTGTCGTATTCTTGATATTTGAGATTTATTTTGCTGGAGAACTTGGTTCTTATGTGTTTATACATGCTGCAGGAAATGATCCTCATCTTCTGCTAAACCTAAACCACCTGGTTTTCATTGCCTCTTTAACCATACTTTAAAGTGAGACTATGTAACTTCTAAGAGAAGAAATAACACATTATTCCTGTTACAAATAAAAAGTTGAATTAATAAGCAATAACATGAACCATTCCTCAATACAGTCAGAGGTTTTGCTGTAACAAGTTTTTTTGTATGACCAGTAGCTAGCTTATGGTGGCTAATGCTAGGTAATGTAGGCAAACGTTAGAAAGATATGGCTTTGTTAATGACATTACTGAGTTAGTTTACTGATTGTATGACTCCTCTCTACTTCTCTTACTGCTGTTCTATGTTTTAGCACAGTTCAGTTTAGCATAGTTTTAGCATACTGTTTTAGCATTATAGCACCTGTTTGTGGTCTCATTCCACTCACTCTCAGTCAGGGCGACGATGATGATAAAGCAACTGACTAAAGAGTATCTTGGAAAGTGAAATATTCTGTGTGCTTTCATCCTGTTATCCTGTGTGGCCATAATGGCCACTGTTTGGACTGTACTGCAACTGCCACATGAGTATACTGATGAAACCAAAAAAATACTGCAAGTGTTTGTTTTCCTGCATTTTGTTTCCCCCGAAATGCAATTGCTCATGCTAAATAACAGTTTATGAACTTCATTCTAAGAGATTCTTCCATTCTTGTCTTTTTACATGTGCCTTATAGTTTCAAAGTCTGCCTTGACAAAACATCACCAAATGTAATGCTGTCATTACATTGTGATAACATGACAAGACAGAGTGTAAGCGGATAGTGGTTTATATTAAGGCCCTACATGAGAAGGCAGTTACAGAACTGGGCATGCAGATGCCTAGCTGCAGGAACATAAAGATACTGGAAAAAAAAAAAACTATAACATGCAGGCAGCAGATGGTTACACCCACTTGGACCTGGTGTGGGACTGATATGACCTTCACTGCACGGGAAAAACAATCTCCAACTGTTATCACAGAGCCGTACACTGACAAAAAAACCTGGGGGTGGGTGGGCGTAGGTGGCAGTGGAGGTAGGTGGGGACGGGGGACAGCTTCCTGTGGGACAGGACACTGGAGGAGTACATTAACAGCTTCTGTCTCGTGTCTTGCAGAGGTGTCAGCTTCATGGCATTGTGTTTAGCCCTCTGGCAGCATGACCTTGTCTCACTGAACAGTGGCTATTAATTAGCCAAGAATGTGTCTCTGTGTGTGTGTGTGTGTGTTTATGTGTGCTGCTGGGGGGTTGGGTGATTGGTAATAGGTGAGTGGCATCCATTCGCGGCCAGCCTGCCTGGCTGGCTGTCTATATACGATCAATGAGCTGGAGGAAGGTGAGGAGGAAGGGCGCATGGTGCTTTGGAGGCGAGACATGTCTGTGAGGGCATTTTCCATGACATTAAAGAGCTCTTTGAGCTATATGTTGCGGCCACGCTTCCTCTTTCTCCCCCCATTGCTCCCAGTGTTTCTGCTTCATAGATGATGATGTGCCTTGTTGAGTTTCCTAGCTCCTCTGTGTGTGTGTGTGTGTGTGTGTGTGTGTGTGTGTGCTACTGTCTTTCTCTGCCCTTGGCCAAGGCTCCAGAAAACATGAAGTCATGCTGGGCGGACTCCATGAGCGAGTGATTTCTCTCTGCTTTGCTCTCATCGACGTCCAGCCAGCCACAAAAGTCTGCCCACCCCCCTCCTACTCCTTGTTCTTTCACTCCTTTTCAACCACCCTCACTAAAAACTCTTCTTTCTTTTTTGCTTTCACCTTCTTTTCTCCCGCTCCTTCTTCATAACCTCAGCCTTTTCTCTGTCTCTCTTTTCTTAACCCAAATCCTTCTCCATTGCCTTTCTTTGGCTTGCAAGCAGCAAGGCCTAATAATAGTCATTTTAGTCTTACTGTCTCTCTGTCCATCCAAAACTTTAGTCCAGAACACAATTTTGATCAAAAACTCATCATAAAAAATAATTTGATTTTAATAAAATTAGAATTGGATATTCATGATCCACAGGAGATGATCCCTAATATGTTTGGTGACCCTCTGACCTTTCCTCTTGTTCCATAATTATTCTAAATTTCTTGTACTGTAAGAAATATCCAATTATTACAGTGGCATTACAATGAAACGGAACACATTTATGCTCCCCACAGAATTAACCTTTTTGATTGTATTGACCGCTTAGTGTCCTTTCCTCTTGCAACCACCCTTAGAGGAAAATTTACATTTGCATACATTACTTAAGAATAGAACATTCTCCATGTGTTATTTTTTCTGTTCACACTCTCTCAGAGCCAGGCAGGTGTCAAGAGGAAATTATTTATTTATTTTTTAATTTGTGTGCTCATATTAGTAATTTGTGCTCTCAAATTATTAATTAATTAATTAATTATTTAATTAATACCAAAGAACTTGGCCAAGTTCCAGGTTTTTGTGGCCACCTCGGTCAGTTAGGGATGAGCAGTGAAAATATTCTACTTACTGTTCATAAAGGTTGGGTAGGCAGTATTTCTTTGGCGTCATTGGGCAAAAAATCCATATTAACCGGGCAGCATATTGTAATTCAAGTGGTCTGAGAGCAAAGGATCCGAATACTTCTTCCACCACTGGGGAGGAGCATTTAGAGTGTTATCAGCAGGCTAGCAGCTGCATTTTAGTAGTGGTCCCTACATATTCTGAATTCATTCCTTCATATTAAAATTGTTAGGTTCTTGCAACTATTACATCTGTTCTCTCAGCACTGCAATCAGTTCACATACACTACTTTGTAGCCCAATGCAGTGTAAAATAAACAGTGACAGTAACTAATCTTAATGTACTACTTGAATGTAATGAAGTTTTGTTCTGATTTAGACAGAAATACCTGGATATCTATAACTTTATTTAACCTGGAGAAGTTAAATGATAGATCAGATATACTTCTGATTTTACCTGTTAAACAACACATTAAATGTGATCAAATGTTAATTTTATTTTTTGTTAATGTTGTTTAATGTTCTCTTAATCTATAACCACAAATTATTAATTTAAGACCATCAATTAAGTCATTTGAAAGCCCACATGACCGAATTACTCATTTGTTTGCACAAGTTTGATTGGTGGTGTTTTATTTTTTTTATATATTTTTGTTTTGTTTGTTTGTTTACCCCAGAAACTTACTGTGCTATTACTTCCCCATTGGGCTGGGATTTAATATTATCATTATTGTGTTATTGTTTTGCAAAATTCTGTTGTCCAACTGATGACTCAAACTGTAATCAAAAACATTGCAGTCTCTAGGGAGCTGCTAGCAGAGCTTTTGTTCTATTCCAGACCCTATCCATTACTCTTACCCCATCATCCCCACACCCTCACCCATGGAAACACACCCCCTCCTCTCAGTTTACAGTGCCAGGGTCTCACGTCAGCCACCAGCAGGCTGTAGGATGACCATTACCCCCCGCCCACCTCCCTGCCAGCCTCCCTGCCAGCCTGCTGTAGCATGACAGCTGCTATGATAAAGCAGCACACCTCGTCCAGAGAGCGTCTCCACACTGGAGGTAGAGTTAAGGCTAGCTTTGCATCTGTGTGTGTGTGTGTGTGTGTTTGGTGGATGTCCTTCAGCACTAAGAGCATTGGAGTGAGATGTAAAGAATGCTAATGAAGTGAATCACCAGAGTAAGGACTGACTTGGCCAGCCATGACATACATACACTGTGTCTGTTTGTGTGTGTGAGAGTGTGGGTGTGTGTGTGCTTTCCCATGCATTTAAACACCCTGATGTTTGCTTTCTCTGAAGTCAAGTGAAGAGAGAGCAACTGAGAAGTGGGCAAGCCAAGGTTAAGCACAGGAACACAGTTATGGGCTGTGCATTTTAATTGAGGCTTGAGCAAACACTCTGCAATTCCCCTAAATGCCCCCCTGTGATGGATGACAGGAACTAATGTTGTCTATTTTTCTTCTCAAGAGGAACTTTTGTGCGAGCGGCAGTGTGTCTGGACACATAATCACAGTACAATACAATCACAATACAATCATACAAGTGCAAGTGCAGAATATAAGAATATAAATATGCACATCATATATAGTGCAATTACCCAAGGAATTAGTGCAAAATATACAAATCTCAAAATATACAGTTCCCCCACACACACACACACACACACACACTCACACACACACACACAAAAGTAAGGTTTAACCTGCTTTTAAAAGTGTTCAGTGTAGGGGCCTCCCTCGGGTCCTCAGACAGGGCGTTCCATCTGCTTGGGGCATAGATACACATGGCAGCCTCCCCTGCTTTAGAGTTAGTATGAGGGATGGCTAAAAGACCACTGCCTGAGGGCCTGGGAGTTCTTGCTAGTTGTATCTAATGAGCATGTATTTTATGTACTGAGGTGCAAGGCCATTCAGAGCTTTGTATGCAAGTAGTAAAATCTTAAAATCGATTCTAGTTTTTCTATATATTTTTTTATATTTTCAAACTTTTTAGCTCCTGTGAGAACACGTGCAGCCGCATTTGAATTATAGTTTTTTAAAATTGCTAACTCACATTTCTCTACACCAAGTTCATTTTGTCAAAAGACAGTTCTCCTTACCGACATGCAGCTCAGCACAACAGTTCATCTCCCACTCAAAATGCACTAATGCAACCAAATCACTTCATATACATCTCAGGATCAACTTGTGTACCCGAACACTGACAACATTTGTCTGCCAACAGTAAACCACTCTGTGACTGGAAGACAATGGTGAAACACCACATTCTTCCATACACTTACAACACGTTCCCGGACTCTACCTCACCTGCCCCCTTTTCTCACCTGGCACAAGTCTTTCATAGAGGTCATCAAGGAATGAAAATCAGCGCTTCGGGTCCCAATTAAGAGTTTATGTATTTTCATTCATTTCTTTTTAGTCCTGCTTTGACAATAGCATTTTGTTTGCATTGTGTGTCAGTTAGAAGAATCTGTCGGGGTGCCTCTTTAAGGCTTACACCTCTTCATAACATACGGGGATGCAAAAAAGCAAATGAGTGAACATCAGATTGTTTCAGTTTTTCACAATGAATGTCCTAAATGCGCCGCAAAGCTCTACGAATTACTCTTTTCGGTGCCCATATTAACCAATTGGGTTGTTCAAACAGGACGCACTTTTCAGGACGATTCTGATAAGTGATAGAATATGCATCGTGCTTGCAAACCCTTTTGATTTTCCTGCTCCTCTGTGTTTTTTAAATTACGTACTTATTCCACATATTTGTCAGGTGTGTCTAAACAGAGAGCGAGAAAGAGAGCAGACACACACACACACACACACAAGCAAACAGAGAGTGTGAGAGAGAGAGAGAGAGAGAGAGAGAGAGAGCGTGTGAGAGTGAGAGGTCGAGCAAGAGAGAGTGCGAGAAAGAGAAAAACTACTTGAAGTGGAGAAGCACCGGGAGTTGTATGAGCCGTAGCACATAACAGCAGAAAAAAAGATCAGCCCAAGAGCAGAGGGGAAGAATTGCGCAGAGCAATGCGCTTCTGGTGTTAACAGCCAGCCTAATGCTCACGCTAGAATTGACATATCGTGGCACTTCGCGCTTCCTGTCTGAACCTGGCACTAACCTGCTCCGTGCATCAGCGTACAGGCTAAGCCACGTGTCGCTTGTTTGAAAAAATACTCGTCTTGGCTTTATTTTTGTGAGGTGTTGCACACTTGCTCCACCTCCAAACTCTTAGATTATAGATTAGAAAATAACGCAGTTATTCTGACAGTAAATGACAGTTAATCAAAATCACTCTTTATTACAACCTATATATTTGTAAGCCAATAAAAAATATCCCAGTGTAGGGCCTACAAATCACAAAAATTAATCATTCTACTTGAGGTAATTATTAGAACTTAAGAAAATTACATTATTTATGAATAAATAACTCATTTGCAGTGGGAGAAATCACAACCGGAACCCCAAAAAATCTCATCCCCTCCTCACGCTGTGACGTCGCTCGTAGTATACCTGGAAAATTTTTCACGCTCCATCAACCAGAGTACACTCACTTGCTGTATGTTAGGAAGAAGTGTTCGACCGGGCCACACCTCCAACTTGAGCAGCGCGTGTGCGTTTCGGAACCTCTTGCTTTTCATTTCGGCGCCCATGTTAGTAGGTTAAATAATATGGTAAGCCAGAGGAATCAAATGACGTCAGTTGGCAGGCATCCCTGGTACAGAAAATGGCGTAAAATACGGCATCCTGGCAGTTTTTACACTGCTTTTTATGCCGTTTTTATTTACAACGCCGCTTTTTACGCCGTTACCTTTTAAAACGCCGCTTTTTACACCCGTAAAAAACATACAAAACGCCGTTTTTTACGGCGCTCTAGTGAGGTACATTAAACGCCGCCGTTAAAACCTGTCCAAGATGTGTGTTATTTATGCCGTTTTCTTGTATGGTAATGAGCCCTTCCTCCTGTTTTACATAGCCAGTAAATCCAGAGTTTTTGTAACCAATCGGTGAAGAGGAAAGCCAGACCAAAGCAATGCATCGATGAAAGATGACATTGCTAGGCAAGATTGCTATCTGTGTTGTCTTTATAAATTGTACAGTATTCAGATTCAGAGGATTATGACAGAGAACGCCCTTTTTGACAATCTCTCTGAATCGCATCAATCTCATCAACGTGCTACAAACTATTAAAAATGTTTAACAAAAACTCTGGATTTACTGGCTATGTAAAACAGGAGGAAGGGCTCATTACCATACAAGAAAATGGCATAAATAACATGCGTCTTGGACAGGTTTTAACGCGCGTAAAAAGCGGCGTTTTAAAATGCAACGGCGTAAAAAGCAGCGTGAAAACCATCAGGATGCCGTATTTTACACCGTTTTATGTACCAGGGATGTGTGCCGACCTGACGACATTTGATCCCTTTGGCTTGCTATAGTCAGACGCAGCAGTTCACGAGGTAGCCGTCACGCGCTGCTCAGGTCGGCGGTGTGGCCTGGTCATTAGTTCTTACCGCAGCAGTCTGGGCCCTTTGCTGCATGTCATCCCCTCTCTCTCTTCCGCCTTCCCTGTCTCTCTCTGCAGCTGTCACTATCCAATAAAGGCAAAAATGTCAGAAAAAAATAGTAATAAAATAAAGAAATAAGAATCTGCCCACCAAAACTCACCTCTGTACACCTGCACAGGCAATATTTCACATTTCAACAATATTGTTGAGTAGCTGGAACTACCAGCTGCTCCATCTTTACAAACTTTTTTTACATTGTTCAAACGGACAGAACTTCCCAGACTTTCCAAAGGTTTGAAATCTGTCAGGCTGAATTTGGGGGAAATGTGTAAAAATGATGCAAAAGATGTCTAGAATATTTCAAATTAATGGAATGGTGCAGCCATGAACAATTCTGATGTCTTAGCATTGAATATTTTACTCAGGCTGTGTCTGAAATCCCTTAATTGTTCACTCATTCACTGTTTCTTACATAACAAACAGTAGTGAGCAGTAAATAAATCATTATTTTGCACCATCATAGACACTTGGGGTGTTACAATGACAAAGTTTGCACTGTGGATTTTTTGGCAAAAAGGAATGTATGAGCTATATACTGCATTCATGTGATATTGGCAGAATAGAAAGAACAGAAAAACCTTCAGTTATTTTGACTTAGGAGCATTCGTGCATTATTCCAACATTGTTACCCCCCACTGTAAGCCCTGTAGTCACACCATAGCATACATTAGCTACTGGTGCTGTGTTACATATCTGTAGCAGTTTATTAACAAGGGAAACCAGATACCAACTGTTCCTTTATAATCAGCTGAATTAACTGAACCAGAGTCAATATCAGATTTTACTTTGATATGACTGCTAGCCATGGTGGCTTTGCAGTCATTTTGACACCAGTTTCTTGACACTATAGATTATTACTAGATTATAGATACACTGTCGTTCACCAAGTAGGAGATACCGTAGCTGACAGAAATTTCCAATGCTTTCAGGCATGGAATTATGATTAGGAGACTGATTGAATGGTTTTTAGCACTTTGCTGCTCATAATTACAGTCTGAACACCATAACGGGAACATAGTAATAGACATTATATTTGTTACTATGTAGTGAAGGGGTAGAATTGGGAATTTTTGAGGCCGCTATAGAACATACATTTTAAACTTTGAATTTATAGACTTAAATTGAATGGTGGAATATACACAGTAAGTAAAGTACTCAGTATTCAGCAAAATGGCATCTTTCAAAGTTATAATATTACATAACTGGAATATTTTTTCTGGTGCATTTATTTATAAGCAGCATTTCAACATTTTAGCTGGTCAGGTGGAGCTAATTGTACTGACTTTACATTCTCTTCTAGTGTTGTTTATAACAATGTATCGTTTTTTTTATCAACTGGTCAAATGTTAAGTAAGTCTGAATCTACAAGTAACTGTAAAATGTAGTGGAGTAAAAAGTACAATATGCCTCTGGAGTCGAAGAAGAAGCATTTTTGTTGTAAAAGATCATTGATTTCTTTTTTCTATGAGCAGATAGCTTGAGGGGAAAAAAGTGTCAACTCTCTCTTTCTCTCTGCCTTTATAAGAGCATTTTCCTTTAATGTGGTACAAGGATACACTCCATAGTGCTATAAACCGCTGGGCGACAGCTGAGTCTGGCCAGTGGCTCCTTGACTTCACAGGGGACTTGTAGTGGGAACAATAACTCCACAACCTGTACACTGCACTGGGACCCTGCACAGCTCAATGAGCCTCTGTGGAGGTATAAGAGGAAGAGCATTTTAATATGTCTGATGAAGGAAAATAAAACATGGGCACTGTTTGGGTGAGTGTTTGTGGTTGTGTGTGTGGATGCTAAGACTGGGTATGGAACCTCAATATATTTTTACTACTGACTGAATAACCATAATGTCCGTAACAGTGAGCATTAAAAAATGTCAGGTACTGATAGTTGGCACTGAATGCTTGGTAACAAATCTTGTTAACTTCTTCTTTAATCAGATATTCAAACTTTTGTTCATTTTGTGCTGTCTTTTATTTAACCAAAATGTTTGTTTCTGTTAAAATCATCAAACACTGCTGCATTTGAGAAATTGAAGTTGTTGAAGATGCAGCCGCTGATTTTGTGATTGTAGTAGTGCTAACCTGACGAGACAGAACCATCTGAGAAGTCGTCCATAGAAAGTGTTTGGAAAAGGGCAGGCACTTTCAAAAAACTACTTGGCAGGTGATTGGATGAACCATCTGTCTATCATGTCTATCACAGGCTAACTTCAACTAATCAGATCAACGGACCATATGACGTAGTAGGAGAGCCGAAGCCAGTTGGGAGAAGAGTGAAAATATCTTTTGCATCAAGAAAGGTTTTCAGTGCCGTTCTTTGCTCTTCTTTCAATGAAGAAATACTCTCCAGTTCTGATAGAACTAATGCTATAATGCTGTCTGCGTTGTGGGGAAGCTTCGGTAGGGAATAGGCATGCTGGAAGTGGCTCAGTTGAGGTGTGGTCCTGCTCCTGAAACTCTGCTCCAATGGGAGCCGCCATTGTTGTTTTCGAACGAACTCTCACAGTAATCACACCTAAACCACGCCTGCAGCTGCCAGTAGTTCTTCATAGGACGCTGATTGGTCCGAACCACTGTGCTTTGGCCACAAGCGCATAACTTGAAGTCTGGAAAGATGGATTCTCACGTGATCTTGTGTGATCTCGCAAATCAAGCTGCCTCGCAAGGTAACATTAGTGCCCCCAAATCCTCAAAGCATCTCAAAGAGTCCTCCCAGCTCAGAGCTGATGTTTAGAGAACTTTGAGGTTGTGTTGAGTTTCAAAACATCAACGGTTAACTGCAAAGTAATGTATCAAAAAAGTACAATTCTGATATGGGCACTGGACATTGTATATTGCATTGGATGTGTTAATGAAAACATTTCAAAGATAGGGTTAGCTCTATGTATACATAAGTATGTCAATGACTGTTTAAAACACACAAATTGCTGCAAACCTTGTTTGGCCTCTGAATGGCCTTTTAGCATGAACACGGTACATATATTTCCATAAAATGTTCTATGTCTCTCTCTGTGCTGTGTGGTGATGCTGATGAGCTCTGATAAAGAGGGGGGCTTATTCTGAGAGGGTAGGCAAAGGCAGTTGAGGGAGGAGAGGGATGGATGGAAAGGAAGTTTCTATTTGGGCCTACTGCACTAGTTTATGTAGAAAACCAAAGCAGTGGTTGATACTATTTCTATATCTACACCTGCAGTACCTTATAACAGAAAAACAATACTACTGAACAAAGTGCATTATGTTGTTGTGTGTGTGTTAGACGACATGGTTGATGTTATAATGGAAATTGGTCACAGCAAATCATTTTGTTATAATAAGAAAACATTCTTGTTGCACTAGAAAAACGTGCGTCATGGCGGCAGGTGTCTGAAATTTGAATTGTATATCAGGACACCTTAAATATGGTTCCTGTTAGAGGAAGTTTAGTTATCATTCTAAATCAGTGCTCTTTGAACTGCTAGTAACCGTAGCAACGATGATGCTGCTTCCCGTCACATCACCACAAACTAACCCAACCATGGGTTAAACGGACAACTACAGATAGACAAAAAACAATCACTTCACAAGGTCGACTCAGTAACTGTTCTGGAGCTTTCAATTGTGTCCCCCAGTTGTCATGGAAATGTAGCTTTCCATCTTTTTCTGGGAACCTAAAGGTCTTCTCATCCATGTTAACTACAAATAATCTTAACAATGAATGATCCATAATGCATTTCCAGGTGTTCTTTCTTTAACCCCACCATGTTCATTATTTTCTTATATCAGGACACCTGGTCATGTAGTATCACTTACATAAATATGTTATTTTAATAATCCCTCTTGCTATATTTGAAAAGTGTTCCCTGTTAAAAAGAGAAAAGTTAAAAGCAGTTAAAAGCAGTATTACCACATACTGTTGGACAAAAAAAATATTGTTTTTGCAGTTGTGAAGCATTATAGGTGGAATTGTCATTAGTATGTGGACACTAGGTTGGATTTTTGTCTACTCTGAAGCTCTGTCAGAGAGAATTCTCCCCTTTGGTTAGACAAGATGACATTCAGGTTGTCTCATTGTTCCTTATAGGACAGCTTGTTCTGTCATTGTCTTTATCTGCGCAGTCATTTCGATCCATGTCTCCTCTTAAGGTGATAACTATCTGTGGAATAATGATGAAAGCTTGTCCCCATCATGGGCAAGCTTTCTTCTTTTGACAACATAGACCTTGTAGTTAAAACGTTCAGACATCCCTGTCATAACAGCAGCTCTGCCTTCCTCTAGTTTGCTTCTTTTCAGAGCTCAAAAGTTAGTGAGACTGACACAGCAATGTGAAAATCCTTAAAACCAAACTTCCAACACTCTCCTCAGTGCTTGCTCTTTTTCTTTTACTAGAGCTTATTCAGTCTTGTGGAGAATCAGTTAAATTCCTATAATGTTAATATTTACATATACATACAGTAGAGTGTAGAACACTGTATTTTTTTGTGGTGAAAATCTTCCCCTTGACACCTTCACAGCTTCCCTCCCTCCCTCTCTTCCTCTTCATTTTCTCCTATTCTTCCCCCTCAGCCTAACAGTGGTCCTCTGTTCATCTCTCCTCCTCTGCTGCTGTCTGGTTGCCATGCAGCGGGCTGTCCATCAGTGACCCAGTAACTGTTGCTAGGAGAGGAGTGAAATTTTATCATTGGTGCTTAATTCCTCTCCTATTTATGCGCTCTCCTCACTCCATATTCTTCTTCTGTCGGCTTCTCCTTCACCCCCTCTCTGGCTCTCTTTAAGCCCATCTCTCTGCTTTTATCCCTATCTTATCCTCCTCCTCCTCCTCCCATTCTCATCTGTCATTCCTCTCCTTCCTCATCTACTTCAATGTCCTTCACCTCTGTTTTCAATCCACCCGCCGTCTCTTTTCGCTGTCACTGACTTAAACATTGTTATTCTTGTGGTAGAAGCCCATAGGAGAGCCCCCCCTCCCTGAAATAGATTCAGTTTCAGTCTGTCCACTCGCCTTAATGGGGCATCAGCTCTGGATAAATAAAGCCTGTTAAATGGCCGGACACGTCTGAACGGCCACGACTACGATGTGATGGAGGTTGGAGATTGGGATGGGGGCTCCCCAGGGTACAGAGAGGAATAAAAACAGAGGAAGAAGACATGGAGAAGGAGAGAAGGAGGCATAACACTGAAAAAAATCTCCATTTCAAGTCATTTTTGCCCTCTATTAACCTTTTTTTTTGTATAAAATGAAAAATCTGCTTGTGGGGTAAAATTTATTCTACCTATTCAACAAGTTCAAATCATTGTTTTTCAAATGGTGGTGGTAGTGGTATCTGGTAATGCAAATACTTTTGACCTGGACTTGGACTGGACTGATATCTCATAATGTACTTTATCTTTAATATGAATTTTGTAATTCAGGTCAATTAAGTCCTTAATCATTTTCCACAGATGATAAATATGTATCCATGCAAAGTGTATTTCCTCTCTCATAGTAGTCTGTAATGAGTAGAGCTGCCCCCTAAAAGTCGATGATTCGAGTCATCAGTTTAGAAGACCCCAAGTTGAAAAAAAATCATTCTTTTTTTAGCTGCATAATTGTAAACAAAGCAATTCAGGAGAAACAGCAGGGTAGGCTGTAAAGTTTACAAACCAAGTCTTATCTCAAAATGACTCTAACCACAAAACTAACTGTGATGGAAGTAGAGACGGATAATGGAAACGGAGGGCAGCGCAAGGCCAGACAGCGCGAGACCGCGTAGCGTGACTCGTGTCTGTTGGCTGCTCTGATGCTCTCAGCTGTGGTGCTGACTGTCAGTGATGTCAGCTAAACTACTTTTAAACCAGACGCTTGTACAACCTCCTCTACTGCCGTCCAGTGTGACTGAGTGCTTGGCTGACAGCCCTGTCAGCAACCTGGCAGAAGAGACACTCCGTGGTGCACTAGGACTTTATAACTGAACTATGATCAGGATACACACTTCTACTTACTCTGACTGTGTGGAAATCTGATGTTTCTCATCGCAGATGATGAACAAAGGCATTACATGTAAAACATGAGACTAATGATATATGCTGCTGATGTAGGCTGATATATGAGTTTAGTGTGGTGCACTGAGCTAACACTAACTGGGCTGGGGAGTGAATAATATATGTCTCATATGTGTAGGTAAGGCATATGGAAGATAATGTTGAGTGTTTAAAAAAATCTATAGAAAAAGAAAAGCATGAACCACAAGCATATGAAAAATTAATATACCTTAGATGATTATTGATATAAGATAGTATCTTAATCGACTTTGACACTTTTCTGCCCATGTTCAGTGTGGAAAAACATGCCGATTGTTCTCGAAACATCACATACATCCTAAATTATTGACCAAAATCAGGTGAAATCAAATTTGAGGTGAGAAAGGCCGTGCAGTCTTGGAATCATACACTATTCTATCTTTTATATCTACAGTTTGGAGGGGCAACAAATCATGTTTGCATGTAAATGTCAGATTGGTTTAGTTCATATGTGACCAGACAGAAATTGATTCTCACTGGGTGTTTTCCAGACTTAAATTTGATTGATTGTTTCACTTTTTAACAGATAATATAAGATACAAAATCTTATTTTTAGGACTTAATAACACACTAAAGGACAGGCTAAGATGGAGAGTTTTTTGACAGTGTGGGGCTGCTGATGCTGCTGCAGAGCAATTTGGGAAAGCTGTGGCCATCATGACATGGTTGAAGGACAACACACTCAGAGGCTTTAGAGAGGTCAGGTGATGGTGGGGGTGGGGGGTGGGGGGAGCAGGTTACTGAAGGCAGGAGTGAAAGACAAATTGATGTAAAGCCACTGAGTGAAAGACAAGAAAGAGAAAGAGAGAAGGGAAAGAAGAAGATGTGTTTGGCGAAGACGAAGGGGGTTAGGGCGGGGTCTGTGCATAATTACATTTTCTGTTCTGAGCAGTATTGGGAATCAATAATGTAATTCATAGAAAAGCCATAGAGCTGCCTCCCATTGGCATTCACAGACATGAGCCACACTTACATCCCAAAGAATTAAAACAAGAAGAGAGGGGAGGAGGAAGAGGAGAGAGGTGGGGGTGGGGGTGGGGGGGGGGCAGCGCTGTCTGTCATTGAAACAAAGACTCACTCTTTGTTCATCTTGAGCCTTTAAATCTCCTCCACAATGCCTTGTAAAAAGCTGGAGACTTTGAGTTTCCATTACGACATGATTGACATTTTCAGATTTGCCTGGTGTCCATATAGAGACAGCTCAGTCTGTCAAGTCAAGTAAAGTCAGTTTTATTTATATCGCACAACATCACAAATCACACATTTTCATCAAGGGGCTTTACAATTTGTAGAGCCTACGACACCCTCTGTCCTTAGACCCTTGATTGAGATAAGGGAAAAATTCACCAATAAAAAAACAGAAGACACCTCAGAAAAAGCAAGTCTTGGTGCAGAATAAAACAACATAGTAAAATTACAGTGTGGGCAATCAGGATGACAAATTTAAAGATAAATTGTAAACATGTATGAATACTATGGATCCAGGAGGACGTTTCAGGTGTCACCAAACAGATAGGACCAGAGCCACATGACCTCATCTGGAAGACAAAACGGTCCATCTCTGTGACATACAGTTTTTCACATCACACAAACTGGCTTCTCAATTAATAATTTGGGAATTATCATCTGCCTTTACAGGCACATACAGCTGGCTGATTATAGAACATTTTGGTGTAGTATTATTATAGGAAACACACTGGGTTTTTTCAAATCGGTGAGACTTTAATCACACAAGAGCCAGGTCAGAGATGCCAAATTGATTTTCCAGTCGGTCTAGGAGTATACAATGATCAATGGTGTCAAAAGCCATTGATAAAGCATTGAGATCCAGTAATAGAAGCACCGAGGTGGAATATGAATCCATAGTAAGCAGAGGATCATTGACCACTTTAGTAAGTGCAGTTTCAGTGGAGTGACAGGCCCTCAAATCAGACTGAAAAAGTTCAAAGAGGTTACTGTTAATATATATACACACACACACACACACACAAGCACAAACACACGTGTTCACATAATCACAGCTAGTCATTGTGGGGTCAGATGTGAAATGGCAGTTCCTCCTCTAGATGTATTTATAGTGGGCTAAGGTGAGATTCCTCACTGAAACCCAACAGCACATGTTCCAGCACGAGAACACCTGTAAAATGAAAAAGTGGAACATTTATAAACACACCCCACCCCAAGTGGCACTAGACTGGCAGTCCAACAAAACATGCTTTTTTAAATGGTTGGTTGGAATGAGACACTTGGCACTTTGATGGATGAAGATGTGTGTATGTGAATGTCCCTGAATAACATTCAAAACCTGGATTTATAGAACATGGGTCTTGTCATTATTTTTTCATAATTCCTGTTGCTAAAAAACCCTACTGTACTTACTGTAGTTTTCCTGTGCAATGATGGATTATTAGAGATATTTCTGGTGCACTCACTCACAGTTTTACTTCAGTACGTTATAAACTGTTGGCATGTGTTTCTTTATCCATTGGACTTCTTTGCAGCAGTGTTACTGTGTAACTAGTCTGCATCAGTGGTGTAAAGTAACTAATAGTAACTAGCAACTAACTTTACTTAAGTACATTTTTGAGATACTTGTACTTAACTTGAGTATTTCCACTTTATGTTTCTTTAGTCTTTAGTCCACTAAATTTTGGAGGCACATATTGTACTTTACTTTGATTCCCAGGCTCCTCCCTAAAAGAACACACCAAATTTGCTGTTAGTATACTGCCAATGTTATCACCAGCAAAAGGCTAAGTACAAATACATTTCAAGAAAATCTAATTGAATATAACTTAAAATAAAATAGTGTGAACTTGCTTGCATGCCCAAAACCTCCTCACTGGAAGTAAAATATTAAAACAAAACAACTAGTACTGTATGCTGGTTGAGGCTTGTAAGACATGCTTTAAATGGAAAGTTAAAGGTGGCCTTAAGCAGGTCTAAAAGGCCTTTAAAAGACCAAATCATAGAGCACAGAGAAGCCATTGGGCGAAAAGCTGTCAGAAATCCTGTCCTCCACTTTAAAGAAGCCAAACGTTCCATCTCTGCCTTTTCTTTAGCGGGTATGAAGAAGGTCTCCCAGCCCCACATCAAACCGGCAGAGGGATGCTTGATTTTTCCATTTGAACATTCTACTCCCAAATGAAATGCATGAGAAATTAAATTCCAAGAAATGCTCCTTTGCTGTATTATGTCTGACTGTGAGAAGGGATTTTATATTTTGAAAAGGTTTGAACCTTAAGACATTTACTAGTATCTTACTGATCTATGCACCAGCTAAAATACCAATGAAATCTTTTTTAACTATGAGTGCCATGAACAGCTTTTCATTTTGGAATATTTTTTATATAAAAGGGACCTGATGAGGTAGCATCCAGTCCCAGCTTGTATTGCATCAGCTTGTTACCTAAATCAATTTGTTACCTTTCTACTAATCAGATCTCCCCAGGACAGGATTGGCCTGTACTGGAACTGCTTATCTTGATCATTTGCAGGCGGTCTGATGCAACAAAGGAGAGATCCATCAAACCACAAAGATAGAAATATGAGTATGAGTAGAATGGTCAAAATGGACAGAGTGAATATTACAATACTATTACAATAAATAAACCATACCATTTGTCTGAGGACATCCTCAGACCATGACCACATTAACACACATTAAGGGCAAAAATGTTCTGTTGAGCCCCTTTTGACCCCCCATTTCCACCCTCTGCCCTTTGTGAATTTAGTATGTTCCCTTTGGCCTTCAAGTTCCCAGTTCACACAGCAGACATGGCAGCTTCATTGTATGCCCAGAGACCCAGAGAAGAACCAGCACTCCTGTGCTGGAATAAAACGAACTGGCCCCAGGTTTTCTAAGTTATGAGGGTTTTGAGACAGGATTAAAAAAAATTACTAAAATGCTGGACCCGCCTCCGTTGATATAGTACTTTAGTGGTGCAGAATCCCTTACAAATTTGCAATTAATCAAATTACAAAAACTGATTGATATGCTGTGAACCTGGGACTTTTGGGGCCTCTAGAGGTCTGGGGTCTTGGGGCCGCATTGTTAATCCAAGCTTACCTCAAAACTCAGGTACAGCATCGTTCTTTATACCGAAGGGCATAATTTTATTTCACACTCATGTCTTCACATTAATACATAATGTGAAGACATTATGAAAACCCCATATTATGTAGAGGATACATCTAAATTTAGCTACTCAGAGAACTGTCTAAAGTAGACACTGTTCATGCCATCGTCCATTGTTATTGCACAAGATATACTGTACCAAAACACTTCGAGTCTGTTCTTTAGAATCACACTAATATTAAGACCCTATAAAAAAGCATGTATGCTATATGTATATAGCATGTATGTATATAAGCATGCTTTTGGTCTCACTTGTGATGCTGTTTTGCATGAACTTGTAGTGAGGACTGAGGTTGTCCTTTAATGTATGTGAGGTAGCTTTGTCTGTTTTCTAGACAGTTAAGTTCCACAGCGAAGATATTCTTTGTAGTTGACCTTTGTTCCTACTGTGAATGTTATTATGAGGCAGCTTGCGTAGTAAGGCAGCTAAGGACACAGTTGGCTGTCATCCTGCCCAGCATGTATCCGGGCAGGGCAGCAGAGTGCTGCTGAAGCTCTGCTGCTGTTTATGCTAACCCGCCTGTCCCCATGTTCTCCTCCCCTGCAGCGCTGACAGGAAGCCAAGCCGAGTCCCAAGCCCCTATCCAAGGCCTTCGCAGAGCCACGGCTGGCGGGACACGACACCGGAGAGCCGCCACCGAGGAGACCTATTGGGCCTACTCAGGTGTGTGTCTGTATACTTCTTTCTCTGTGAGAACCAGTCTTTCCAGTGAGGAAATTGTGGTGAGCCTTCAGTTGTTCAAGCAGGGTCCCCACATGCCATGGAAAAACTGAAAAGCCTTAAACTTTTCAGGATGGGAAAATATCTGGAGAAATTATTCCATTTTTGTATTTGCCACAACGCTGTCAGAAATACTGAAACAGCTAGCAGCTGAAAGGGCTGTGCTCAGAATCAAACAAATCAAACAAAAGTATTTCAAAAGGGATGTTTTTGGGAGGCTCCGAACTCTCCAGAATGCCGTGAGCTACTAGATGCACCTCAGGTCACATACACATTGGGTTGGCTTGAAGGTGAATGTCTTGAGGTAGCTGAGGATTTCTGGGCTATTCCTCTTATGTACAAAAACTGGGATGTCTCAGGTGTGTAGTTTCCAAACCTCAGAACAAGAAAAGAATCAAGGAACCCATATTCCAAAGAGGAAAACTCCAAAAGAGTTGATTGACATAGTGAAAATGTCCAAAAATGTGCAAAAATCTAGAAAAACTGCACAAACAGAATACATTTTAGTCAACAGACTGTCATCAGTTCTGTTAACACAAAAGCAATGCCAGTAATTATATAACCTATGATAATCAAAGGAAATGAGTCACCATGGGCCCACAAACCGTCATCCAATGGGAGTAAAGGGACCAGAACAATGTTATAATTGGCACAGTCATGTAGGTTATATTTATTAGTATATACATGGAGAGGATTCTAATTAAAGGGAAAACGCTTTTGTCACTGAGACCAGAGGGATGGAATATTTTATTAGAATAAATTCATTTATTCTAATAATAATGGGTGTCTGTCCATGTCTCCCACTGATTGATGAATATGTTTAATAGCAACAAAAGACATAGTAGAGATGGGGTGACTGGCCTCTTGAAAATGCCTGACTACAGAACGTTTTGTGGTTGTTTTTGTCCACATATTGCAGTTTACAATGGCAAAAAATCGAATAAATGACACTAGATGAACTGCATCAGGTAATCTGTCTCTGTATAGTAATCCTGTTAAGGGATTAAATTCTTGTATATTCTCAAATTGTGGCCTTTATTTGTTTTAAACAGGCCTATATTAGAGACGTTTGCTGTTAATGCAAACTCTTCCTCCTTGTTTACCTGTTGTCTTGATAAATGCAGGATAATGCACATTTCTACTGCACTAATCCCATCAGTACTACAACAGAGTCTTGTCATACTCACCACTCTGCTGCTCTGAGTTTCTCTTTTTAACACAAATACAGTTGCTTCTACTTTTCATTTTTTTCGATCTCTGCTAGCAAAGCTACCGTCAGTAAAACTCAACACTTCCTGCAGGAAGTGTAGTTTCATTGATAGTAACTTACAGCGAATGAAAGAACAGAAAAGTAGAAGTAATTGAAAGAAATGACTGTCCAGCCTTTATTTCATTGCCCCCAGCTATTATTAAAGACTCAACTTTTATTGATACTGGCTTTTGTTTTAGAATATACTTTAGGTTTAAAGTTTCCTGGTTTAGACTTAGGGTTAGATGTTAGGTTCACAAGTACAGTAAGGCAAAGTTGCATGATTTAGAGAATGCTGTGTGTGTGTTTGTGTGTGTTTTAGAGTGAAAGCTGTAATGTGCAACTGTCACTACAATATGTTTGCCTTTTCTTTCTCTATCTCTCTCTGTCTCTTTTTCGTCTTCTCTCAGCTGCTCTCCTCCTCATCTCTCCTCAGTGCTCCTCTGGCCTGGAGGCGTCTCCAGGCCCTTTTTTTATTTTACCAGAGCTTCAGAAGAGAAAAAAGCCACTTCCGCTGTCCCTTTAGAGCCTTTAGTTTTTCAGAGGGGCAGCATTAATCTTCACCATCACCACCAGCGACGTAAGCCCCGGGCCACAAATTATCTTTTAGTTTATTTATTTCAATATTTCTGCCAGCTCGTCTAACCCTCGGTGGTTTCCCGTCGAGCCTGCAAGAGCGCAGGATAAAAACAGAACTGGTGACAGTTTAACTTAGTGTTGCTGCTGCTGATACTAAGATCTACCGATGCTCTCCTGCTGTCCCCCCGCACATGTTTGATCGCAGTTCTTACATAAGATGCTGATGTAATGGTAGGCAGGATCCGGGCAAGAGAGGAAAACAATAGAGAGACAGCAGGCTGACATAGTGGTGGATATTTTATTTTTATGTCATTGTAAGAGTCACAGAGAGTAGAAGTTACGGGAAAATTCAGTTTTTTTTTTGTCAACATGGGTCTTATTGGCCAGTATTACATAAGGTTAGCACAAGACTGTCCTCATCACTGTCATTGTGGAGAGTGGACAAACATTCATGTTAGAAAAGTTTTACAACAGGATCCTCAGTTCAACCTAAACTTAACAATGAAAAACAGTTAATAAGAGGTGAAGCAAGGTGAAGAATAAGATGTGTTGACATGTGTTACCTTTGTCACTAGTGCTTTGGTATTTTCTTTGTTTTCTAGAGTCATTTAACAGAAATCATTTGAAACTGATATCATCTTCTCTGACACACACACACACACACACACTCTCTCTCTCTCTCTCTCTCTCTCTCTCGTTTGATAACTTCTCTGAAGTTTCCTAAACTTCTGTCTGTGCTAATTAGCTTGTTCTAATCGCGTCCTCCAGAGGTCTGTCCAATCAAGACTGCGGTCCATGGCTGTTCTGCCCTCTGCCTGATCAGAATGGCAGATTAAAACTAGGCACAATGCTGACAAATCAAGAGTTATCTGGGGACGACCCTATATACCTCCAGAATGAGAGACAGAGACAAAGAGACAGAAAAAGACAAAGATTCACACGGTCACCCTGTGCCTATGCTTCACTATCACTGCAGAATCACAATTAATCTGTGGTGTATGTGTATCTTGTGTACCAAGAGGCAACCTCTGACAGTTTTAGTTTTTCAGGAAATTATTATATGACAATTTAAGAAAAAGAATTTGTAAATATTTTGTAAAATGGCAGCATATGACATAGAAAATTAACCTGTTAAAAACAAATTACCATGAATTGTGCTTTCATTTCATTGTTTTGGCAAATACAACATCAACTATGACTCACTGAGCATTTAAGGGAGAAACATCCAATCACTGAGCTTAAATGTGATAAAACATTCAGTTAACTCACTTTTGGATTCTGGGTCAGTTTTGAATGAATTCCTCAAATATGGCATGGTGCTTTGTTACATATTGCAACAACAAAGCGTTCTGAATTTGCACCAACTCTAACTGATGTCTTCTGCATAGCAATAGCAGCTGAGGCTCATGGGTATCATTGTATTTAGAGCACAAAATACTTGATTCTTCAAAAGAATTAAAACTAATGACAATTACATAAACCTATAGTATTGTTAAATTATCCACGAGACTTTTTGGTGAGGAACATTTGTGACATCCTTCATAGTATATTCATAGAATAGTTCAACTTTCTTTCAAGTGTATCGTAAGTGTATTTCCCAAAACACTGAGCTATTCCTTTACAAGATTTTTTTAAATTATAGATGTACAGGTGGGGAATAATACTTCCATAACCAGTGGCACTTTCCCCTTTCCACGTCTATTATCCCACAATACTACACAAAAAATAATGAACTAACCAAGCACCAATTACAATCATGCACTGCAGATGACCTAAATACTGTCCAATACAGATTTTTTGACAACAGTGCATTGTGTTGGGTTCTACATAGAATTGACTGTAGAGCAAATAGTGAATAGTGACTTGCTTATATGTAAAGAAAACAATTATCTTCTGTAGGTCATTGTCAACATTAAATACCAGAAACTCTAGGCTTGGCCTGTTGAGCAAATCTGGACAGTCAGTACCACAAAGCTAATTATACAAATTGCTAATTCATATTCTAGTATATACAATTTTCTCATATAGAAATTATAATAATGAAGATCTTTTGGTGCACTATCTATACTGTCATTTACTAATTATTGATATGAAGTCATGGTGCAATCAAGTGACATTGTAATCAGATGAATCAAAATGATTATTATGTGAATATAACTTTAATTATATTAATTGGAAGTCATTATGAGGCTGAGTCTCAAAGTTTAACTGCTCACATTAACCTCCTTGATGCTTCATTGGCCAAGCCATTTCTTAAGATATGCAATATAAACCATATAATACACTATACAACCCTTACTGTGATAAATGTTCCCCATTCAACATAATTACAAGTGCTTTGCCGTATAGTTTTAAGAGGCCGTCTTTTGCAATGGGCTGACTGTGACACTCGGCGGTCAAATTGATTGGCTCTTCCTCCCTGGCTGCTGGACAACTGAAATACCAGAGTGCTTGTTTTGAAAAATACTTTCTTTCATTTTTCCATTCACAATATGACCCACATGTTGGTATTAACAACTTCTTACCCTCCATTTCATACCATGACACACACACACACACACACACACACACACACACACACACACACACACACACACACACACACACACACACACACACACACACACATTTGACTGGAAATTAATTTTCTGACCTGCACAATGTCAAGGCTTCCTATCGACGGGAGATGCGAACCTAATTTGTGTGCTCTTTGTCAAGACGCTTTACCATTCAACCCCAGTCACCATCAGAGAGCTCTCAGGCCTTTGTGCTGCAGCCTTGAAGTGGGTGAATGAAGATGGAAATTGATGATATGTTGTACAGTCATTTTACTGAAGAGGGAAAGCAATTTTATTAGCCTGACAGTAAGTGGTGTTGTCTGTCTTTTTTCACATCTGAAAATTAAAATGCCGACGTAATAGACATTACATTCACAAATTGGAAAAGAAACACCAAAGTCAAGTTTGCAATACTAACATGTTTTAAAGCACGTGTCAGTGTCTAAAATATTTGTGAGACTTGCCTTCTTTGTTAAAGTATTTTTAGATTGAAAAAATATATATATTTACATACATATTTGAATATTCCATGGGCTCTGCATTTTTCTCAACTAATCATGATTTAAAGTGCCAACTTAAATTAATTCTGGTTACAAACATTTTATTAAATCAACTTTAAACTGCCATTTAGTTTACATTTACAGATCTTGGATTGTATAATAAAACTATTAGTTAATGAAAGATATGGCAGGCTTAACTCTTTATTTTTCTTGTCAAAAAAGACCATTTAATGCCCAAATGCCAACAATGAATGTATCCTGCTAACGAGTATGGTGTGTGTATCTGATATATCTTATTCCTCTGTGCCATATAGCTCCATTGTTGTCCAAAAACTATTAAAAATAAATCGATGAGCCACACTCTTGCACTGGGTGACATGTTCTTTCATTACCTTGAACTTGCCACTGTCGCCCAGTGCTTGCTCATGGTGGGAATTGTTGGGTGTCTGTGAATAATATTATTAGAGTACGATCTAGACCTGCTCTATATGAAAAGTGTCCTGAGATAACTTCTGTTATGATTTGGAGCTATATAAATAAAATAGAATTGAACACACACACTGTAGTTTATTTTGACTCCCTCAAACACCATCCTGCTGCTTGAAATACTCACTAGAGCACCAAATGTGGATTAATCTGCCGCTAAAAACTGTGAATTAATACACTATAACTTCTATTTATCTCTATTTGAGTGACATTTGCTGAAAACTGATTGACCAGCTGTTACAGGAAATAACTGAGCTTTTTGTAAAAATGAAACTATATATTTGTGACCTGTTTTAAAGATTTATGGGCTTGGAACTGAGTGCCACAGACAGAGTAGGGAAATCAAACAGACTAATACATTGATAGTTTTGGTCTTATCATGGGATTTGGTGCCAATAAGCAAAACACAGAATAACATCGGCCTTATCCTTTAAGTATTACCTTAGTAAGAAAAGGTCAATGTACCAACAGAAGAGTTTAACCAAAGCTTGACCATAAAACTTCCCATTAAATGATTGTACCATGTTTCAGCTTTGTGGAAGGTGGAATACTTGGAAGGACAGCCATTATGGAAAATCTTCATGTTAGCTGTGGTGCCTGGTTTCAGGTGACAAGAAGATCTCTGTGTGTCCAGTACAGACACAGGTCAAGGACCTGTTTAGCATAAAGACTGGTAGAAGTGGGAAACTGCTAGCCTAGCTCCATTAAAAAGTGAAATAATGCACCTCCCGACATCTCTAACTCAGTCTGATTTATCTTGGTGAGGCCCAAATACATTCCAAATCGGACATGTATGGACAGTGAACACACACGTGCTTGTGTTCATAATACAATGGGTGTCTAGGCAGATGTGTTCACAGACAGTCCACGTGGCCATACATTTTGGCCTGCTGGACTCTCGCAGACAAGGGTGGAATTTATGGCATGCAGACCGATGTGGCTATGCAGATGCAGAAAGTATCATTTTAGCTTTATCTGGCAAGCTAGTAGCAGTCAGCAGGGTTTGGCTAAGTTACGATGTAATTCAAAGAGACCTGCTCTATATGAAAAAGTGCCCTGAGATCACTTTATTATGATATGGCGCTATATATATATATATAAAATTGAATTGAATTGAATTCAAACCTGGCCAGTCCACTATGAGAACAAGACTACAATCAGATTGTTGGTCAAAAACAGCTCTAATACTGCTAAAACCACAATGTTTAATTTCTTTTTTCTCCATGTGTAAAAAAAACAAGCTACATGTAAATAAGACCCAGACATGTTTGATGTTCTCATCTGACTGTGGGTGAAACAAGAGAATTTCCCAAAACGTTGAATTGTACCTTAACATCCCTCCTACATAGACAACAAAGGACTGTGCTGTGCGTGCCACTTTAAAAAGTAGAAAGACTGCTGCAAGTGCCTATAACATAGAGTTAGAATGAGATGGTGCAACAAAAGCTTTGTTTTGCAGCAGTATTAAACATTTTTCTGAAGGGACTGTGAATTAAGAGGACAGCAAGAACATTTTTAACAAGGGGGTCACGATTCACCCTTCTACTGATAATGTAAATCGTTGTTTTATCTGAGATTTGGAAGCTATTTAAAAAAAAAAACATGTTCTGAGTTGTCACATCTCTCAAAAGTTTCCACATTTTGTCTTGACCTTTTCACATTACAGTTCTGAATTTTCCTTGTGATTGTTACCGCTACTGTTTGAAACTTCAGAGAAAGAAAACATTTTCTTAGATGGGTTCTTACTATTAGCACATTCAACCTTGCAAAAATATTGTACAGCTAAATAATTCACTGGGTTTGTTTTATTGTGATGCTTTATGTTTTTTATTGAGACTCCAGTTTAAGGCGGAAAATATATTTCAGCCCTACAACTGGATGACTCAGCTCATTCTGCTGAAGTGCCACTAAATTCCTATCAGCTTTGGGGCTCTGTTCTGTTGCTAAGCATGACCTCTGACTCCACTATGGAGGGGGCCAGCAGAAAAGACCAACCATGCCACAGGGATCTATATAGCATCTCAGGAAATTAGGAAATACAATCTCTTCAAAACCTCCTTTAGGTTCACTGAGCTGCACTTTGGACATATCATGGTCTTCAAATGCTGTATTACAAAAGGTATATAGCTGTATTCAAAGCCAATCTGAAATACAAAGGTGTGAATCATTTGATATATGCCAACATGTAGCATTTCATTTTCTAGTGTTTTTGTATTAATGCTATGATAAAAGCATATTGATTTTGTGTTATCTGTAAGCACAGAAAAACAGACAAATGCCCTGTAAACATTACGCTATGGAAACCATAGCTGCTGTATTAGACTATACATTTCAAGATGTAGAAAATTGTAATATTAGTAATATACAAATGAATATCATGTATATATAGAAATTGATTACATAAACAATAAATGAATCTTCAGATTCTTGATATGAGGTATCATAAATTCCATTTTGATAAAAAAATTATTTTACTGAAATGTAATGAGTTTTGTAGTGATAAATTACATAATTAAATCCTTTTAATGAATATTGTGAAAGATGGTTTTATCAGCATTGTATACATTTTCAGTAGATAAGTGTCAGTATTTTTAATATATACAGTATTTACACTATAATCATGGGGGCAGAGGAGTTTTCTAAAACTCACTCAATCCACTTTGAACGCCATGGATTCCAATTTCAACCTACAATCAGTAAATTATATGTGTTTACAGTCAGAGTTGTGTATGGGACCACGGGCACAGTCAGGCATCATATGGGTGCAATAACACAAACCCCTGTGGTACAGTACTGTAAGGCTATGTGGGCTGACTGCAAGAGCTTCTCATGGCCTTTTGGTAATCACTGCTTAGGGACAATAGTCAACAGCTTGTTAGCAACTTAATTTCAAAATAAGAACCTTTTTATAAATTTAATTAATACCCCATTCAGAGCAACGCAGTACTACAAGTCAAATCTATGTCTGTGGTGTATCCGGTCTTTTTGAATGAGTCAATGCTTGTTGTCGGTCCCTCCTTCTAATCTGGGGTGAAAGCGAGTCAGACACTACCTGGCTTTGATGACCAGCCATCTCTATTAGGGAAGGAAATTAACTTAATGATATTCACATTTAAAAGTCATTGAACAGATGCCCCAAAGGGTGATCGACAGACAGAGAGAACAAGAAATGAAACTGAAACTTAAGTTTATTTGATAATCATAAAATTATGTGTAATTCTATGATTTAGCAGATGCATATGGAATTACACTGTAGATTGTACTCTCAGTAATTAACTTGTGACAGTGATCTCACAAATGGGTTTAACATGGGTTAACCCTGTGTTCAGTAAACCTGTGTGTCCCTATGTATACGACAGGCAAGGAAAACTTCTCGAATACACACTCATTTACCGGCCTTACAAGAGCTGTCCTAGCAGCTACAATCACTAAATACATGATCAAAGAATGACAGAACATGGCTCGAAGACTGACAAAGCATTGGATGTCAAGTCCATAGCACAAATGTTGTGATACTTGCAATGGACTGAATTTGGTTGTTACATGAAAACTATTCAGGATCCATACCCAGACACAACCATACACTATATGATCAAAAGTTGTTTTTGTCATGAGACTGTTTTTTGGGCTAGACCCCTTAGCTCCAATTATGGAAAATCTAAATGCTACAGCATGCAATGATATTTTCGACATGGTATGGGGAAGGCTCTTCCTGTTTCAACATGACAATGCCCCCATAAACGAATAAAGATCCATAAAGAAATGTTTTATCCAGTTTGGTGTGGAAGATCTTGACTGGCCTGAACAGAGCCCTCGATTTTGCATTCCCTTACTCCTTGCTCATGAGATCAATCCCTGCAGCCTGTTTCCAACATCTGGTGGAAGACCTGAAACCAGAAGAGTGGAGGCTGTTAAAGCAGCAGATTAATGCCCGTGGTTTTGGAATTACATGTTCGACTTTCACATATAGGTGTAATGTTTGGGTGTCCACATACTTTTGGCTGTGTAGTTGACAGTATATGTCAGTTATATCCGTTGCCTTTGTTTCTTTAGTCTGTCCACCAGTCAATCAGTGAATGAATAAACCAGCGATGAATTGCAGAAACAACAATTCTGCTAGGATCTGATGATGAACTTCAACACATTCAGAGGACACAGAGGACAAAGAACCCTGCTCTCAATCAACCTTGTTACTTCTAAACTGCTGCTGTCATCACATAAATGCCCACAGCTGTGTATGTGTGTGTACACAGTCCTATGTTAGTGTGTGTGCATGTTGATTAAATGAATGGCAGCAACCAATTTAGCTGTCCGTGTGAGGTGTGAGGGGTGATGCATTATACGAGTACTCTCTATGATTGCGTCAGTGGCTGCGTGTCTAATGCAGGATCAAACTGACTCGCTCTCTCGGAAAAACGCATCGATTTGATGCCCTCACAGCCATCATAATATTTCTACACCTCTCAAGTAATCCTTGAGTAGCCTTGGCCTCTATTGAGGACTCAGAGGATAATATCCATCAAGTGAATATATCAGATAAGCCAGCTCTGCAGTCATGAAGCACCTAAAAATAGGTCTGTCATTCAGCTGGAAGCACTAGTCGAGTCAGTTCATTTCAGCAACACTGTAATAGCCTCCATATGAACAAGTCATTGTCCACAGTAGTTTGCAGTTCCCTGCAAGGAGACACAAAGCTTTTTGGCACACTTTGATACCCAACTGGCTACATTTTGGAACCATCTGGGTCTGAGTCTCTTGTCAGACCTATGTAGAATCATTATTATATATTATATATTATATATTATGTGCCATGTTAATGGAGCCATTGGTTAATGGAGCCATTGGTTTTTGAGGCACTTGAAAGTTTTCTTGTAATGATGAATTCACTTTTCCTTAACACAGAAAAACAGGAAACTGATTTAAAGGATAAGGTTCCATTTATTTTATCTTTTCATTATTATGATCATTTCTTCTGTAGAGACCAACATCAACAATGATATTGCCTCCATGCTATAGAACTCCGCTGTTAACTATTAAAATAAATAAATTAAAATATATATATAAGAGCAGTACAGGGCCCATAATGCTGCATTTGGTGATGTATTTCTTCATTATGATGAACACAGTAGTTAATTTCTGGCTGATCTAGATTGTTGTGTAAACAGGGAACTGTGTTGCTCAGTATAACTTCTGCCCAACACATAGCTACTTTCCATAGACTAAAAATCCAGTCGCAGATTTGTTTCAGAATAAACTACACTAAGCAAGACTCCAGCCACAGAGGTAGAATTAAGTTCTTGCTTCATCCATAATTGATCCAGAATCCAAAAGCAAAAAGATTCAAATTGCTGAATTTATCCAGCAAGGGCCACAAAGATCAACCTCAACTTTACCACATTGTTAGGTGTACCGCAACAGAATTTGCTTGGAATTTTCATTGCAATGCTCTCTGTGCTGAAAAATAAAACGAAACGAAAAATTACACGTAAAAAGACTGTGCTTCTAGCAACTTGAGCAGAGAAGTAAACTACACTAAATACTACACTAATACTAAATCTTGTTTTAACTTTCCATCCTAGCATCAATATGACTAATGCAAAAAACAAAAACAAAACAAAAAACGAATAGAATTTTTTTTTTAAATTTAAGTAGACAAACCTAACAAAAAAATCTCATCTCAAGGTCCACATAGTAGCTAAATATAACATGATCAGTTGTTATAGACTAGATTCAAATCAAATTTCCATTCGTTTTAAACACTTTAAGGACTTTCCTTGAAGAGCTGAGAATTCCTTAAAGTACATCTCCATGACATGATAGTACAGTAGTCGCTGTTAATAATAAAAAGTATTAGTATCTGTATAGTACACCACCTCACTTGGTCCAATTATCCGCTCGTGGTTTTTCTTACAACTGCTACGATGATGATACTCAGCTCTATCTGTCCCTCCCACCAGATGTCCTTACCGCCTCAGCACGGATCTCAGCCTGCCTCAATGATATCTTAAAATAGATGATGGAACGCCACCTTCAACTCAATCTTTGAGTTCTGAGTTCTTTAAGGCTGAACTCCTGGTGATCCCAGCCAGTCCTTCTCTTCAGCACAACATTAGTCTCCAGCTCAGCTCCGTCTTGCTCTCGCTAACAAAGCAAACTCTGTTGGCATTGTGATTGATGACCAACTAACTTTCAGTTGGTCATGTTTTGCGCTATATAACATTAGAAAGATTAGGTCTGATCTGACTGAGTATGCTGCTCAACTGGTCATCTCTCGCCTATAACGGCCTTCAGGCAGGGCTGCCAGCATGCACAGTAAAACCTCTGCAGATGGTCCAAAATGCAGCAGCACGTCTGGTCTTCAGCCAGCCAAAGACAGCTCATGTCATTCCACTTTTTGTTATGCTCCACTGTCTCCCTGTGGTTGCTCGCATTATGAAGAGTAACAGCGATGGTGTACCGGCATGTAGTACACCATCGCTGGGACAAACTGACGCAGTTTTTTTACACAAAGAAAGAAATACCTTAATGTTTTACATTTGCCAAATTTACAAAGAGGGGGAAATTAAGAATTTGATGTAGACTGTGTTTCAGAAAGTTTCTAAAGCTTCCCCTAACTCAACAACTCATAAAACTCTACGAGTTAAGGGAGTCTTGGGAATTTCTCGCTGGGTGACAACACAGTACACTGCGATTACTGTTTTACAGTATTTGTAAAATTCTACATGTGAGAGGAGATTACAGCACATTTTAGGGACTATAATGTTGGCAGAGACTGAAACTCTTTATTTATAAGCACAAGAAAAGTAAAACAGAATGAATAAAGTAACAAACAGAACAGAATTCATTGCCCAGAGCTGCAAGCATTCAAGGACAATGGTGACAGTACCAGCTCATAAAATCACAGCAATCTCTTTTACTCAGAGGCACAGAGGGGAAATGCTGCTTTAGCTATTGGAGATTGGGGAATCAATATATAAAAAGGAGATGGATAAAATATTGTAAAAAGCTGTAATTTTAGTGGTGCCTCGTGGAAAGTCATTAGCTGCTACAATAAAGACTTTTAAGGCTTTTTCATGAGATGAATACCTAGAATTTATTGAAAGTTAAGCTTTTCTGCCATCTCACTTCTTCTTCTTCTCACACACTTAAAAACTCCCTGCTCTTCAGTGTAACACAGGGATTTTTTAAGTGTGTAGAGACATCAGTTGTGACAGTAATGTCCCATAATGTACTCTTCAGTGTGTTGGCCCGCTTTGCGCCTCCAGGCATCTGCAGGACGTCATTTGCAAAAGCAGAGCCGTGGGGTGGGGGATAAAAAATGGAGATGAAATGATAAATATGACAAAGGTCTGGAAAATGGGCTTCTATAAGAGATATAAAAAACAAGGCGGCATATTAAGTTGCGTGGTATGAGAAAAATAAATGACACAGAGACCCCCCATAGGTGTGGGGAGAGGAACAGTCGACTGGAGTGAATGCTGTGATCAGACAAGTGACTAAGAGAATGATGAACAAATTTAACAGTTTGACTTTTGAAGACATCATCATCCAGAAATTGTGTCAAAACAGTCTCAAGCTACATGTTAGTTCAGAAAGAAAACTATTATTTAATTGTATTTAATAGTTTGCACTTAATTAACTTTACATTATCATGTATTATGATTGAAATATAACTATCTTGTTGAGAACAGACTGCAGTAGTAACGTGACAAATGGCAAACACATGCTCTGAAAGAGCAGCATTTGGATTGGTTAAACTATTTAGTAGCTGTCCTGGAGCTTTTGATCATAGTTTATTCAGGACCTTGGAAACAGCAGCTGAGGAAACAATATCAGCACATTTCATTGGGAAATTTGAACATCTACAATTCCATGACAAGTGGGCAAACACATTAAAATTATAAAATTCATCCCCAAGCGACAGCAGTGCTGTCCTAGAATATTAGAAATATTGCATTGAAATTACACCAGATTTTAACAGAACAGAGCAACAGACTGCAAACAGAGGCCCAAGTTAAGAAAAGCTTGAAAAGAAAGCTTGAATTGACACCAGCGTCTTGGATTCATGTTCCATTTCATACTAGTGTCAGCACTGACATTGTGTAAACTTAACCATACATAATTTATTTGCAATGACCATGATCTTTCTCTATCCTTAAGTTGTTTTTTTTTACTGCAGGTGTGGTACAGATAGAGCGACAGATCAGTAAAAGCTTCATCTTTCTTTCAGATATGAGAACTCGTTATGCGGAAATGTACCAGTTCAAAATACTGATTGCTTTTGTAGTTTAAATTACACCAAAACAAACCAAAAAAAAAACATACTGATTTTATGTGTAGGACATGTGTTACATTAAATAAAGTACTGGGATTTGATCAACATAAATATTATGTCTGATATATTTAAGAAAAAACAATCAAGGTACTATTACATTTACCTAAAATGTATTTTGCTAATGCAAAATATATTTGCATTTAAATGTAATTTGGAGAGATATTGCGGTTCAGCCCCTGTTGGTGACTCCAGCTTTATCTGGTCTCTGTCACTTTCTGTGAAGCCCTGCTGAAACTTTTGGATTTCACTTAATTTTCACTTCCTCTGTGGAAAACTTACCACTTACAAGTTCAGTTAGGCAAATAAAAGTGAATCTACATTGTCTGCCTTCATGTACACCTTCATACCTCCTGTTTTGTGACTTAGACATATGCCATGAATGCATTTGTACATAAACATCCTCTCTGTTGTGGATATAAATTCTCTTTATTCTAACTATTCTTCTCTCTCTTGGTCCCACCCTCTGTCTCATCTTTGTTTCCTCCATTTGTGCTAATAAATTCACTGGCAGCGGGCCACAGTGAAACATTAGGTGAGAACACGGGGAAGGAAGTCTGACAGGGGGTGAACACCAATGAGACAATGTGAAAATAAGAATGAAAGGGGTGAAAACGTGTTGACACCAAGTGAGGATCTTTTAATTGATTGTGATGTGTTTAATTGTGACTGACTTTTGACTCAGACCTCCATTTTAATTATATCACAGAAATAGTTTTTCTTTATTGTAGAATCTTCAGTCAAACATTTTCTAACTCAGAAAGTATGCTAAAAGACTTGTGTATTACTGTTTTCGATTCATTTAATTCCCTTTTCACTTGTACAATAGAAAACTGCAGCAAACTCAGAATGTTCTCTTAGCCCACTGCTTGCAACACTCCACTGGCGACCTGTGTCTTTTAGAAACTGATTTTCAACATTTACAGCTTCATAGTCTTTCTTATGGCTTGGTAATAATGAAAAAAGTGATGTGGTAAAGTGGTGTGAAAAACAGACGATGTGGCGCAGACGTTCGCTGTTCGTTTCATTTAGCTAAAAGAAGGAAAAATCCCCTTAGACAGTTACATCACTGAATTGAAATGCAGCCTTTACCACTTTTTTATTTTTCTTACTTCAATTTTGTTTGTACTATAAATGTGTTGATACATGAAACCCAGGTTTGTACTTAAATCATCCTTTTTAAATGAAAATGCATAGAAATATTAATATCAAATAAGCCTTCATGGCATCAATTCAAATTGCCTCATAAGTTTTTACATAGGTGACACAGGGGTTATTATGGGATGGGTGATTTGGGGTTGGTTGTCAAGCACTGCTTAGAGTCACATGAATACTAGGCACGTCCCCGACATTTTAGAGACTGAGTGAATATAAACTCTAAAGCAACAGAAGACACCTCCTGTTTGACGTTTGATTCAAAGTCTCCACAAGGTCTTTCTAACTCTGACATGTTGTTCTTTTGCTTTTGTTAGAAATGTGAATGCAGTGTTTGTGCGAGAGCACTGTGAAGAGCCCCACAGAGGAACAAGGAGCACAACTGAAAAAGAGACTAAATAACATCTGTTATCTTTTCACAGACAAATAAATGAAACATGAAGACATAAAACGTGTGATGTGCACAACAAACCAAAAGGTCTGCACTTTCTCCAATAAATCAAGATTAATTACTCATAAAAATACCAAACCTAGATTGGTAGTGCCTTTATGTATTATGGGTTCATTCATGGAGGCTCTAGTAAGTAAAGCATTTTCTTCTGCCTTCTGTGTGTGTGTGTGTGTGTGTGTGTGTGTGTGTGTGTGTGTACAGGGTCATTAACAGGTTGCTAACATGAAAAGACCCATCACATTTATCCTAAGTCCGTTAAATGACCCCTCACTGATTACTGTCAATTGAACTCAATTTGACAAGTAAAAGTCCTGTACTTATCGTACTTTGGAACTATTTTGGTAAAGTAAATTAATAAATTCAATTAAATTCACTGATACTTTATTTTTTCTTTATATACCCTTTAAGTGAGAAATCAGGGGTTTTGACATTTTTAATGGCAGGCGTGTAAACGAATGTATTCTATGTAATGAATGTATTCTCCTCCTCCTTTAATAACTCTTGAGTCACTTTAATAGGGATGTACATTAATTAAGGGGGACATAATGTAAATGGAACATGCGGTTGGTAGGGATGGTTAGATAAATATTCGTGCTGCATTTTTCGATCACTGTCTTCCAGCTCTTGACTATGTGTTGTGTGTGTGTGTGTGTGTGTGTGTGTGTGTGGTTTAATAAGTATGCTGCGACGGCCTCCCTCCCAGTCTGCAGCTGTAATGGAATGACCCGACACTGCTGACAGCACACTCCACTAAAATGGGGCTCCGTGCACATCTGCCACTGTAGCCCTGCCACATAACTGTTCAATTTACTGTACAGCCAATATCCCTGTGCTGTAATTGAATATGACTTTGTGCTGTTTGAGTAATCTCTTCGTTTTATGCCGCGACCCCTTACTGGAGAGAGACAGAGAGAGAGAGACAGAGAGAGAGAGAGACAGAGAGAGAGAGAGACACAGAGGGAAATAGAGAGAGAGAGAGGTGAGAGTGAGAGGTGAGTAAAAGGTGTCTTGTAGATAAAGCATGTAGGTCACAATGAGCTGCTGGGCTTCTGGCAATGAGATCTTTGCTGTTGACATCATCGCTCTGCTTCACAACCATCAGAGAGAGAGAGCGAGAGAGAGAGAGAGGAGAATCTGTAAAGGAAATAACAGTCCTCACCAGTAACAATTAAAACGACTACATAGAGAGGCCATTATAAAATGTAAATAGATTCAATGGCTATTGCTGAAAAACACTGCCATAAATAGTATCAAAAACGGGGTTTAAGAATGTTAAAGATTATAGCTTTAAAAGAAAATGGGACAAAACAATAAAAATAAAAACACAAACTCTCCTCAAAGCTTTATTAATTGATTTTTTTCTGCCCACTTGGGGGCTGTAACTCTCTCATCTCATCTCTGCCCTGTGTGTGACTCGAGTCGCAATGCTTATCGGAATGCACAGATTGATTGGCCCTGTAATGCCCTGGGCTATATTAGATAAATGATGTAAACTGCCATTTATAGAAAAGTGAATTCTTTCACATCCTTTATCATTTCAGATAAACATTGTCAGAAATCATGTTCTTCTGTGTGTCGGTGGAGTGGAGTAGTGTGTAACTTTTGTGTGCACTTTTGTGTTTACCAAGTGTTTGTGTTGAGGTTGTCATCAGTCTATGGTAAATATATCATGAGTTAGACCAATGAAAAAGCCACTTCAGGTGTGTATGTTTGCTGCACTTCCTCCTCGCTGTTTTTGGCCATTAAAAAGGTCAGCCCTGGCTAGAGTTTGGAGTCCATGTGAACATGAAATGTGATTTGGTGGAAATGTTGGTGGCTAATTTCATCATCACAGCTAAAGGTGCTAGCATTTTAGCATCAATAAATCATTAGCACATTAATTTTCACACATTAGTATAATTAGTGTGAACAAATGAGGCCATTGATGTGAAGACTGGCAGCTTCTTCTGGCTCTCAGTACTGCTGCATCTGCAATCAGGAAGAGTGTTAGTGTCCATCCAATACAAAATGTTTTAATAAAGCATGGTGCCATTGTGCTCACTCAGCAGAGGCAGGTACTGTGGCCTTACTGCAACATGCATGCAATACACTTGTAGAAAGTTAGTTTAGAGTTTGTTGCTTTTGTTTAAATTATATATTCCATTTTTAAAATAAAGTGCTTAATTTTAGAAAAAAGGTTAGGGCTACTGGTTTTGAACTGCCCGTGTCTGTCCATTCTTGATTAAAAGCTCAGTTTTCGCTGTCTACTTTTCTATTTGTAGATAAAGCCATGTGAAATTACTATTGTCTCTCATCTCATCTCTGCCCTGTGTGTGACTCGAGTCGCAATGCTTATCGGAATGCACAGATTTGATTGGCTGAGTAGGATCACGTGAGATGATTTACAAGGCATGCAATTGGTCTGCGAGTTTACCGGGCTGCTAAACCAGTGCTGTAAAGGCTAGAAAAGCTGCACTGGCTAAAATAGAAACGGTCTGTCAAAATTTAATAATTCTCAATAATTTAGAGGTTATAGGTCTGGGTACTGATAGGACGCCATCTGGGTCCGGACCCGGACCAAGGTCCACCTATTGGATCTCGATGCATGCGTACATAGCAGTGGCAGTGGTTGTTAGTACTTAAAATATGTTTGTCATAAGCTCCAAGAGATTATCTGTTAAAAAAAAAAAAGAAACCAAACAAACAAACAAACAAAAAAACATTATTTCTTGGAATATTGGAAAGCACAATTTAACCATTTTGGAGAGTCTTTGTATTGGTTTGGCACACAAAATTCCACCTAGGTATACTACTTACTAATTGCCCTGTAAAACTGTGATACTGGTGGTGGTGGTGGATGAGTTAGTTGAAAGAGCAAATCACCACATGGGCTGGAGAGAGAGTGAGGTGGTCTTTGACCTGATTGAAATGTTCAGCTTCATTGGTACTGGATTATGTTGTTTGGTGGTTTTTTCCTCTTTTCCACCTGTGTTGACCTCCATCACTGACCCCTCGTACATTCCTGTGGCTGGGGAGGAGTGTGCAATCAAGCCAGTCGGATGCTCAGCTAGCACACCTCCCTGCTCCAGTCCTGCCTCCCTCCCCTGCCCTCCTTCCCTCCCTCCACCTCCCTGCTGCAGGCGGAGGTGGATGGATTAGCTGAAAAGGCCAGTGTTTCTGAAACTGATTATGGTTTACTTAGAGCAAGCAGCGTCTACTCCGGGACCATTCTTCATCACTATGCACTGATAATATCCAGCCACCACACACAGCGATAGACTGCGTGTGTGTGTGTTGTACTTTATCTAATGCCTCCACCCGGAGCGCTGCGTGTGTGCATGTCAGCCAGTGCTGCTGTGTATTGGGAATAAGAGTCGTTCTCTCCCGTTTGTGAATTAATTTTCTATGAGCTGAGAGTCGGATTTGAACTTAATAGGGGCTTAGATGTACACTCCTACTCCCCGTCTCTTTTTATTCCACATCCGTACTGCCGCACATCAATCACAAACTTGTGTGTGTGTGTGTGACTGTATACGCTCATTCCCTGCTCTTTGACTAATAGTAAGCCAGGCTACGCCCTAGGCCTCCTGTCTCATCCATCCGAGTGTGTATCTGTGTGTACACGTGTGTGTGTGTGTGAGATAGCGGGCTAGGGCAGGACGCTCTGTCTCATTTATCTGCTGTTGATGTTGAGTGTGATTTCCTCTGCTGAGGGGAAGCGATGCCCCTGCTTATTAATTATGCCTGAAATATTAAAAAGACTCCATCAAACATGAATTATTAATTCATTTGGATCAGATCATCTCGGCTAAAGATTTCCAAGACTTGTCATACATCATCTGACAAGGCCGTGACAACATTGCAGTAGTGAGAAGCAGGGTGTTATATCCCTGTAAACACAAGGTGCGTGTGTGTGTGGGTTTGACAGAGAGTGAGAAATTGCATCAGTGTGTGTGTGTGTGTGTGTGTGTGTGTGTGTGTGTGGGTTTGACAGAGAGTGAGAAATTGCATCAGTGTGTGTGTGTGTGTGTGTGTGATACTGCTTCACTTTTGATTCACTCTTGACTGTATTTTGATTAGCAAATATTTCTTTTTGACCTTGACGATACTGCATCTAAAATACGGTCACCTAGGAAGTTCTTGAGAATCCTTCAAATGATTCCCAAAACACATTATCTGATTCCGGGCAGCACAGTGATGCAGTGGTTAGCACTGTCTCACAGCAAGAAGGTTCGTACCCGCCTTTCTGTGTGGAGTTTTCAGGTCCCCACTGTGGCTGCGTGGGTTTTCTGCAGGCACTCTGGTTTCCTCCCACAGTCCAAAGACATGAATGTGAGCGTGAATGGTTGTCTATCTCTATGTGTCAGCCCTGTGATTGACTGGTGACCTGCCCAAGGTGTACCCCGAATCTCGCCCAATGTCATCCAATGACTGAATGGATTGTCCAATTCAAGGTATTAAAGGAACGGTTCAAAATATATCATTTTCCATCTTACCTGAAGTGCAATGTGAAGATTGATATAACTTTAGTCTCTGTGCGTCCATTACAGAGATACGTCCAGGACGTGTTTAGCATAGCTTAGCGAAGAGACTGCTAACCTAGCTTGGTCAAAAGAGAAAAGAATACACCTTTCAAAAACTCATCTGTTTTCCAAAAATTTAGACTGTTCCTTCAATTCAAGATTTAATTTAAGTGCATTATCCCACAAACATGTCTCAACACACATCACAAAAGACAATGGCCTTAATGCAAGAACCACTCATACAAACACATTTGGTCTTATGTGGCACATATTAGTGATTTAAGAGAATTTGTGGCAGTCACCAATTTTCTCGTATTTAGAACTTTCTATGCTTACGAGCTACAAATGAAATTCACAAGTAGTCCAGACCTGTCATACCAGTCATGTACATACAGTTTTCCTTATGTTAAGAATTATAATGCCTTAATCTGCATTAATTTTTAAATATGATACTGAAATTAAATAAAATTTAATAGATAACTAAGACAAACTTAATGCAAAATTAATATTCTGTTCACCATGTAATCATAATCATCAAGGCTTGCAAATTTACTGAGAGTTTTTTTTTTAGAGTTCATGATTCCATTCAATTCAATTTTATTTATATAGCGCCAAATCATAACAGAAGTTATCTCAGGGCACTTTTCATATAGAGCAGGTCTAGACCATACTCTGATTTTATTGGCATATTTCGGAAGAGCTCAGTAGCTGTTAGGAAAATATTCTCACTTTGACAGCTGCCTCAGGGTCTTTGCAAGTCTCTGTCGGATCATCCTCTGTTGCACCCGACAGTCTAACGTCACCTACTGTAGGCTATAATATTATCCTGTCTAATAGCTCCATGACTTTCACATCATGGCATAGACCGCTTTGCTTTATAAAGATCTTTTTTAGCATCTAACCTTATGTTAAATCATTCCCTCTTTATGTCTGTCACAGTGGAACGCTGCTCTGATGACATGTTGTGGACATGACGACACATTTGTTCAATTAAGAGAGTTTGTTTTCTGTGAGACGGATTCCCCAAAGTAAGAGAAGTTAAGGATAAGAATACAAAATGTTCTGGCATGAGACCCGTTGAAATGATTACTGATGATTATTAAGAGATAATGATAAGAATGTGGAAAAACAAAGAGTATATAAAATGCAACATTGTGTTATAGGGTGGGCACTGACACCACACGCATTAACTGATTGGCATCAGCTGCTTTATTCATGCTTCACCATTAGTGGCTCATTAATCAGCTACTTGGCCACCAGCTGATTATTAACATCTGATCATATTCATACAGATGTACTGTCACGAACTCCGACACAGAACTGGTGGACTCAAGTGCACGACTCTTCAGACAGTGTAAGGTGTATCAACAAATCTTTTACTGAAGTTGAATTCAACAAAAACCGCTCACGAGGAGGATATACAAAGTACAAAACAAAACGCTCACAAGGAGGATCAAAAAATAATAGACTGACGCAAAACCTGATGCATGGAAACTCGCTGGTACTCTTGACTCAAATCTTTTTACGGACGAAACAAGACGAACTGGCACAGGACAAAGGAAGACAAGGACTATTTATACATGAGGTAGGGGGAAACAGGTGAGACCAATCAGGGGCGGGGTAGACAATCACAACGGCGGGAAAATCACACAAAGGGAGGAAGTCAGGGTCTGAAACGAGAGGGAAAGGTGAGTACAAAATAAAACAGGAAGTGCAGGACGAGACTAGACGTGAGTGACTTTAACTTAACATAAAACTAAAACTAAGACATGACATGAAATACAATTAACAAATCCGACGAGACACAACATGTACACTGCAGCCTTTATAACCTGACACTTTCCACTACTACTCCTTTTGTCATTATTGCACTCTCTTCACCACCCCAACATCATACTTATGTGCTAAGCTTTTAGTGTTGTTGGCTTTGCAAAAATATTTTTATGTATGTTTGTACATGATTCCCAACAGAATCCTATAAGAGTGCCTTCAAAGAGCAGAGCTTGTTCTACCAAATCTAACTGTCTAAATCTAACCATTTGCTGTAAATGGTCATCACCATTGCGTGAGGGTCTGTGACTCAAATTGAAAACAATATCAAGATGTTCATTCCATAAAGGCCTTGAATTCAGTTGTGTCTTATCATTTACACCATGCAATTACTAATGGATTTGTGTTATATGTCCACTCTAAATGAGACAGGTGTGGTCAGACCAGCATTTCAGTGGTGAAGGGTGTGAGAAGTATTCGCTTCCCATTGCTAATTGATCCTGCCTCAATTTGTCTGATTGAACTTTGACCTACACAATTATGAGGCTCTTCAATGTCTATCCAATTTTAGAGAGCAGGTGGGATTGACCTCAGGACTATGGTCTGCCAACTATGGTCTGACTGCATATGCATCTTTGTTTGACTAAAACTTATTGGACGTAATTGCCCATAACAAATTAATAATAATTTGTATTTGTCCTTTTGTCTACTGACTGATATTTTGTATTAGTAACTGTATTAATCAGAAAAAGGTCATCTCAGATGCAGGGCCAGTCCAAGCTTTTTTGCGGTCATCAGCAGAATTTGATTTGCTTCATGATGATCTTTTAATGCAGAACATAGTTCATCCTGCTTTTTATTTACTGAGGAATCACTTCAAAGGTACAAAATGAAGACCTTGTCTTTCTCCTTGATGTGCTCAATGCTGTAGATTTTCTTAAAGCAGAAATGGTATGGCTTTTTTACTGATGTATTTGTGCTCATTTTGTCTGTGTCATAGGAAAGAAAAGCTTCTGGATCACTTCCATTGTAAATGAATCCTGTAAAATACATACTTTACAGTACAAGTGTAGTGTGATTGGTAGGGTAGTAGTATAAGTAAGTATAGTAGTGATTGGGTAATGTGTGTGTGTGTGTGTGTGTTCACATGTGTATATACATGAAGCATACACCTTAATGTGCAGGCAGCCATGCGGAGCACTCTCTATGTATGGTTATTTGTTGGGAGATATGACAGAGATCTCTAGAGATCCTGCCAGAGTGAAACTACATTTTCCACATGTAGGATGAAAGGTCTTGTTGCAGAGCCACTTAGTCACTATTGTTCATGCTCTACAAGGCCTTGATGACAGAGGACAAATTGCACTATATAGATGGAAATGGAAAATGTTCTTCTCCCACAGAACAGGTGAACCTTAAGTTTTAGGGCTCACAAAGACAGGAATAGAAATCCATTTTGAAATATCTTACCTTCCCAAAGTCATTGTTGTAGATATACTAAAATGAGAATTGATTCTACAGATGCATTACCTATTTCTCATCTCGAAGTGATTTGGAATTCAGATTGACAATAAGAACTATATAGAATAATTCCAGTCCAAATATAACTGGTTGATGATTTGGTGATTTGGGAGTTGTTGTCCAGTCCTGTATTTTAAATTGAACTCCATTATGTGCTTTACTTTGATTGCAGAAATCTGTGTTTCAGTCAGAATGGGTCTTATTTTGTCATTCAGAGTCAGAAGCCCGCCTGATACAAAGAGCAGGAGTTTGAGGCCTGTGTCTGATCCCTGCATGGTTTACTGATCCAACCTAACTGTCCAGGGTTTTATCAACTACATGAAAATCATATTCCCTGCCATGCCCCCTTAAGGCAGAAAAGTGTTGTGTGTAGTACTTTGAAATAACACAGCACTCTCACAGGCTAGGAAAAGAAAATTCCACCATGACCACTGGAGGATTCTGGTATGATCAGAAGTGAATATCTCCACTCAAAAACAGTACATCAGCTGTGCTTTGGCTTAGAAATATCTCTCTGAGTCTGCTGAGAAGGCCTGGGAAACAGATATGTGATTTAAGATAAGATAAAATGAATTCCCCACAAGGGGATCAATAAATACATTTTGTATTCTTTTGTTATGTTTGAGAGCAGGAGTCCGTTTAGTGTGACAACGAATGGATAGTGCAAAGTCAAGAAAGATTTGTCAAAAAAGTTGAAAGTGGGAGGAAGACGATGTCAGTCAGATACTGGTCTGTTCAACACTGGCCCAGAGCTACAACTCTGGACAACTACTTGTCTACAAATTTGCTGTGGATATTCAAGGTCCCCTGAGGATGAATCTTAATGATTTTGGTCATGACACTACCTTTCCTCTATATTGCCACCAAAATGTCCTCTTCACCAACACATTGCTCTGTAATCTCTAATCTACCAATATTTGGTCTGACTTCCATGAAAGGTGGCTGTGGATATTAACACCCAAAGAATGAATAGTAATATTTTGGTGAACCTTGATCTTTTTTTTTGGTGCCACCATCAGACCATAATTACCACCTTTACACACAACCCAGTCGCCTTGAAATTATGTTTATATAGTGCTAATTATTTTTGCCAGTTACCCTTTTCAGGGAAATGCTATTTCTCCCTTGAGTGTGTTAACTGACAACATTTTGTGTAATGAAGGAAGTTGTAGGGACTGGTGGGATAGATGGTATGTGTACAAAGTGCAGGACTTTGACACCGGAGACAGGGTTTGCATCCTGAGTATCACATGTGGTTCGGTTTATACAACAAAACCTGGTTAGAGTTAGAGAAAGTTTGTGGTTTTGGTGTAATGTTGATTAAAAAAAAAGCTTGTCCTGTCTTGTGTTCAAAGTGACTGTTAACTTTTTTTAATATTTAAGCAAGATCACAAACTTTCCCTAGCCTTAACCAAGTGCTATGAGACTCTAATAAAAAACAAATAATGCTGTAGTTGCTATAAGAAGACATTGTACTGAAAAAGCAGATATTGTAGAAAACCAAATGAAATACTTTGTGAACATTTTATTGATATGTTCAGTAAAAAAGTTTCTCATAATATTGATGAAAAACATAATCTTGGTGACATCGTGTTTCTCTCAAAATGTTTTTGCTGTTAATAATAAATAGTATATACATACTTTCTGTGAGGAAGGGCTGTTATAGAAGAACTGTCAAAATCTGAATCAGTTTCAACTTTGCCCTGATTTGTTTCAATGTGCAACGATTGAAATTACAGCTGTCTGCGATGCAACCTGAAAGACCTGTGATGGCTGATGCCCAAACCTCTCTTGATGATTAGGTTCTTACCCATCTTCTCATTTCAGGATAATTGCCTGTGTCTTTGTGTTAACCTGAAATTCAAATTCCTCAATGGTCTTTACGAGGTTTGTGGTTTTGTTTTCAAATTTCTTAGCACTTTCCAGCTACCTGGTGCAGGCTGTTAATGTAGACCTGCACTACTCTCCATGGTGAGCACAGCTCATACTGCTGATTACGTGTAGAGGGACTAAGAATAGCAAGATTGTCAATAGGTAGTTTCTGTATTGTGTTGTGGAATGAACACTGCAATTTCTATAGAAGCTTTAGATTTTACGTGTGTTTATTCACAAGGAGCAGCTTGTGAAAGAATAGTTACGGTAATGTCAAGAAAAGGGGCTTTTTTCCCTTTTTATCATAGTGTGTGGAGAATTTGAGGCTTCAGACTCAGAAGCCTCTCTCTCCCCCATCTGAGCCAGACTGGCCTGCTCTCCTAGATATCATTTATCCGCTGTCTCTGTGTCTGACATGACAGCCATGATGATGAGACAAGTGCCCCATCACTAACCGTTTAGTGCTATGGAAAACCGACGTGTGCGCATGAGCATGTATGTATGTGTGTGTGTGTGTGTGTGTGTTAGGGCAACCTGAATCAGGCTAAGGTCAATGAGAGTTTTAAGCCTTCCTCTCCATCTCTTCCCCATTCTTTTCATCCAATTCCTTCTTCTGTCCACATCCTAATCCATCTGCTCTGTGTGTACTTGTGTGTATGTGAGTGTGTGTGTGTGTGTGTGTGTGTTATCATGGTACCATCAAACCAACCCATTTCCCCTCTCTTTTCATTGCCACAGACACAAACATACACACACACACACACACACCGCAATCACCTTTTAATTCCCTTTGATGTATTACTCTGGCAGAAACCAATTTTAGTGGCCAGAATTGGACCCTAAATCACCAAATCACACCTTCCACCCATCCAGCCATCTATCAACCTGCTAAAGCTGAAAAAAAAAAAAACACATCAATATATCAGCAATGTAAATAAATTAGTATATGCTGCAATGGCTAGGATAAATATTGTATCGACAGGGATTGAAGGATTTGTTTTAGCACTGATTGATGACAGCTGTGTTGCTGCCAAAACATGAAGCTTTTTTTGCTGCCAGCTGGCTTTGAAGAGTGCGTGTGTGGGTTTTTGATAATGCATGCATACATATGTGCATCTTTTAAGAAGCTCATTTCTCCTTGTGTGTGTGACTGGGTTTAGATTTTCTCGAAGGACTTTAGTAGAACAGGGTCGTCACATGTCCTTGAAAATCAGGAAAACCTGGAATGTTTTTAATGCAAGACCTAGAAAACTATAAACTAGACTGAAATGTTTTTAATATAAAGGTTTTTAATGTGAAACAACAGTACAATCATGTTGATCTCATATGAGTTGTTTCAAACAAAATGCAGTTTTTGTCTTATGTCCTGACAATGGCTGGCAGCTGAAATTCTTGTTACAAGTATCTTGGTCAAATTTATGTTAGCATGGAATATAGTGATTTGAAAATCAGAATGCAGCGACATTAGTAAAGATGGGTCCAATAGTGCAACAAACATGAGCAGTCAGTCAGTCAGTCAGACAGGTTGTAAATGAACCCAAGTTGTGATAAATTCTATTTTTCCTTTAAATCTACAAACATTTTTCAGCTCTTTCTCTCTTTATACTACCAAAATATGTGAGACGTTTGCTAAATCCAAATGTCCAGTCTTCCTTGTACTTGCAAGCTCGTGGAATTTCAGGCGTGCAACCATGAAGTTCACAAGCAACCCTGTCTTCTATAAATTACATTTTTATACTATCAATTTGATTTGGGAGTTATGTTTTGAGGCGACCTTTAAGTGCTGCCTGATTTATCTTCCCTGGCAAACATCTTTTTTGGTGTGGGCAGGGCAACATTTAGGTACCGCCATGACCATCTCCATATGACGGATGGTGTAAGTTCCTGAAAAAACGCATTTCCTGTTTCAAAGTAGTAGTATATCAACATAACTTCTAGGAGACAGGGTTGACAGGGAGTTCTTGAGAACTCAAGGGAACTTTATGCAGAGTTCCACAGAGTCTGCTTTGGGTGCAGTTGTCACCAGACCTCGTTAGGTTGATTGTTATGAACAGTGTAAAGTTTTTTGAAATTTTTGATCTATTAAGTATTTTTACATAGTGAGGCTTGATACTACAAACTCACTTTATGAATTATATCCATGACAACTATGTAGGTCTGAAGTCCCATCTCAGAGCACATTTTACCCCCTCAAGGCTCAGCACCCTTGCAGTCTTGACATGATGACGGTGTGTGCTTTAGACACATGAGAGTAGCTATTACTGAATTCTGTGAGGGCCCAGTCTTCAAGTGTTCACTAATGCTGGACACTTCTCACCCTCAATGGTCGCCATCTTGGCTAAGTAGCGGAAGAGAAGGAACCACCAACCTATGAAAATGGCGTCTGCGGTTGTGACTGTTACGATGAACACCGCACTAAAGGTATAAGCACATTGATTTTTAATAAAATTGAATTGAAGTCAAGTGAGCAAACAAGCCAGCAGATATTTTGGCGGGCGACAGTCGTGGTTAAATGTTGGCGCTAATGCTCTGTCTGGTTGCAATTCGCCATTAAAAAGAAGAAGAAGAAGTGGTCAAACGTTGCGATCGTCATTTCCGGTAAGTGCACAACGGCCATGTTCGATCTGAGACAACACTACCCGTTCAAAATTCACGTACTACGCAAGTAAGTACATAGTGTATTAAATGGAAGTGTGCTAACGGAAGTATCTGAATTGAGACACATCATCTATTTCTGTTCTCTGTTTTCCACCATATTTCATTTCCCAGCACACTGCTGTGTTATCAAAATGTTTAATTACATCAGTTGTCATCCCATCTATTTTTGCTGTTCTCTGAACATAACATGAATGACTATAGCACTTGAATGCACCCCATGTACCACATAAATCAGTACATCAGTCTATAGGTCATTGATAATGTCCTGGAACAGGATTTCTTGAAATAAGAACAAAGACCTACCTCCCCCCACATCATACCGCTGCTATACACACCTACTCATGGGTATTTCTGTTTGTAATTACAGTTTACTTGTTTCTAGGTTCAGATGTGTCCTGCTTCTGTGATTAGTGTTGACTACCACTGTTTGCTGAATAACTGGCTACTGTTTTCTTTTGGAAGGTTTATTGTTGTGGGGGTTTATTAGCAAAGAGTCCTTTAATTCAGTTTCAATTCAATTCAGTTTTATTTATATAGCGCCATATCATAACAAAGTTATCTCAGGGCACTTTTTCGAATAGAGCAGGTCTAGACCGACTCTTTATATTTACAGAGACCCAACAGTTCCACCATGAGCAGCACCAGGAGACAGTGGCAAGGAAAAACTCCCTTTAACAGGTAGAAACCTTGAGCAGAACCAGGCTCAAGGTGGGCGGTCATCTGCCTCGACCGGTTGGGTTGAAGGGGGAAGGGGGGAGCGGGAGAGAGAGAGCAGGAGGAAAGAGAACATACAGCAGCCCAATACAGCATAGATATGGTAATGGCATTGATGTTAACACCAACAGAAACAACACTAAGAGCAACATTATAATAGCAATACTAATAACAGCAACAACAGCAATAGCATCAGCGGGTGCAGAGCAGGTGGCAGCAACCACAGACCCAGACCTCCACAGCTCCAGAGGCAGAAACACCTGCAGAAAGCAACAGAAGTGGAGGGAGAGAGAGAGAGGAGAGAAAGCACACAACTACGGGAAGAAGTTGAATTAATAACAAGCATTGATGGGATATGAGGGCGTACAGATGGAGAGGAAGAGGAGGAGAAAGGAGCTCAGTGCATCATAGGAAGTCCCCCGGCAGTCTAGGCCTATAGCAGCATAACTATAGCACTTTAGCACAGACAAATCTAATTCAAAATAAATTTGTAAGTCAAAATTTGAGAGTATGTAGGGACAGATTCGAAAGTGCAAAATCAGTGTATGTGTAAAATTGTGGTTTTGGGAAATTGCACTGGAGAATATGTGTCAACAGGACACACCCATATTTGGCTTTAATGCTCATATATTTTCACATTCAGACTTTTATACAAATGGGAAAGCTATCTAGCATGTACATTTCCTTTTCTTTCCCTTCTTCTCAAAAAAGAAAAAGAAAGACAATCGGAGGGTCAGTAAAACACACTCACACACATATATATATATATATATAATTTTTTTTGTTCTCGGCGGAAAAAAATAATGTTATTAAAAACGTTCTCACGGGGTGACCTGCTCCGATTACAGGCAAAGAATGTCAGGGCGCACAATGAGGAACTAAATAAATGTTAACAAATAAATAGATAAATAATTAAAAACAGGCAAAAGCTCCATGTTTTCAGTAAATCATATTCACTTGTGATTCCTGCTCTGACAAACTCAATGTCACAGACACACACTCACACCTCTCCAAAACTATGCCTAATATTACGCACAGCTGGCACAGCGTGGATACCTTCATTAACTCACCAGGATTTAACTGTTAACTGACCTTGTTTGCTTTTCTGACACCAGTGAGCTGTTTTCAAAGATTCACAGTTTATACAGCAACATCATGAATAGCAGCAAAACTCCAAACCCCATGTTTTATTACTTTGTTTCCAGATTTAAGGACTGTTTCAAAACTTCTTCCCTTGGATAAATAACGACATAAGACATAACGGTAAATCTGATTTTTCAAATATGGAGAAGAGGAGCAGAACCGCGGAGTCAGAATGTATTATTGAATTACAACCGGAACAGGTAACCACGTCAGCAGCTGCTGGCTACATCAGCTGCCTGTTCACTGTCATCAGTCGCATTTTCTGTGTTGCTCTTTACCTTTAAATATTTGAACATGAAAATACATTTTACAATACAGATAAATAGTAAATAATTTGCTTAATTTTGAGACCCCCTGAAAATTTGATTTTGACGTCTTCTTGGGGTCCTAGTTGTTAATTAGGGGGTCCGAGACCCCATGAGACCCCCTGTATTTTGTACACTGAATTCACCCAGTCTTGGTGAGACCAACACTGGCAGTGTGTTTGAGCAGGATCAAGTTTATTTCTTCAAAGGGATACTAAATCTTTGTTGTATATGACAAGACTGTTTCCTGTTCCCGTCATTCACCTTTATCTAATTCACTAAATGAGACGTAGACTCGGTAGGTTGAGAAACGATGACATACTGCTATTGCCTCACTTCAATCTCTCAATGTCATTAAACAGATGTGATTTCATTGGTGAAAAGCTTATTTCTGACTGTGCAACTTCAGGAGAAACAAAACAACTTTTTACATAACACAAAATTATATCTTTGTTGTGCAAAAAGAAATTTAACTACTGTACCTGCTTGTTTTCATGGAATATCTCGCACATGATTTCTGACTTTTAAAGAATTCAATTTACCTAATTTACCTGTTGGACTTTTTTTCACATATCATTTTACATTGCCGTAGTAACCTTGATTATCTTTTCCAGACTTTTCCAGGAAAGATTAGGGAACTATTGTATGGTTTTATTTTTGCAGTGTTTACGGTGATTTCTGTAAAAATATGTTAAGAATTGTGGAAAAAATTGTCAGATACCAATATTGTCTGTTAACTCCATACTACTCAAAAGTCGAAGCTGAACTCACTGGAAGTACCTTCATGTTATATCGAAGGTGCAACGGGGTGATGCTCTTGGGTTAATTCCAGTGGAGTTTTTCTCAGTTGGAGTTTGCATGCAAGCAATAATTGACTGTCAAAACTGAGATCGAGCTGCTTTGAAGCTAGAAAGCAAATTACGCCCTTCTGCTCGCTCAAATCTAGAGACCCAGTTCCTCTTGAGGCTTAAAACATCGATCACACTCGGCACTCTCTCCTCCTCACTCTCTAAACTTGAACCGTCTCATGAATCTGTCCCTGCGTACTGTCTAATATCAATTTGCAGATTATCTTTGTTTGTTTCAATTTGTTTTGTGCTACCTCAATAGCTTTGTTGTAAAGGAACTTCAGTAAACTTTGCTTTTAGAAACACAGTGTGCACATGTGAGTGTGTGCATGACTGTGCCTTCTTTTGCTACATCATGCCAGGAATCAAAGGAGTTAGTGCTAATTGAGGGTCTAATGAGTGTAACTGAAGTGCTATTGATAAGCCCTAAGTCATGACTTATAGTGTGTGTGTGTGTGTGTGAGTGTACATGTGTGCACTGCATGATCCTCTTTGATTAAAGGAAAAGCAGCCCAAGCTTTAAAAGACCTTAGATCTGACATGCAGCAGAGCCTTTGGTTCAAGAATTCCATCCACTGTTATTCTTTAAACACATTAACAACAGGCGGTGGTGGAAAGTAACAAATTACATTTACTCAGTACTCTACTTATAGGATAAGGCTGGTGATGAACATGTCAATCCCATACAGCGTCTTGCTACTGCAAACATACTAACTAGAGCACCAAATGTATAATAATCCACAGTGGCCATGCTGTTTTTATTTATTTATTTATTTTTTTTATGAAACTACCTTTACTGCACTATACGTCAGCAGGAAATACCTTGCTTTCTACTCTTCTACATTTATTTGATAGCTGTTGTTACAGTCCTGTAATACTGAGTCCAGTCTTGAGATTTTTTTTGTCACGGTCTTGCCTATTAAGTCTTGTCAGGTCTGCAAATTCTTTAATATCACATGTAATTTAGAAGACCAGCTAATGCTTTCCAGTGTGTCATTGTTTTTTTATACCATGTCATATAATTAATTTAGGTATATTGTGTCAAACAGATCAAATACTGATCAAACATCCACCTGATTGGTCCATCCATTATCTATACTATTTATCCTTAGAGGGTCGCGGGGGGCTGGAGCTGATCCCAGCTTACATTGGGCGAGATGTGGGGTACACCCTGGACTGGTTGCCAGTCAATCACAGGGCTGACAAATAGAGACAGACAACCATTCACGCTCACAGTCACTCCTACGGGCAATTTAAAATCGTCAATTTTAAATTGACCTAACCTGCATGTCTTTGGATTGTGAACCCAGAGAGAACCAACGCAGACACGAGGAGAACATGCAAACTCCGCACAGAAGCTGGCCGGTGGGTTCGAACCCCCCTGATTACAGACTGGAACACACCTACTTACACACACAAACACAAAAAGACTGACACAAGTGAAGAGAGACTGTCCTCCTTTTTATAGGACAGTAGGTAATTTATGTCCTCGACTGACAGAATGATACCACTTTAACAGACTGCACCTTGTACGTTGTAGATATACGGGGTGCTGAACATCAGATAATGATTTTTACCTCCCAAAAATGGATGTATGGAAATGTACCAACTGCTTGCTTTGCTTTCCCTCTCTTCTCCCCTGTGTGTTGTCTATTGATTAATTAATAGTGAGTGATCCTTCTCTTTAAAGGCTGATTACACTCAGGAGCAATGCAAGGACAACCATACACATGCTTCTACAAACACACCTCAGGGAGTGGATGTGTGTAGGTGCCTTACTCGGCCTCGACAGAGCCCACTTACTCCTCAGATGACCCAACCTTACCATATCCGTAATAGGAGAGTGAATGGGATCCTGGATCATCCCTTGAGCTCACAGAAGCTCCTCTGCATGCAGAGCAAATTAACTTCATCCCTACATAGCTAATCCGCCGTGGAATTAGGATTTTAGCCCTCTCATCTCCACTGAACAGGATCCAGTGGAGATGCCAAAGGGGCATCCCTGCGGTGCTGCTATTGGCTAACACCAGGTTACACTGCATGCATGTTCAGTCGTATAAATCGCTCTCAATTCTCTGCCCAATGGGGGCAGGGCCTGAACACGGTGATGTCAGTCGGTCTGTTGGTCAATTAACACTTTAGTCCAAGATATCTCAATATGTATAGGCATGCTTGTTTGTGTTAATAATTGTTTGACATGTTGATTTAAATACTTTATTCATTAATTTCATATTTATCCTCTCATTACACAACTTACGCAAGTACCGATGGAACTGTGTTTATTTACTGGAAAAATAATGCACAAGTACAAGCACAAATCAGTACTTGAACAATCAACACAATTACCAAAGTAACTAAAGTAAAAAAACATAATAACTTCATTAGTCATTAGCTAAATGTTTTGGGAAGATAAAGATGAATAAATCACTTTAGTTCCACTCTCTACCAGCACATCTTGTTAGTATGCACTGCCCTTTTGTGGCCTAAAAGCTGCTCAATTCCTTACACTTGAAAACCCCATAAAACTTAAAAACAAGACTTGGAACGTAGCAAAGCAACATACGTTTCTATGTCCCTGGCACTTATTCCAGTCTTCAGAGGATGCTACTTGATAATTTTGGTGACTCTTTGATCTTTTGTCTGTAGCACCCCCTCAGGACAAAAGCCAACAAAAAGCTACTATATCTACTATAAGTCTCAAATACCAAAGATGGAATATGGTCGGATGTTGCGAGTCAGCTGGTAGCTTATTAGCCGATGAATGAACCACTGAGGGTAAATCATGAATGAAGCAGGCGACACCAATCGGCTGATGCAATCACAATTTCAGTGTTTCGCCAGAACTTTCACAATGCTCTATCTAAAGTTTAAAGTTTAGCTAACCACAAGCTTCTGGTCATACTAGACCAAGTAAGGCTGCATCAAAACCCTTGAGTGTATTGAATTGAACAAGAGTGTGTTTTATTGCTAATTCATTTAACTTTCAAGAAAATCAGGAACTTCGCTGACGAGAAACTCCACGTGTTGTGTTTCTAATGTGTTTCTAATGAAGGCTCGTGGGGGGTTTTATTCATTTTATTTCATTTTTTCATTTTATTTGTGTGAGGAAAAATGCATATTTTTTTCTTTCAACGTTACATATTCTCACTTTAAACCTAGACTTTTTCTTTTCTTCTTGTGGTGTCAACCAATATGACCAGTTCAGTGTGTGCTCTATGTCACACTCCACTCCAGTGCATTTGATTTCATTGCATCAGCAAATGGAGTGGATTGGTTTTGCTTAGGGCTCATGGTTTCTTATGATCAAAGTCGATCTAAAGCTCTTTGCTGGTGTCTGTCTTCAATTGATCCTGTCTGCCACAATGGGATCAGTTAAATTGAAATATCATAAAAACATCACACATGGCACTGCTGCTCACGGAGTGGATATACCACTGAGCCATTGTCATTTGTTAAGGATTGGGCTTGGTGTTGATGAGAGTCAGATGTGTTTCCAGTCAATACAGAGCACCTTAGCAAGTGGTCATAGCAAAGCCCGACCAAAGTGAATGGATTTTGCTCTTGATTTTTCTGAGTAACTTAGAAATAAGAATGTGTAATCACACCCTGAGAAATATTCAATTCTATTCTGCACAGACTAACAAGGAATTCAGTCAGACAAAACTTTTTTTACAGTTTGTACCAAACAATGTACAGTTCAAGTTAAGGTACATAATGGAAAGGTTGCTGTTTGACAAAACAACTGACTTCAAAAAATGAACTAGAGGAAGAGGCTCTTGTGATTGCAGAGCTAATGATGACTTTTACTCTCAATATGTGATGCAAACACAAGACATATGGGTAAATAATATTCTAGTGAAGACTACAAAATGTGTTTGCCTGCTCTAATTGTGATCCTGTCAGGGAAACGTAGAATTTTTCTTTTATGTTGTTGTAAAGCTGCCTGCCAAGCCAGCTGGTGCTGTAGAGATAGCTGTGTGTTGATGGTGATTTGGTCTAATGTTTGAATTGTATCACACCTTGTTTTAAAATGTTTCATAAATTATGGTCTCTCTGAGAGAGCAGATAGTTCTGTTGTTCTGCTGTTTTTTTTCCATCTCTGCACCTTATGATTTTCATCATTGCCATGTTAGCTGTAGTCCCAGAGGAGTGTTAAAGGGCACCCCACTGATTTCACTCATGAAGATCAGTTTACTAGTAATGGAGAGTACTACTCAGCCTGTGTAAACAGTAACTGTTTTCACAGGCTGAGTACTACTCCCCATACAACTGTTGTAAAATGTCTTCTGTGGTTCTGGAAGAGCCCTGATGATTTAGTGATTTCATCCAGGTTATTTAGCTGAGGCTGATGATTTATGATGGAGGAGGCCATTTCACACCAGTGTTTAAAACACTGTAATTTGCAGCATTTCAATGGAATCACCACAATAAACGGATTCGCTTGCAGGGTCACAGCAATCTGTGCAAATCTTTTGCATTGATCTCAGCTTTGTTTAACTTTAACACATTATTTGCCCCAGATGTCCCTTTTAAGGGTAACTACACCCTCAAATTCTGCTAGAACCCTCTCTCCCAGAATATTTAAAAAATACAACAGAGAAGTGAGGGAGCAACATCTGTAGGAGGCATGGCCTCACGGCTACATAGTGTGGGACGCAGAGAGTCAGTTGACATGGGGGACTGACTGACCACCAGTGTAGCATGGACAGCGACATATAGCTGGTAGTCAGAGCTAACCAGCCATGAGAGTCTACTCCCAGACCTGTCTTTCCAGCGGAAAAACAAAGAGTGGTGGTGACTTGAAACACATTTATGGCCCTTTGAGAGCGCCACTGTGTGGGTACCTGTGTTGTAGAGAAGCTAGCAGCTCTCTCTCTGTGAGAGGCTCTCCGGTGTGTGTGTCTGTGGCGGAGAGTCGGTACATAGCTGTAGCCCTTCTGTTTATTGTAGTTAGGGTTGCTGTTCATCAGCCCTAAATATATTGTTAAGCTCTGAATACAGCACAGTTATTTGTGGGCTCATGGGTTGTATCAGTGCCACTGCATAGGATTAAATCTCCTCCATGTAAGATGTTTTTTTGCTGGCGCTTATCAGGCTTGCTAACGCAGCTTGCAGCTCTGTGTGAGAGGCACAAACTGATCTGGGGCCATATTCACAAACATTCTGAGAATACTCTCAGAGAACTCCTAACTTAGCCTAAAAACTTCTAGCAAGGAGTCCTAGGTTAGGAGTGATTTAGGAAAATTCTCAGAGCACTCTGAGCAAGGAAGGGACAGAAACTTTTACCTTAGTGAGGAGTTGTGGTTGATCCCATTGCTAGGTATGACACATTCTTTTAAAAGGTGTGATTGGTTGATGGGCATGGAATGGCCTTATCATTTAATTTGAGACAGAATTAAGACAGTGTTGGCTTCTTTAAACTCCGTTTGGATATTGGTAATTGTGGGTGACTCCAGCTTCCCTGGAGTGCTATCTTGATGCTGTTTAGACACCATTTTTGGATTTTACTCTTATTTAAATTCCTCAATTTTTATGAAAAGAAAAATTACTACCATGAATCCTCTATTAAATTTGGTAAAGTCAGATAAATCTAAAGCAGCCCAGTTGCAATAGCATGCTCTTCTCTAGTGATTTAATTTAGTAAGACAGCTGGAGTTTTTTAAATTCCTGCCTGCTGTGGCTGTAAATGAAGCTTGATTAAACCTGCAGACACCTGAAACCATCACTCATCACCCCAAGCCTGCATACATTACAAATTAAGTGGCAGATTAGCTCAAGAAACTCCACAATATCAATTTGACTGGAAAGAGAATAAACACAGACACAAACACATATAGGCAGAGAAACCTAAACACACAGTAAATCTCTTACAAAGGCTCAAGGCAGATTATTGTGGTTTCTAAAATTTACACCGGCCGGGTTTATTGGCTCGCAGCCTGTTTAATATGCCCGACACAGCTTCCACGTGACGACATGGAGTGTATACCCTGAGACAAGCGGCTTAGCACTGACATGGACAAACAGCGCCTGAGGACACACAGCAGAGGTAGAGTGGGTTAGAAGTGGGCTAGAAGTAAGAGACAGAGAGAGGCAGTGTGTGTTTACATAGTGAATGAACCTAGTGGATCATGACTAGAGGAAGAGAGAGTGAAAGTGACAGATGGAGAGGACAGAGAAGAGAGAGTGATGCCTTTAAAGAGCAGGAGATGGACAGATGAAAAGGTGAAAGGAGAGGAACAAAGGGAGGGAGAGAGAGGACATGATGGTTGTTAGATCTTATTTTTGTAGTTTTGGTCACCATTCCTATAGGTAATAACAATAATGTACTAACCAAGTTTATAGCTGAGGTCTGGGAACATGGTGACTGTTGTAGCGACTGTCAAAGGTAACGATTAACCACTGAGAGGGCTGATGTGACTCACTATGTCCAAATAAAGAGCATGACTCCGTAACTGTGTTCTGGTAGTTTATTGTAGACACAAAAAAACCCTTTACATTACAAGATGCTCTGCGATATTGTGGCAAAACTCGACCAAAAAGTATAAGAGAAAATAAGGCCTCCCTACTCACCACCTCTCTGTTACAAACCAAACTGATAACAAGCAGGTGATATTCATTTCCCACTACTGCTACGCCCCGGTGACACACACACACCTCCACACAAACACACACACACCCACAATTACCATCAGTGACTGAGTGACAGGCTTTCAAGCCAAATACATCACTTGCTCCTACAGTGACATTGCAATAAAGAAGTCCAATGGGGCAAAAAGCAGTAGTCAGATGATCATATACTGTATGTTGGAAACAAACCTAGCCATTATTCAAACTTAGTTAAAAGACAAAACGAAGGCAAGCAACTGAAAAAAGTCTGCCTGTTCAGTAAATAGAAGTCAACTTCTTTCAAGCAGAAATCAACTTTTACAAATGTTATAGAATTTAGAGTCAGTATCTTGAAACCACAAAGACTTAGCCAGAAAGCTGCACTTACATTTAATTTAATTTCAGAAAATGCTTTCAAAACAAGATTACTCGTATTGGAACAGGTTATAATATTCTTTCGTCACTGTCAGATTTCTTTAAACTCATATTTAAGAAAAGATTTGTAGGACTCATTAACAGATAAAATGATGTAAGCTGGAGATTGTTTGCATAGCAGATTTTCTCAGATGGATTGATATAGAGGGAAGCAGTGTGAGGGTAAGAGAGACAGAGAAAGAAAGCGCAAGAGAGAGAGAGAAAGTGTGTGTGAAGGTCTGGGTTTGTGTGTCCATGTATGTGTGAGAGTGAGATAGAGCACATGCATGCGTGGATATCTAGACTGTTTATCTGTGTGTGTGTGTGTGTGTCAGCTGGTGGGCTATCAGCTGCAGAGTGTTATCAGCCTTATCTCCATGCTGGCCTGTGATGGATGCTGCTGCTTGGAGCTCCTTTGCTGCTGCACGTGTTTAGCAGGGTGTAATTGAAAATGAGGGGTGCGGGTTAAGGGGGTAGGGTTCTGGTTTATTATCGGGTTATTGGTCATTGGAATACTGTGGCGATTGATCACCATACAGGTAAAAATTATCCTTCCAGGCAGTGGAAACACTGATTGTCCCAGAACAGTGGTGTTGAGAAGAAGAAAGTGTTAGAAAAAGATGCAATCTCTCTCACTCTCTGAAGATACGCGTTAAGCGGCTTCCTCTGAAGATCCAACAGAATTGCTGAGGATATACAGCAATTGATTCAGTTTGGCTCTAAGTGGAAGGGCATCCTCTGCCTTTGAAATACAGAAAGAAAGGTTAAATCTGAGTTCTTGCGTAACCCTGGACTGAGCAGGCCTGAAGTGTGCAGTGTAATTGTGTGCACTTCAAATCTAATGGTAACATGGTGCTGTTGTGGTGTAGAACCAGCCAAAAGACACTGAAGACATCCAAGCCTCAATTTGACCTCAAATGTGCAGCACTTTGAATTTGTGACTCATAGTCACAGCCTAGGGCTTTTAATACCAGCTTTATCAAAATAAGCAAAACTTTTCAAATGCATCACATTACAAAAGACATACATTTTCTGGCTTACAGACATGTGACAAATGAAAAACATAAATAAATGAGTCCAGAAAAAAAATGCATGCAGGCACAATACTCAAGGTCTCCTTAAATGGTTTTGTGAATGATATGCCATCATAGTCACCAGATATCAACCTCTCTCACCACCTTCTTCAAAACACCAAATGAGGGGAAATCTTTTAGAAGAATGCTGTTCATCCCTCCACACACTTGGAGAATCTATGACAAGTAGCTTTTAGGCTGTTCTGGAGGCTCATGGTGGACCAACACCTTGCTAATACACTTAATGTTAGGAATTACTGTCATTTGTCAACCATTTCACTTCAGTCAAAATGTGCTGAGATTCCCTACCCAGTCCTAGTTCAGAAATGTAGCTCAATTTAGAATCATTCTGGTCAAATTTAGTTCTGTTCGGTCCAGTTCAGTCCAGTATGCCCCTACCCTTTTAGCCCTTTATCTGCTTGCCATGGAGCACTGGCAAAGCCCTGATTAGGCTTGGCCCGTAAGTGTCTATTCTCCTCTTCTCATTGGTCAGAGACTCATTAATCCCCCCTCCCATCTTCTAGTTATCTGCCACAAAGTGAATTACACGAATGCCTATTGATTTTTGTCCTTATGCCAGGCATGTTTAGAGAGTAAACCTAATGCTTTTCTCCCCAAGCGTTTCCATTGTGAAGCTCAGTCTGAGTGTGTGTGTGTGTGGGTGGGGGGGTGGGGGGGGTTGCTTATTGGCCTCAGTCGAGATCACGCTGTCTGGGCTTAGCTGCTTCATGTCTGCAGGATGAAAGGAAAGACAGAGATAGAGAGAAAGAAATATGAAAAAACAATGATGCAGGAAGTGATGGAGGGAATGAAAAGACATTTTCATTGTCTAACTGAAGCTTAAGTGTGTCCATTAAAATGTAATGCCAGGGCTGTGACCTCAGGAATATGCCATGCATCTCATCTGCATCTGCTGAATATTTGTGGTGACTGCTAACACATTCAAACAGCAGGGGAAAGCAGGGGCAGGGGACAGTAATTACTGCTCTGTATCAGGTAGGTGTGTGTGTGTTTGTGCTGAATGAGTTTCATGCTTCATTACTGAGGGGCGTTGAGGTAATAAGGTCCCTGACTGTCCATTGAGGGAACTCATCACTTCTTCTGGCAGTGAAATTAGCCCCACGTTGTTCTAGGGTTGCTCTTTTTCTCATTGACTTCCACTGGTACGGAAGATTAAAGCCTCACCAAGATGGCTATTAAGTGGAGACAGGTGAACCTTTATAGTCCCATAACAGTCCCTGTTTAATCAAATTTTAACCAACACTTGATCCTTTGTTCACTTTTTAACTTCGGTGCTAAGGTTGGACCACCTCCATGCTGCAAGGAAACTTTAATTACCATTAGAAAAAGAACATCTGTGACAGTTTATTATGGTTTTGTTACAGTCTTTCAATGAATATATGTGAAGCCAAAAAAACACATCATATATTCATATATTTTCAATTACTCCCTATCTCTATGTGTGTATAACATAGATGACTTTACTATCACCGGGGGAGGTTGAATTATTGTAATTATTACCTGAGCACCTTCATGAATTTTATCCCATCCGGAACAGCAGTGTCACTGGAATTCCCCAACCACCAGCCCCAATTACCTAATGAGCTTTAGAGAAGTGTAAGGTCCTCTGGTCATTTTATATCCCTGCACAGTGCCATCTCAGTAATGTGCAACAGGGCATGGAAATGGAAATGGACCATTTTGTTGCTTGAAGTCTGGTTTGATTTTTAGGACCAGTAAGCCTACAGTAGATGTTACCCTCAAACTCAGGAAGGAACTGTTCCAACCATAAAATCCTTTCATTTTGAAACCGGACCTTACCATTTTTCTTATACTGACTGATTCCACCCACACGTTTGTCTTTTAAAGCTTATATATTGCTTTCCAGGATGTGCAGCCACCCTAAATAAACTTAATGGCTAATGAAAATTAAGACTGATTATTATTATTATTATTATTATTTTCCAAAAATAAATGTTTCTTTCATGGAAATGACAGATGTGTCAGTGGGTATATGGCAGGTTCTAATGCTCTAATGTTTGCATAATTAATACATGTTAATGGTCACAGAATAAGGTTTCAAGTCATGAAGTCATTGGTCATGCATGTCAAAGAATTTTCAATTGTATATAGGCCTTTACAGAGAGTGGCATGCTGAAAGGCTTGACTACTAATGTATGTTAGTTGACTGCCCATTACTCTAACTAACTAACTCTAAATGCATGCTAATTGGCAATTACTTTAGCACATTTTTTATGATAGCTTTGTGTAGCTCTTTAGCACAAATTTTTCCTGATGCTGCAGACTGTGTACATGCATCACTTGAATGCATGGAGAAAGCAATCATATCACGGGTAAGCTATGAATTTAGCATACACATACTGTATGTGATGAAGACTAGCTTTGAGTGCTTATGGGGTTGAATTGAAGTGTCTCATTTTGACAATATTGTAAAATTGACATTGACATTGACATTTTAGTCAGAACTGATTGGTATTATTGGAAGATAGGATCCAGATTGACAATGGCTAGAATTCTTCTTTAAGCCAGTAGAAGAAGACACAGTTTGAGTATCTCTAAATGGAACAACAGTAGCCTGTATAGGTAATGGAAGTAAATGCCACAGACAAGAGAATTCCATAAGCCTCAACCATCATCAAATTGTCAGGCCCCATGACATTTGGAATATGAGATGACCTCTGCATTATGAATGAGTCTTTCCTACTATGTAAAAAGGTGAGCTTAGCTCTGTGAACTCTTGAGATCAATGTTTGACAGACAGGAATCAATTTAAATAGTCTGTTGACATTTATTTTCAGTCTCGTTTTGTCCAGAAATAGCCTTTGTCTCAAAGAAACAACCGTGTTGATTTGCTGTTTATTGAAAACCTTATGTGGACTGGATATAATATGTTATACAAGTGCATTCTTCAATTGTCACACATGATATAATGATCAAAGTAAAGGGCAAAATTGACAGTCATGAAGCTGAAATAGTTTCTTTTGATTTCTGTTGATAGTATCAAGTCATACAACAATCAAGTTTCCAAAAAAAGCTTTGAAAGCTATTAACATAATCAGGCAGTCTACAATTGTAACATTTACAAATTATTCAGTCAGTTCTCAGCATGCAAATAGGGCAAAATAGCTTTTATCCAGCGGTTAATTGTGCTATTAATTAGTAGAGGAAAAGACAAGTCAATTAATGAAGTTTTAGCAATTACTACATATCTGGAGGGAAAGCGTTTCCTGATGTCATCTCATTAAGTGTGACCACTGATACTCACTGATCTGTGGGCGTATATCATCAGAGTCTAAATTCTCCTTCCTCTGACAGGCTCTTCCTCTGAACGAATGCAAAGGTTAATGCTGCCTGTGCTTTCAGACGCTGACCGTCAAGCTTTCCATCCACCTCACGTGGTCACTGTGCCCAGCAAATGCAGCCTTCCATTATCCTTCCTCTCATTTGCTAATGAGGTAATTAATAAGGCTGGAGTTAGCCAAGTAGTGCGGAACGAGGCCACAGTAGCCGGGGTCAATGCAACACATCAGTCAAGGGAGCCAAAATGGAAAAGAAATGACTTTGTTTGTTTGTTTGCGTGATTATTTGGTTTTGGACGGGGTCCTGTGAAATGGTTTGCCCAGATAATCTTTATCGCACGTTTTTTATTATATTTTCAAAATCCATCTCCAGATGATATATGGTGATTATTACTTCTGCCATTCATTTCCTTCACGCGGCCTGCAGTCCCCCTCCCATATTGATTTGTGAGAGAGGAATCAGCTGCTGAAACTAAATGAGGAGACTGCAACAGGTAATGCCAGAGTGCAGAGTCAAGGGCTTTTTAATAGTCTCCTGATATGAAGGGTCCTTGAAGCGTGTTAGCGACCTGGTGAGTGACATGCTCTCAGAAACAAGAGGATGAGACAGGAGGAGACTGCAAAAGAGAAGAGAGGCGGAAAAAGACAGAGCAGAGAAATGTGAGGGGTTTAATAATTTAACTCAAACAGTGGTGTAGATTTATAGTTAGGTACATAAACCTGGACCTCTGAGTTGATGACAAGGCAAACAGCCAACAGTATTATCAAACATAAATTACATTTTCATTGGTACAAAGACAGGCAGATGGATAGATTGATCATTGTCCTCCATGGAGGAAAATCTTTTTCTAACCTAGCCATCAGGACCAAGAGTCTAAAGCCTTGCTAGTGGCCTCTAAAGGCTGCCATGTTCATTACACCCCAAAGCACCAAGTCTTGTCTTGGTGGTTTCTCTGGGGCTGAGAAAGACTAGCTTTTCTGTAATCATCTGTGGACTTGCATGTGGCTCTGGAACAAATGCGATTGCAGGTGGAGCATGGGATACAATTTTTATCAATTTGTATCAGCATTCGCGGGAAAGTGTTTGCCACAATCATTTGCTTCATTATGACCTGTCAGCATCAACCTCCTCGAGGTGGTGGTCTTTGAACCCCTTTTTTGGTTGAGGCTGCCTTGTGCCAGTACCCCAAAGAACAGTTGCTTGTGGGTTTCATTCTGGTGAATGTGGATGAGATCGCAAGTCCACTTGAGCTTGAACCTTGATGATTTTGGGTGGCTCTGTCAACTTTAAGTTCCACATTAGTTTGCACATTAATTTTCAAGATACTGTTTCATGAAAGATTTATCCTTGACCAAAGTCTAGGTCTTGGTGAATGATAAATCTTGACCTGATGTGGCACTAGACATTTCATAGCAGTCTGACCAGTAGTTGTGGAATATCTCTCTGGACAAAAAGGGTTGGATGAACAGAATGACTAACAGACGACCAACAGACTTTGCTATCCTTAGACCTCACCACTACAGGGTCAAAATGTACAGTAAGTCATAAGATGTACCACCACAATACAGAGATGAGGATCACATGACACAAGACAAATGTGGAACTAGTAAATTTGGAAAGATATTCTTTTTAAGAGCTTGGCAGATTGTAACAGCAACACCAAATCAGACCTGAGTGATCTAATCCTAAAATGACTTGCATCACTTTCGCACAGCTTAATATGATGCACTCTGATAAGTGAGGTGATACAGCTTCATTTCAACCCAGACAATCTCTTTTCCACAAATAGAAAGGTGAGTGAACTGAGTTTAGGCATGTTTACCCTCCACTATATCCCCGAATGTAAAGCAGGAAATGAGTGACTGGAAGAAAATAATAAGGAGCTACAGAGGGAGATGGGGGTGCAGGGTGGGGAGGATGTTGGAACGAGGGAGAGGTGCATAGGAAAAGGAGTGTTATTTTTTTGGCTCCTGTTGCAAAGACCTCTGGGAAAATAGGGCCTGCCTGACAGTGCTGCGAAAGCCATAAATCACCACAAGAGCAGTCCTCCTCCTCGCCGTGACCTAGAGGTGACCCCGGAGTTGCACACATTTTCAAACACTGAGCACACACAAACTGAAACACATTCAGGTGAATCCACACACACAAACACACAACAGGAGAAGGCTGTGTGGGAGCCTGGGTGTCACTTTCTTAGCCTCCGCCACACAGCAGCCGCCACAGGACTGCACTATTACTCACGCAATCCAATACCTGGATTAATTTACGGTGCCATTCATGATTTGCACTTATTCATATTGAACAGAGTATAATGCAGTGGAGACACTAGACGTATTTCCCCTCAGTGTTCTTCAAGCTAAGGATATTGGCTTAGACATCACAAAGCAGGTCAATGTTTTCTCATCTTCTAAAATCTGGAATTCCTTATTGCAGCTTTCCGGTCATGGAAGTATCCCTGAAAACCTTACATTTCCCAGGAAAACTTTGTGCACAACTAAATTCTCATCAGCTTTATTTATGAAATGTCACATACTGTACATGACAGTCACAAGAACATCAGACAAACTGGCCTCCCATCATTCTTGTTTCAGCTGAAATTACAGCTCTAGAAATGAATGAGGCCAAGATAAAATTTGTACATTTTAGCATTTGAATATTACAGAATATTAAAGTATATTATAACAAAGTTTAGTCACTGAGTGAAAATTCTTTGAAATTTAGAATCAAGTGTTCTTGAACTGAGAAGTCAGGATTTCAAGTTTATGTGAGTAATGTTGTGATATTATTGATATAATTAATTAACTTAACATTTACTCTTTAATAAAATAAAATAAACATATAAAACTATATCAAATGTACACAATAAAAACGGTTTCTACAGAAAAAAATGTCCAGGGAAATAATTTCTTTCTAAAAAATGTTGTACTTAGGTAGTGTAACTGTGATAAACCTATATAGCTATTTTTCAGTCTGTAGGTTGATTTTCAAACTATACTGAAATACATCAAAAAAAATCAAAACACTATGGTATGCTTTGAAAAAATGGGAAATGGGTAGCTGGATTGAAAAGTAGATATGCCTTGTAGTAAATGGGCAAATACATACAAAAACACCAGGATTTTCCCTCAGAGTAGCCAGTTTCATATTACCTGGGTCTTATTTTCATAGCTTTAGCCATTATTCCTAATAACGTCACACTCATAAAGTTAATTGCTAAGATCTGGGAATTTGGTGACATTGCTAAAAATAAGTCAAATAGGGTAAGAAACACAATCATAAGGGAGGGATTACCAGCATTGGACTTGTTGTAGATGTGGCTGTGTGCCTGGATCTCAGTAATTACTTTGTTGGATACAGTGTTATTACTGATAGAAATAATGACCAAAAAATAAACCAGAATTTACTCAACTATGCGTAACAAGTTAAGCCTAAAACCACAATGGGGTTAGCCTTACTTTTCTTTTGATACAGGATTAAGAATAATGCAGCAAAACATTGGAGTTTTTTTTTTTTTTTTTTCAGTGCAACTTGATTTTCTCCCATTGGATGTAAAGTATAAGTCTGGAAGTCTAGTTTGTGGTTTTGCACTGTATGACTGTGTGTGTAAGGGTGGAAGGGAGGCCAGCGAAACCTCAGGCAAACCTCAGAGAGCTTGTTACAGGAGGAGGAGGAGCAGAGAAGAGGGAGAAAAGAAGACAGCTGGGGTGAAGAGGGTGAAGGAGTTCTGAGAGGAGGAGATTTGGGAGGAGGAGGAGGTGAAGGAAGGTTAGAGAGCTGTATTAAGAGGCAAAACAAGACCATAATTAATATAACAAATAATAACAGAACAGAGAGATGGAAGGGTGAGCCATGGCACCGGCTGGTCTCTAAAACTAAAACTCTTCATTAAATAAATTGTGTAGATTTAAATCGTTTAAAAGAATTAAACACCAACTTAATATTTTTTCTTCCACCATGTAATGACAGATGTGTTTGTGGGTCTATTTGCATGATGAGTCTATTTTTACAAAATGCATTTTGTCTGCTTTTCTAAGCACACTGTAATTGCACTTAATGTTCCTTAACAAGTGTCCCTTTTCTTACACTGCCCATTTACACCAATCAGCCATAACATTATGACCACTGACAGGTGAAGTGAAGAACATTGATTATCTCGTTACAATGGCACCTGTCAGTGGGTGGGATATATTAGGCAGCAAGTGAACATTTTGTCCTCGAAGTTGATGTGTTGGAAGCAGGAAAAATGGGCAAGCGTTAGGATGTGAGCGGCTTTGACAAGGGCCAAATTGTGATGGCTAGACTGGGTCAGAGCATCTCCAAAACTGCAGCTCTTGTGGGGTGTTCCCGGTCTGCAGTGGTCAGTACCTACCAAAAGTGGTCCAAGGAAGGAAAACCAGTGAACCGGCGACAGGGTCATGGGCGGCCAAGGCTCACTGATGCGCATAGGGAGTGAAGGCTGGCCCATGTGGTCCGATCCAACAGAAGAGCTACTGTAGCTCAAATTGCTGAAAAAGTTAATGCTGGTTCTGATAGAAAGGTGTCAGAACACACAGTGCATCGCAGTTTGTTGCGCAAGGAGCTGCGTAGCCGCAGACCGGTCAGGGTGCCCATGCTGACCCCTGTCCACCGCTGAAAGCGCCTACAATGGGCACGTGAGCATCAGAACTGAAGAAGGTGGCCTGGTCTGATGAATCACGTTTTCTTTTACATCATGTGGATGGCCGGATGCATGTGCGTCGCTTACCTGGGGAAGACATGGCACCAGGATGCACTATGGGAAGAAGGCAAGCCAGCAGAGGCAGTGTGATGCTTTGGGCAATGTTCTGCTGGGAAACCTTGGGTCCTGCCATTCATGTGGATGTTACTTTGACACGTACCCCCACCTAAACATTGTTGCAGACCAAGTACACCCCTTCATGGAAACGGTATTCCCTAATGGCAGTGGCCTCTTTCAGCAGGATAATGCACCCTGCCACACTGCAAAAATGGTTCAGGAATGGTTTGATGAACACAACGAGTTCAAGGTGTTGACTTGGCCTCCAAGTTCCCCAGATCTCAAATCCAATCGAGCATCTGTGGGATGTGCTGGACAAACAAGTCTGATCCATGGAGGCCCCACCTCGCAACTTAAAGGACTTGGATCTGCTGCTAACGTCTTGGTGCCAGATACCACAGCACACCTTCAGAGGTCTAGTGGAGTCCATGCCTCCACTGGTCAGGGCTGTTTTGGTGGCAAAAGGGGACCTACACAATATTAGGCAGGTGGTCATAATGTTATGGCTGATCGGTGTACACTTTCTCAGCTTTCATTGGCTGTGTTCATGCGCAAAGAGGCTGCTTTTGCCAGCTTTTTCTTTCTTTATTTTAGTTGTTAACTAGATCTTAAATTTACTTCCAGTTGTCATAACAATGCCTTAGTCTTAGAGGTGTCTGAAATTATAGAAAGGTGGTGCAAGTGAAGTATTACTGAGATAGGGGGGAAAGAGGATTGAGAGGGAAGAAGAAAAAAAGGAATGACAAAGGCTGACGGGAAAAAATGAGAAGAAACAGTATATGAAGGACAGAGGAAGAGTGGTGTAGAGCCATAAAAGAAAAGAATAGAAAGTCAACAGAGACAGACGAGGGAAGAAGGGAAGAGGCACAGAGAAAGGTCAGGTGAGGAGATGAGGAGTCTATTTCAGCTTCCAGCTCTTGGTTCAGCAAATAGCCTGAAAAATTAATTAAGATAATGATCCATATAAAAAAGTCTGGCAAAGTCAGCTGTGACCTGTGTGTGTGTGAGTGTTTGTGTGTGAGCCCAGCCTTCTTTCCATTTGTAGGACTTTTATGAGGTGGGCAGCGGAATGCATTGATTTCATAAAGGGCATAAAGGGGTCCGGTGGCCGTTTGAACAGCCGAGTGTGAGATCAATACAGGGGGAGATGAAAACGGTGACATTTACTCTGGTTTGTGCCCCTGGGCAGGAAGGACCTCTCCGGAAAGTCACACTGTCAGCTTTCTCTCTCTGCGAGCGCACACTGCTTTCTTTACGTGGGAAAAATGGTCTACCTTTCATTACTGAAACTGCACGATGACACATACACTCTGAAAGAGATGGCAGTGCATAAATCTGCATTCGCTCACCCTCCAGAACTGGCCCTTTTTAAAATGGAATTCAAGAAAACTTTTTTTACATTTTTTTTTTTTATCCAGGTATTTTTGTACACTGAATTTTATAAACATTCCTACATACCTGTTGAAGGTTCACATCAAAATGTGCAACAGATTTTATACATCGACAACCAACCAGAAATGTTACACCAAATAAACATATCCTGTACCTCTTTACATTTACACTGGCTGTTAAAAAAAGGTACAATTCTTAAAGTGCAATATTCCAGCACACAGCTCCTCAAGTACGTTATATGAATGCACACCAGTAGGCCTTAGAAAAAGGGAAGAACGAGACAAAACTATAATACTTAATTTTACTTATACAATTTTTTTTTTAGTCAAATAATCGCATCCAGTTTCTTTAAGCTATGTGTAATGAGCAAAGTAAGAGGTTTCTATGATGTGATAAATTAATTAAACCTAGCACTACAAACTATCTGCATCAGCAGGAAGTAGGAAAAACCGTGCTGACTATTGCTGCATGCTGTGTTACATTGTATTATTTTCATGTGACAGCATTCAATTTCTCGTTGATTGGTACAGCTATTCTGGACAGAAATTTGGTGTTTTATAGCTATAACCTGTGTTCTTTCAAACGTATAATTAATGAATGACACAGATATTCAAACACTTGGAATTTATTCTTGGATAGGAAAATGCTTTCTGTCTGACTTATATTTGTTGCAGTTCTCTCTTCTGCTTTATGTGATTTTACATAGTGTGTTATTTTCATGTGCCAGCATTCAATTTCTCATTGACTGGTACAAGTATCTGTAGGCCTACTTGAATGATTTCAAATAATAAATCAGCAAGTAGCCTTCATATCCATGTGTTGAGTCATATTGATGTTATCAAAAAATAATCCAACCCCCACGAGGTCTCATTTGAACAAATCACTACATTTATATGAGTCTGACACCCCTGAGGAAATCTAGACAGTTATTAATCTTTCGATTGACACCAAATCACCTCGTTCCAATAGCTTTAATACATTTTAAGATTAAAATTGCAGTGGAAAAAGTACTGCATGCAAGAAAGCTGCATAGTAATTCTGACAATTTCTGTTTCAGAAATCTTAGTGATTGTTAAGACCAACATTTTATCATCATGCATGTTTTAAGAAGGCTCATTATGTGTTCATGCACTTTCAATAAAAATCACCAAGTGCTTTCATTAAAATAATCCAGCATCACATGATACATGATGGTGTACGGTATTCTGTTTTTGTAGAGCGGCATTGTGGTACTTTGAAAAGGATTTTGAAGGGTTTCATTGTACATTACCCCTTGCATGAACAAAATGGCATCTAATTTACTCACATTACTATTAGAAGGTTGATCACTATAATGATGGAGGCAGAGTAATGTTGCTGTGCCACGGTTTGCTTTATTAGCAGCCTCTATCCCCTTTGCAATGCAGACTGCATCATGGTATTTAGAAAAAATAAAATTGCAATGTAAACTAAATTAGCAATATCCCATTTCAGATACTTTCAGTTTATTGCTGTTTGATTATAGTTGTACACCTTTAAAATCCACAGGTGTTTGTTTTCATTGGAGGTGTTTACTGGCTAGATCTGTTCTGCTGGCCATTCACAGTTCCTGTTACTCCTGTGTGGGTGGGACCACTTTAAATTTTTAGGTGGAACATCTTTAAATAAAAATGGAAATTCTTAATGTTAAACCAGAAGACAAATGACTTGTGAGACACATTAGTACATGGAGTAATAAAAAAAGTAAAATTTCAAAGTTAAAAAAAATATATATTAGCAATTCCATTTTTTTTTTACTGTGAGCTATTTTTAATGCATCATTCAAGTACAAACATAATAAGTGAGAATATAAATATGTCAAGTACTGAAGGTTGGCACTGAATGCTTGGCCAATTAATGAATTTCTTTATTAGTAGTCTTTATTAGTAGTTTTTATTAGTAGTAATTACGTTTTGTCAGTATAAATCACTGACAAAGCATGTACGTATATGTATTTATAATACTGGAGAAATCAGAACAAATAGTAACCACCATTCTGATTTTTGGTCATCAGTACACCAGAGTATTTCAGGGTGTTGTTGAGCCATTTCATGGAACGTTGACACTCTTAAATTATCACAGTATGTACAATATGAAAGAAAATGGGATTCACTTTTCACTTCTTCTGTGTGTGTGTGTTTAGAGGATATGTATGTACAGTATACATAGTGTGTATCTCTTAACAACAGTCCTTCATATGCAAACAAACATTGACAAGAATGAGTGAGCTCCCTTTGTTATGCAGGCTTCCATACACTCATACAATTACACATACAAACACATTTACAGTGACTTTCTGCATCTTGCACTGAGGTTGACCACACACACACACACACACACACACACACGCTGCTGAATAATTGAGCAGATGCCGAGGGAGACCTACTCGTCAGTTAAATGGTCAGGGCTCTAAATAAACACTGTGATTGCATCAGACATCAAACCATCTAGAGCTTGATCTGTCTCAGCAAGTTTTTCTGGATGACGATATGAAAATTATGATGTCAGTAACTTGACAACCAGTTTCTTCTGTCTGCTTTGCCGGGTTATGGCACATTCTATTTCCAAACATGTGTGACTTTCTTGGTACATGCTGATCTCGGATAGATTATTATAGTATTAATGTGCAAAGAGTATTCTGTTTCCCCACCCATGTAAAGCTGGGAGAATGTTCTGAGATTTCCAAAGGGCTTGATTGAGCACTTTTATGCACTTTCACCAACAATACCTCAAGTCCTTTCTTTTACAAATGGACCCCACTGGGACAGTGCTTTAGGTAGTTATTGGTCTTTGATTTCAAAGTATTCAATGATTTTTAATTTGTCACATGCACACGATAGAATGTGTAGTGAAATGTAAAGTGACAAGCATCAAAAGACTGTGCGAAAACAACAAAAACTAAATGTGAAATATAAAGTGACAACACAAAAAAGAGAAGGCATAAACAAAAGGTGTGCAATGTGCAAAAGAGGATGGACTATATAGGAGGAGTTAAAATAAATACAATATTGGAAGAAAAATATACTATGTTGGAAGAAGTGTATTGAAAGGAGTAGGGGAATTAGGATTGGGTGTGGGTTCCCTGGGTTTGGGCTTTGGCAAGGTCAGAGTTCACAATCCTGATTGCTTGGGAGAAGAAGCTCTTCCTAAGTCTTCCCGATTGTGATACCAAAATCTGACATATGCTTTGGATGTTTCAGAAATCAGAAGAATTTTGCTACTTCTGTTAATATTGCACTCAAAAGACACAGATATGAATGGAGCATATTCCACCATCACATAACAAAATGCCACATAATTGCAAGCTGCATTGGCAATAGCTGTTAACACGTTAAAATTATTTGGATGGATTATGCTCAACTAGTGGCAGTCACTTTGTTTCAGATCAAGAAAGCTTGACAACCATTGGTCATATTGCAATTAAATTTGGTGGTATATTGGTGGTCCCAAAGGATGATGCCAAATGTTTAAGTGACCCTCCTGACCTTAGCACTGTCAGGTCTTTTTCTTGAACAACACTTACAAACTAATTTTCATGAAATCTGTGGTTTCCAAATGGGAATGTTTTTTTGTGACGACCTTTCCCCCGATCACCACAATTAAGTAAAAATTTCCACTTGTACATAAAAATATCTAACTCTAATAAGTATAATGAGTAAATTGCCTTAAAATATACGAATATACGCCCATAGTCACTATGATTCATTCATAGTCTTTTAAACTGACTTAATAGTGAAAGAACAGCAAGACTCAAAGAATATGTTTTCCAATCATAACAGCTGTATTGTATGAAAATCACACAAAGTATAAGTGAGACTGCAGAGCATTCCATAGTCTGCAGGAATGTGTGAGCTTAACATTTCATAAAAGATGGAAAACACAAGTGCAATTTGTGTGGGTTCTGGTGTGTTTTCCTCACCTCTCTGTGTGTATCTGTACTCGTTTGGATTCAGTCTTTTTCCTTTGGGGGCAAGCTGCACTCAGCAGACAGGATGTCTGTGGTCACTGAGGCGGGCCTCTGTGTTCTCTCTCTTTCTCTGAGACCCAGCTAGCGTCAAGGTGTGGGAAGTGATTCGGCTTTATGATGGTTCTGGTGTCGGTGTGTCCCAAAGCAGCAGGGGTTAACAAAGCTAGGGGCCAGACACCAAGGTCTCAGGAGGTAAAGAGAGATGTCAGCTGAGGGCTGCTAGGCCTGTCACAGTATGGTGACCTGTCGGCCATGTTTTGACTGGAGGAGTAGATTACATTTTTACTCACTGCACCTTTGTTATACATCAAGTTCAAGGCAGAACATTGCCATCAGTTCTTTGAACTAAACATTTACAGATTCAACATTGTGACAAAGTGGGTGAGTCCACACCATTTGCCACTGTCACATAATATCAACCTGTTCACATAATTTCAACCATAACTGTTTGATTGTAACAATGCTAGCTTCATCTCTCAGTGGTCAGCTAATATACATAAACATCTGTTAAAGTAAGACTCAGACCAGTGTTAATATATTTAGTTCTGTTTATTTGGTTAAAACTGTTGTTTGTTAAATATTTAATTTGTATATGTTTCTCTCCATACTTACCATGAGTTCCAGGAGCAAAAGGAGAAAAAGCACATCACTTCCTGTATTTATAGGGTTTGCCCTGATTTAAGGAGGTCACTGGAAGAGTTCAAGTATGGGGGGAGATTGATAATGTTGTGTTGCAGAAAATGTTTGATTTTGCTATTGCCTAGTTCTGTAGGTGGTACCAGGATTGATTTATTACAAATTGTGGTAGTGTTTATTTAGGGTGACTGGGAATGAGTCACTTAAATTGTGTGTTGTATTTATGTTTAAAGGATAGACTCACCTGTTAAGGGGAAGGAGCCTAGGGAAGCCATTTTGTTTAATGGAACTCAACCTTATATAAGGCTGGCCTTTTGTCGGTGTTGGGGGAAGGCCATGATGATGTAGCAGGGTGCATGTGTCATTTAAGTTTTGTTTGTTAGTTTTCAATTATGTTTAGTTGATTAAGTTAACTGTTAAGTTACACTAAGTTTCGTTGAATTTTCACGTATACAATTTTGTTGAAACACGCACCTTGATAAATAAATGCTTGTCATTTTGGAAGACCTCTGCTTACTGCCATCTTTCTGCCACCCTGGTCACACCACCTACAACAAACATAAATACTGGACATCAGTTCTGTTTGCTGATAGCTGCTGCTAGTTCTTATGAAAACACATACTGTTCCCAAAGGTCAAGAATGAAATTCTGCGCTCAAAATCACTTGATCTGTTCTGTCCTCAACTTAAAAAATTCCTTGCTGACCAGAAGTCACAAGATTTATTTCACTGATCAATTAAAGGGGTACTTACAAAAAACAGATTTAAAAAGGACAGTGTTGGAAGAGGTCCTTAGATTCTTTATTTTAGTAATAGTAACAATACCAGAATTTAAAATTCTCTATCTTAAGTAAAGTTCAACTCATGAATCCACATTCAAAATGTTACTTAAATAAAAGTACAAAAGTATTAGCACCAAAATGTGTTTAAAGTATCAACAGTGAAAGTAAAAAATGACTTCTTTATGGGCATTTTCCGCTATGATAATGCATCATATTTTATAAGATCATGAAATGATTTGTATGAACATTTTTAATCTGTAAAGTAACTTGTAACTATAGCTGGCAAGTAAATGTTGTTTAGCAACGCGTACAATATTTCCCACTGAAATGTAGTAGAGTAGAAGTCTAAAGAAGCATAAACAAGAAAGACTCAAAATTGTACTTACTTTCCACAACTGAAAAAAGAATGGCCAACATTTAAGCAGCAGAGTTTAGAGTTTGGAGTTTATTGATGATGACATCATCAAGGTTATTTTCTCAGACGTGACAAAGCTCCTCAGAGAAAATTATTGTGTTTCCACAGGCTCAGTAGTCCTCATGACTAATAAACAGACCTTTATGTGTACAATCGGTGAACTGCCCCTTTAATTGATTTGTTTAAATATTTGTCGAATTGTTTCTGTAAAGTTATTATCCTTTTGCAGATGAATGCAACCATGCAGGAGAGTTTTTCTTGAGGGCTTCCTGTAAGCTGCTGATATGATATGTTCTCAGAGGAAAGGGGGATAAAAGTCATTAAAGTAAAACTGGTAGATAGAAGTTGCTGTTACTGTTAGTAATTGTCACATTTAAGAACAGAAAAATCTTGGTAACAGCACAAATCGTGACTGCGGTAGCATACAATTTTGATTTTTGCAGCGATACTGATGCGCCTTGTTCTTTCTTCATATTCATGTTTTGTATTTGTGTCTCTTCTGACTCACACTTAGTACCTTCTAATGGTCTCTTTGTTTTGTTCTGTCTCCTTCTGTTCTCCTGTTTTCCATGTATCCTGATCCATGAATGGAAACAGTCTGTATACAGATGTATCCATGATGAGAGGAGACAAGTTGTGTGACATTATATACAGCATCTTTGGGTTGTGATATAATGTGTGTACCAGTGTGTAACGTACAGACCAGAGGAAAGGAAAGACCTGAATAGAGTTGCGAAGTGGGAAGACATCCAGGGTTTTGGAAGTAATAGTTCATTTTCTGCATATTCATTGTTAGATGACTGGCAGCTGGTGCCCTTCCAAGGCTTGAATGGGCTTGATGATCAAGAGCTGTGTTAGAAAATATCTGGTACGAGGGTACATAAAAAGAGGTTCACTCTCAAGGTGCATTTTGGTAAGAAACATCATCTTACTTAAAAGTCTGTTGCCTGCACATCTAACAGGCAGCAGAAACAAAAGTATAAACCTGAAAATACATTTAGCAGTTAATATGGGTTTACTTAATTTTGGTTATATTTTTGGGTGCAATGTTTCGTTCCTATTACAACAATTAGGTTTACTGGCTTCTTACCCATAGCAATGGCGGCTGAGGCTCAAGGGTACTGTTTTTACTGTAGAATTGGTACTCTAAAGCAGTGCAGGTATCCATGGTAACAAGTATGTGTCACACTAAGTTGTTAGAGACCACACTTATGATCCTCATTGAATACAAACTAATTTTGAGGTTAGCTGGGGTTCATTATCGTGCATTTATGGAAAATAATGAACAAGTGGAGGAAATGCAGTTCAGTTTTGCTTTGTGGTGTTTTAAATGAGTTTTCCTGATGTCAACGGGGAGCTCGTTCCACCATTGTGAAGCCAGGACCGCAGTCATGATTTTGTTGAGAGGTAGCTGGGCCCCCCTTGTAGTGAGGGAGTAGCAAACAGATTGACAGTAGCAGAACGTAATTGGACGGGCTGGGGTGTATGGTTCGACCATGTCTTAGTTGTAGATGGGCCTGAGCCATTCACAGCATGGTAGGCTAATCATATTTGTGGGTGAATGTATTTTTCAGTATCATAGCAGCTTTTCTTGTGATCATATCAATAAATTAGCTGATATAAACATTTTGATTAGGGTACAAAGTTGCTGTTGATTTTTTGGAGCATCCTGAAATCATCAAAGACCTTGGAGCTATTGACTTGAATTTCCCTTGATTGATAATTAGCCAGTGAACAAATCCACCTGACTGAATGACTTCAAATAGGCGGGATGAAGCTTCTGGAGCGTGTATTAGTTTAGATTTTTTTTTTTCAATCAAAGTGTATTTTGCAAGACTGCCAGAGCATTTTCCTGAGTGTTCCTCAGTGTTTCAGATGAAGCTGATTGTGTTTTTCCAGCCTGCCAGACGGGCAATGGTTTCCACTCATTTCACTACAGTGTAAAAATCGAGACCTGAAACTTGTTTAACTCCAGTAATCCATCACGATGAACACCAGTTCTGCTTTTATTTTTTTATTAAAGTTAGGGCTGCATGGTAATACGGTGCAGACTTTTCAAATCAATGAGCACTTTTAGCTGCATTACCATGCCACAATTACTCAACGTTGACAAGAATAAAAGCTGACATGACGTTGACTGTGATGGATTACGTTACTGAAGCAGGTTTCAAGGCCCTAAAAGCTGATTTTCATACTATCATGAAACAAATGGAAAGCAATGGCATCAAATGATATTAAAGCAGTAGTGTGCATGGAAAAATCTTAAGATTGGTAACAAAACTACTTTCAAAAACAACCAAACTGCTATTTATGAAAAGCCTGCTCAAAGCTTTTGACAGGTTTTAAAATGGTACCCTACTCCTAAAATGATGATACATGAAAAAATCTGAAATAAAATGACACCTTAATGCCTAATTCCAACACCTTTGAGATGAACTGGAACACCGACTGCGAGCCAGGTCTAATCGCCCAACATGAGTAGCCGACTCCACTAATGCTCTTGTGGCTGAATAGGAACAAATCCCATACGGGTAGAATATACAAGTGTCCACATGCTTTTTGTCATGGAGTGTAAACTGAAATGTCTAAAATGTCAGCTGTTGCATCAGTCCACATCATCAGTCAGTCATGGGTTTCCTCCTTTAAAACATCTTTGCCCTGTTTGAAAGCTTGTGTTAATCTCAGAGTCAGAGGAGCTCTTTGCTGACGCAGCTTGAAGCAGGGCTAACGTTTTCATCTGAGTGTGGTAGGTCGGGGGCCATTAGTGGTGGCAAGGAGAGGAATGCCAGCAGTGAAAGGTGAGAAAAATACATTTCCTGAATCCAGGGTACGCTTGGTGAGTCAAGGGTGGGGTAAGGCAAGTGAGAGAGCCTGGTGGGAGGAGAGAGAGATGGAGCTGGAGCTGTAGCAGGGGTGACAGCATTTGCGTGAGGCGTGATTAATGGCCATTCTGATTGGCTGCGACAGGGCCAGGCGACGCTGGTAGGGTAGGGTGGTAGGGGTTAGGACGCACTCTCTGAGGACACCTTTTAAACAGCTGGCCAACGGCATCATGGGAGTTACTTGCATGTGTGTCAGTGTGAGTGAATACTTGTGCTTGCATCGAGTGCTGTTATGTCTTTTTTTTCTGTCTTGTGACATTATTTTCTCTTTCCTGCCGTCACTGGCCTCCTTTCCAGCCCCAGCCCCTGACACGCAATCTGTATGTCGGCTGCAAGAGCCTTTCTTGGGGAAGCAATCCCCAAATTATACAAGTGTCAGAATAGGTTTTACCCAATAACTGATGGCTGAATAAATACTGATATTTTCAAATAAAATCTCTTAATATATTGTGCTTATTTTATCGTAATGAATGTTTTGTTTTCTGCAACAGTATCCAGATCTATTTTCTAAATTACATCCCCTGTGATCCTTTGTGAGAAATCAGTACTCAAAATTTTATATTATATTTTTAGTTTCATTTCTTCTTCTTTTCATATGGCCAATCAAAACATAACATTTTTAACAGTATTTGTGTAAAGCTAGTTGTGTCACCACTCTATAGGCTGATGGCGACACTGACTAACAGCCAGAGAGCAGGCACGACACATCACAGAAAGAACCACAGACTTCGACAACCCACATTAGCTTTTAGCTCAAGTCTTCTTCTTACCTACAGGCCAAAAAAACAACAACATAAAAGCTGAGCTACTGGTGATAGAAGTTATTGCAGCATGTATGTCACTGCTTCACTTTTGCAGCAGTTAATTGGTGATGCACTTTGAGGTATGAATGTAGGTTTGATGTGTTACCCTCTTAAGGCTACATTCAGATAGAATCAGGCGCTGTGGCATATTCAACTGTTTACCGAGCAACAGTGAAGATGGAAGAGAGACTGAGGGAGTACAAAGACGTTAATCGCCGTGCAGTTGTTTGGTGGTATCGCTCTTCAAGCTGGGATTGCTGGTTAGTATGTGACACTCCCACACCGCCGCACAACCCTGCGCTGAATCGCCACTACGCCTGATTCCGTCTGAAAGCAGCCTTAGACACAAGTTTCTTGAGGCAAATAGTGAACACAACTTCATCCGTGTTGGCTGGCTCACCTATATCATCGGGACTAAACCCAAAATACTCCTAAACGGGCAAAGGCATTTTTTGTTTTTACTAGTCCTGTAACGTTATCCTCACCACTCACAGTTGCCATCTTTCTCAGCTCAGTTGCCTGTTCCACCAGTAGAGACTGACCTTTGGTGGCGCGTGCTGTGCACCACAATACACCACCTTAATACAGCATCTCCGTATCAGTTTAATAGAAACACGAGCGTCTGTATTTTTGAAATTATTGAAAATCCTACCTCTGGGATTTCTAACTACCCAGGTATACCGTAATAGCTTGACAGTGCCCAAGCCTAGGTAGTTTATTAGCTTCTCAGCTGTAGCTCGTTGAACAGCTTAGAAACTTACCTTCACATGTCAACATCAGTCAGTCTAAATGCTAAGTGGTGTCATCCCTATTCTTGGATACCACAGCTAGCAAAATGCTGTCTATCCTAGGCTTGTAAACTACAGTTAGCAGAACAAGTTTGTTTACACTAGGCCTCGGTACCCCCACCAGCACAGCTGTCAGTCAATCACGCACAATGGCCTGCCAACACAGAGGCTTGGAGGCTACAGGTGGATGTTTGGAGGTTCTTCAGAGAACTTTTGTTCTTCTTTTCAGTAATAAAAAAGAAATATAATTTGTACATCACTTGACAAGATTTTTGACAGCACAAAGGGATGATTTTAGTTGGGCTATAATCACAAGCATTTATATTCCAAAAACAAATTTCCTCTTCACTTTTGTCCTGCTGATAATTTCAACCTAAACACTTCCTCATCAGTGTCAGCCAGCTGTAAGATGACTTTTCTGTCTTTACTGCTCTACTCCCCCCATCTTATTTTTCTATTGCTCTTTGTTGCTTCCTTCCCCTATTTAATGTCTTCCTTTTTTTACAGTCTTCTTTCTGCCCTTGCATTCTTTGCTTCAGTGAGATGTGTAGATATTTATCTCACCGAGGCCTCCCATGCTTGGATTCCCTCTATTCAAATGCAAATGACGCAGGCCAATTATGGCTCAGCATGCGGTTATGTCTGTGTTTGCAAGAGCACATTCAAAGGCACATTGTGTCGGGGGATATTTGAGTTAGCCAGTGTAGCATTCCCTCTGGAACTGCCAGTGGCAGATAAATTAGGACCTCAGGCTCACAAAAGCAAAATAAATCATAATATTGGAGCGCCGCTGACCCATATTTGTTAATGTGGGTGCTCATTGCCACCCATATTACTGCCATTGTGAGAGCGCATGTATCGGGAAGTGGGACTGCTTCATGGCTGATCGCACCAACAGAAAGCATTCCTGCTTTCATTCACATGGAAGATAGTGGAATCAGTGTTGTGGCATAACATATCAGCTTTTACACCGACTTGGTATATTCATTCAACACTTATTTAGATTACAGTACATGTCTGGAAATAGACATATTCCGCTGCTTTCTAATACTTACTCAAGAAACAGTGTGTCTTATATGGATTCATTTATGGTGAAAGGGGGGATTAGAAAGAAATTGAAATAACCTAGTAATCACTCTGTGACCCTTGTGACTCTTCTCCCTTGCCTCTCTCCCAGGTGGTGGAAAAACAAATCCGCTAACCTAAATGACAAAGAATTAATAAAATGAGCCTTTTCTAATCCCCTATCATTAAGGCAACATTATTTGTTGCATATGACCATTGCAAAGATTATTTGTACATTTTCTAATCTGTCACCTCTGTGGTTGGTTAAATTTGGGTACAAAAATGACTTTGTTAAGGTAAAGGAAAGATGGTCATGATTAAAAGAAACTAGTGTTGAATGCAGGTAGGAGAGGGGATGAGAACAGGGGTCCCTGGTGAATGGAGTTTTGCATTGTGACTTAGTAGTTAGCACTGTTGACTCACAGCTAGAAGGTCCTGGTTTTAATTAGTTATTTGATGCTATAAAAGGGGGTGTGTAATTTGGAGCCAACAACTTGGCATCACTAGTGCAAGATGGCAGCGCCTGTATCCGGGATATTTTGGCTTCATTTTTGTACAGTGGGAAGAAGTGGAGACACGTTGTCCATATTTATATACAGTCTATGATTTCAACCCACCGGCCGGCTGGGACCCTTCTCTGAGGATTGTGCATGTTCTGTCTACATTGGGGTTCCTCCAGGTGCTCTGGTTCTCTCTCTCTCTCTCTCTTAACAGTGAAAAATCATGTTAAACTTTTTTTTTTTTTATCGCGGAGGTTGGATGTTGGGCTTACCCTGTAAGCAAAGAGAAAAGTGCTGTGTCACCATCAGCACTCTGTTCCAGGAAGATGATTTATGGGTAGTTAGGGCTTCCCCTCTGTCCCGCCACATGATGGATGGCTGGAATGTCACACTATGTTCAGGCCTTTTCCTTCTCACTGCCGAGGGCCATGTCGTCGCCTGCTATTTTTCATCATCCACTTACTCTGACCTGGTCCAGGAACCTGCATCACCATATGGGAGGCACTTTGGGGGCTGGCCTAAAACCATTAACCCTCATGCTCACCCCATGTTAACTTTGGCTCCACTGATCAAGCATTACATCAGCTGAGTTAATAGCCAATGAATCCTAATCACCCCGAGGGTAGTTTCCACAGGTACTGTCAGTACTCAAAATTCAGTTTTCATCCCAGCTACACTTTGGGTGAAATCATGCAAATTCATGTAGTATACCACAGAGCATTCTCATCTCTATTCTGATGGCTAAGTTAATAAAATACAGATTTACTCATCATTTTTGTTCACACCAAAACATTTTTTTATTTCCTCTTAGGCCTTAAAACAGCTGGGATTGGTTGACCCTAACCCCTACAATGGCCCAAAACTCTTCATCAGTACACCCTCACTGATTGCAGCGAGACCCCACAGACACCTCCCAGAATACCCTGCCACTTGTGCGCAGGTACATTATCTTGCCAATCCAAATGCAGCTCACAGCTTGCTTCAGTGACTAGGTTTCAATATACATGTATTTACAATAAATGCATGGAGGATCCTGCATGTGGTTGGTTGCCTTGCCTTGCCTTCAAATCTTCTTCCAGGTCACAGCTCACTGATTTGAACTCTGCCCTCTGTAATAGTTGCCTGTCCCTGACTGCCTATAATCCTGTCTTGTGAGAGCAATTTACCACAGTTTTCTACCTAGGCCAATAGAGAGCGGTTGGATTGCTTATTGGGTGCTGTACTCAGTCTGCAGCCAGACACAATAATGTAGCCCTAAAAAGACACTAGAACTGAACATAAATAAAAGCTTAGACAATAGATCAACAATAGCAAGACAATACATTTCAGTCTAAAATCAGGAGCAACTGCTGCTGGGCTGCTACTTACTGAATGTATTTACATCTAGTGTTGTGGATGATTTATAATCCTGGTTAAGGTCTTATTTGGAATGCACTTTATATGCATCTCTGTACCCCAGTATTGAGGGTGCTACCATGGAAAAATAAGAGTAAACACAATAAGGTGTATACATGACTCAGTGTCTGAGTAGTATCAGTGGATTCCATCTAAGTTATCATATTCAGGGTTTTTTTTTTTTTACAAAACATTGTAGGATATATGATGTTCTACTTCTAGGATGTCAGGAGAACATGTTTACATGCACCAAATCCAGAACAGAATACTTGAACCAACCAGAAATTTACTGAATACTTGTGTACATTCACTGTATAGGCAAGTTGCAATGACTTCAATACAGCTAGAGCAAATATTAGTTTTGCTACTATTAACATATTTGACCTTGATATGTTTATCATTAAACACCCCCAAACACAAGGTCTTAACCACAGGAAATCTTTCTGAATACATTTGAGAACTGTTTCTGTTGGTTTCTAAACCAAAGGAATACTTGCATGATTTAATGGGTCTGTGTCCCAGGACATCGCTGACTTTACTCACTTTAGGTCCCCAGGTAAAGGAAAGCTAAATGACTTCAGGACTTTTAGTCAGTGCCTCTTTCTCCTGTAGTGACGATAGTAATAGCAGAACCTGATCCAAAATCCCCAAACCCCATGTCATGCATTTCCCAGAAAATACCTAACCCTTTTTTAACTTTCATTTACCCAGGGAGTCCACTCAGCTCCATTTCAGCAGCAACACCTTGATGCTAGATGCTCAGGCAGAGGCATTCTCCATTTCCCCCTCTCTTATTCAGTTATGGATGATTAAAGTGTCAAACTTTTTGTCAAAATCTTATCCATCAGTACATTTGAAGCATCAACAGATTTAGTCTTCTTCTTCCTCAGTCTTCTAAGGTTTTGAGGCTGTATTCAAAAAACATTTTTAAGTCTAAAGGCCTTTACACACTGGAGGCGTTTTTTTCATGTGATTAATTTGCACGTCAATATATTTTTTCGAACTCTTGTTTTAGTCATGAGTACTTTCACACAGAAAGCGAATGTTACGCTGCGAAAAAGCGATGTAATTCTTTTCAGAACAAGGTCGATTTTTCTGAGCTTTCACACGGTGAATAAAGGCATCAACCAAGCACGTTGTGTGGAACGGACGTCACATCACAACTCTGGACCTTGTTGATGTGTTTCTTATCACCCTGTATTATATGACAAAGGACACAAAAAGTATAAAGACAATGAACTCTGGACAATGTGTGGAGCAGCACCGCCGGATGCATAATAGTGAGTAGATTAGTTTACTTTTGGATGTAGTAGAAAAATATTTGCAGTCCCCTACGTCCCCAGTGAGTATAGGCCTTAAGAGCTGCTCCTAACTGGCCCATTTAGGAGAAACCCATAAACGCAATGATGGATGTGTCTGTCCTAACTTGTGTACATGACAGTGGATTTTAGTACTAAAGCCGGCTCCTAAACCAGCAAAAGGTTAGGGGATAGTCCAGAGGACTTCTAAAGGGCAACACAAACGGCGTCCACATCATGCATCATGGCATTTCACACCAGTTATTAGATGCCCAGAAGCTCAGAGGAGCGAATGTGATAAAATTACTGCTATTCTGGAGTGTCGATGCACGTCACCAGTGAGAAAAAGAACCGTAGCCTATCCTGACATGTTGACAGGGGTCTTAATGGTGCTGGTGTAGGCTAACAGCACATAGAAAACAACAGGCCAGGGGAGTTTTGATGTGCGTGTCCCCATGATGTGGAATAATCTCAGTCTGTGGGTACATTCATTTGAGATTGTTGAATTTAATTGGACAAGGTGGCTTTTGGTTGTATTAAGTATATTGTAACTTTCTGATAAAAGTTACAATATATTTGATACTGTTGCTCTGTGGCCAGGCTCAACTTATGGATCCCAATTTTGCTCTTATCTTAGCCTAAGCCTATTCCTCAGCCTGAAAATGGCCACTGTGGAGAATATGAGACTGCAAAACGAGAGCTTTGAAAAAAGATGCTAACCTTTAAATAGGTCAAGATTGAAAGATGACGAATACTCTCTCATTTTGCCAATGCCCCTGTTTATTTGATTACACTTCGAACTGACTACTTCATCGGTGGCAGATTTTTTTTATTTAGCAACCTGACCTGGAATCCGTGACGCTGCAGCAGTGTTGCACATTTTGGATTACACAATTGCTGTACAAGACCTTGAGGAATACTCCTTGCATTGTTCTTTGTGTTGTTGTGCACATTCCTTACATATAGTATATACATTTCTTAGTTGCTCACAGCAGTGTAAGAGGAAACTCTGGAACATTTTGTGCCCTGGATGATAACTCTTCATAAGGGTAAAATAAAATAACCTTCACAGAGTATTACCACTTCACCAAACTGTGACAGAAGCTGGTACCCCACATGTGGACGCTTGACAGCCCACACTTTGTGCTGGACCGTTGAGATGATGAAAGGTTTAGATGTTAGCCAGCAGCTGTGGACAACCCAGGGTGGAGACTGTGTTGTGGAAGCCTTTATTCATGATTCATCTCACCTCTCACCGCCAGGCATTCTGTCTTGTTTCCTTTCCTTTACCTTTGTAACTAAGTTTCATTGTGTGTGGTCATCGAGGAAACAGCTAACCAATAGCTCCCTTTTCCTTTCAACCCATTAAAGCATCATTGTGATCCCCGTCGATACCAGTAGGAAAGAGATGTCTTTGGCATTACAGTAAACTGCTGGCTGTTGCAATATTCATGGAGTTGAGCGTGGAGTGTAACAGGAAAGCTATCGTTGTAAACAGTAACTGGAGACCAAAGGGAGTCAGGCTTGACTGGATTTCCATTTCACAAGTCCACTGTTTCTTTTTTTCTTCCCTCTTTTTTCCCTCCCTCGTCCTTTGTTCATTCTGAACACTACTGGCATGTCGCTTCCACCTTCCCTCCTCTGTCTGCGTGCCTGCCAGGAGCAGCAATCAGCTGATATTAGCTCACTTTCACACTTTAAAGACAAGTCGAGTTTCACACCTTGCCTGCTTTAGGAGAAGTCATTGTCATGAACAGCAGCTTGTGTAATTAGACAATTAAAATGCAATCAGATTGGGCTAGAATCTGACATGTACTGTTATGACAGTCTTCGTCTCACTTTCTCTTTGCGTGACTCCTTTTTCTTCCCTGACTGGCCACAGACTTTATAGTGATAGTACAGAGTTTGATGACTAAGAACAAATACAGATTAGGTAAAAGCTAAAAAAGTGGGAGCTAGGTAGGCAGGTGGCTGTGCTGGGTGGAGGGGGAGAAATGGCTCTTTGTAGCATGACTTCAACCTTCTTACCTTACATGCAGACATATGCGGCTGAAACACACTGCAGACCACAAGTAAAAGTATTCAACTCTCACTGAATTTCACCTGAATTTCAAATCATCACCTTGTTTTGATTGGCTAGCTGCATAAGAGCAAGAAAGAAAAAAATAGGACATGGTTTTATTTTACAGCGAAACAGCAATGCAAGTAAAGAGAGCTGAGCTTTGCAAGGCAAAGTTGGGAACAACGTGTTATCTTGGATTTTAAATGGGAGTCAATGACAGCAGATGCTTTGACTTGTAGTTGGCAGTGCATTTCAATCGCATATGTCTGCATGTAGGGTTATTCTTCCGTCTCCTCTATGGGTAAGGCCAAGCAATGGCCCATTAAAGGACAGACAGAGCTGATACTGACTTCATATATTCAGAATTTAATTTATTAAAATCAATACCTTTTCTAATGTAGTATACTATATTTGTCTTTGTTATTTCTTCAAGAATTGTGCTTAATTTTGTACATTTTAAAGAGAGAAAACGCAACAAGAAAACAAGGATGAAGAATTCTAAGAGCACAGAAAGTCTTACATTTATACAGTCATACTGTAAGACTTTTTAGAACATGAGATTGACAAATCTTAATCTTCTGTCAGAACAAACACTTTTGTTTTACACATAAATATGTGTGTGGGGAAAACAACAAACAAACAAACAGCTAAAGTACTAGTGTGTCTTGGATCAGCTGTGTTCATTTTGGGGGTTACATGCAGGTAGATCATTGGTAGGATTCATCGGCAGATGTTGACATGGTACAATTAAGCAATTAACATCTAATCATGCTCTGTGGCATCTATAAAAATGCTGAGCAGGCCCAGTTGATTCTGATTTTGTATCAAGATGGCAAGAGGAAAAGATCTAAGTGACTTCGAAAGAGGGTTCAGTGTTGGGACATGGATGGCAGGAACTTCAGTCACAAAGACTGCTCAACTGGCTACTGTTTCAATAGGAACAGTGCAGATGTCACTTTAACCACTGTTCCTAAAGTGACATCTGCATTTAAATGTATAGGAAAGACATCAGTAAATAGGGTCAAAAATTGTCGTCGACAGCGCACATTTGATGACCGTGATGCTTTTGCATTAGTGTGATATGTAAGGGAAAAACAGAAGAGCTACTCTTTCTCAGCTGACTGAGAATGTCGGTGCTCGTCGTGATCACACTGTCAGCAAGAACAGTCCGTCGACAATTACATAGAGAGGGATATTATAGTAGGGTTGCAGTGCATAAACCACTCATTACAAAGACGAATACACATTTGAGAGTTCAGATGAGTCATCCTTCTTCTTATTCTCGACAAGCGGGCGAGTGGATGTGTGACATACACCAAGAGAACGGTACAGGCCTGAATGCTTGACCCGTACAGTGAGGGGATCCGGTGGCTCTGTTATGCTGTGGGGGGCATTTTGCTGGCATGGTTTGGGTCTATTTGTCCCTTTAGAGGGAAGGGTCACTGCAAATCAATACAAAGTGGTTCTGACTGATCACCTTTAATCTATGATGAAACATTTCTATCCTGATGGGAGTGGTCTCTTCCAGGATGACAATGCCCCCATCTATAGGACACGAGGGGTCACTGAATGGTTTGATGAGTATGAAAATGATGTGAATCATATGCTATGGCCTTCGCAGTCAACAGATCACAAGCATACCACGCATAGTTACATGTTAACTTTAAATTTATTGGGTGGAACTAGAATGTGCACCTTTGCTTCCACTTAATATTATACTTTCCATTTGAACTTTTTAGTAGTTTAAAGTTGTTTAAATGAAGTTCAGTCATGCTTTCTTCAAGGTCAGTGCAATATTAAACATCGCCTTTATCTGGTGTTAATTACATGGGCCCCTGCCTTCATTTATATATTCTATTAGAATAAGTGAATGAGTAATATAGCAGTTTCAGAGTGATTATTTTAAATTAACAGCTATTAGGTGAACATCGCAGAGATTATTATGACAGAGCAAAGGGGGCAGTTCATTTAAAAGCATGAAAGTTTAAAGTTAAAATGCACAAACATGCAATGAACTTTTTTGATTGTGATTGAATACAGTGCATCACGTGTTACAGTGTAGCAATCCTCTACTTTCATATGGCGTTTTCCAAACTAAGTTTAGTGATTGTGTTGAACACAGAGATGATTGTATCTTTCCACCCCTAGACATATGTGACTGTCAGAGCCTTGCAGATGGCCATAGTACATCATGATCATGTGATTTTATATAATACCATGTGTAGGCTACGTGCCCTTTTTTTTCATTAGGGGATGTCTTTTAGCATGGGAGGCTAACTTTAACCTTCAAGGTATTACCCTCCAATCATCACACACATACACATGCATGTGTGCACATGTACATGCTGCCCTCAGGGAAAGAAGTCCCCGAGCTCCCAGGTTTCTGTGCCGTGCCTTGAGGATGTGTACCTCAGTGTTGAAGTTGCAAATTATGGGCACTGAGGATTCCTGCAAAATCACTGCAGCTGTTCACATATATTGCTTTGATATTACAGTTCCTTTGATGCAACACCCTCGGGGCTTGGATTGCATTTTGCCTTCAAGAGGGCTGAAAAATCTCCAGCTCTACTTTGAAGGAGAGACAGCGGCCTGGAACAGTGTGATCTCTGTCTCCAGGGCAAACACAAGAACATGAAGCTGCCAAATGCTACAGCAAAATAAAAATCTATTAGGTACAGACACTTTACAGTCTGTGAATAAATAGACTTATGATTCGACTTGGTTTTTGAAAGACCTTTAATATGGCAAAATGGTATGTCTTTTAGTCACTCGAGGAAGTAGTGTTGAAAAGGTCAGAACCCAGACAATGATCGACGAAAAATACACCTTTTAAATGAATTAGAAACTCCATAACTCTTTCAAGACATCTTCTTTAGAAAACAGTCTGAATAGCCAATATTTTACTTGAGGTAAAAGGTGTTATCTCTACAGCTTGAAAGGTTGCTTCCTTTGTGTGCACGCAACACTTTTTGTACCTTGATTTTGATTTCAGCAACGGGTCAATTATGTGTATTAACGCTGGTGGTTTTTGCCAAGCCATTAGGTGCCAGCGTTTGTCTTTTACAAGGCATGCCATATGGATTTTATTGATCGTGAGTGGTCTTAACAGAACACTTTAAGACCCACATAAACATTTACTGTAACAATGTACCCATTTGGACTCGGGAGCATTCATAATGCACTGCTGTAAATCTAAATTAGTCTAAGTGTCTCTGTAGATATTTCTGCCTATGCAGCTCATCTTGATGTTATTTGTTCTGGAAGCATTTCAGCAGCTATGGTTACTCTTGATATGTTGTAACTTACTTCTAATGTCTCCTAACTTATTTCCCACTGCAAGCAAAGACTGATGGGTATGGAAGTCCATTCCTGCCAGGAAATAGATGCAAAGTGAGGAGGAATACAAATAATAATTGTTATGAGTATGTTAAAATTATGACACAAATCATAAATATGAGAATGCATCTCATAATTATGACTTTTTGAAATAATGATCAAGTTACAACCATGTTTCACTATATTGTCTTACAGTTGTGATATTTAGTGAGCCCTTATCATGACTTAGTTTCTCCTAATTAACTGAGTAATCTTAAATTTGCATACATGCACTCATAACTATGATTAAATGAAACCATAGAAATGTTGTTATTAGTAATGGCTTTAAAAGCTGACTTTTAGTTACAAGATTATGATTATAGAAAACGAAGATAATTTTGACTTCCTATGCAAACCAGTCTTCTACAAATTATGCTTATATACAACTAATTTCCTACAGCAAATACATTTTGAAAGAAACATATTGATGCCAGGATTACGTTTTTCTATTAATAAAGAAATATTTTTAATCTGCAAAAGCTTCAGTGGTTCCGTATTTCAGTGGTTTTCCTCTTGATTCATGTTTTTATGGTTATGTGTCAGCAACTCAAAGCACTTGGTTTAATGTCAGGAAATATTGTGTTCTTGGTTGAATATTGAAAAAGTCAACAGTCACATGGCACAGGACATGTTTACTTTTTCAATATTAAACCAAAACTATTATCTTTTCCTAGACAAAGGATGTGAGGAAGATTAGGAGAGACTTGTGGGATTTTAAATTTCCCACATTATTTCCTCAAGTATTCTGTCATTTGTGGTCTTCCATAGCTTGTAACACTAGAAACCTGAGTCAGTCTTCCAGCTGGCTCAGACTAACAAGACTTTGACTCTCATCCTTCAGATGAGGCTGCAAGGTCAAAGGTTCTGTTCCTGCAGTGAGTCTTAGCCTGTGGCTGTGAGGTGCTCTGGACCGTATCCTATTTTACTGTTTCTCTCTTTACCACATGGGTCTAATCAAGAGCACTCTGTTAAAGCCTGGAGAGACAATGCTTTTTTATTGAAGTGTGTGTGTGTGTGTGTGTGTGTGTGTGTGTGTGCGTGTGTGCGCGTGTGTGTGCGTGTGTGTGTGTAGGTGTGTGTGTGTGTGTGCGTGTGTGTGTGTGTGTGTGTGTGTGTGTGCGTGTGTGTGTGTGTGTGTGCGTGTGTGTGTGTGTGTAAAGTAGAGATCAAGAGGAACCTGAGCAGACTTACACCCAGTTGATTTGGGATGCTTGTCTTTTTCTGTGGTGGACAGAGAACAGTGGCTATTATGATGAGATAATAAATCTATATCTATAAATCCATAACCTTCACTTTTGCATAGCTGGCACTGTTTAAATCATCTGGATTTTGATTTTATCAGGGATTGTTTTTTGTTTTCCAGTAAGCAGCTTAGTTTAAACATTGCCTGCATATTTTTGAAATAGGGCATAATCTGTTTAACTGGATTCATTTCCGGTTTAGTTAAACAAAACTAGGGCAAAAACAAGACTTGCCTTGAACATGTAGGCAACTGTTTGCTAACAGGTTAATCATAACAACTTTATACGGTAACAATATACCTGGTGTGCATGTGTCTGTCAGCTTGTTCTGCAGTTCCTCTGCCCCCTAGTGGCCAAAAACTGATGAATACTGCTTTAACCTCAGCTCTGACAATGTGTATTTACAGCATGTTTTATGTAAAAAAAAAAGGAGAAGTACATAAAATAAATACAATCCAACAATGGACCACATGAGCACCGATTAAATGCACAGTATGTAATTTCTGCTGCTAGGGGTCTCTCAATCAAAATATATAATAATAAATAATACCAAAAGACCTAGTTTGATGATGTCGTGAAGGAGCGTGAGCTAATGGGAATTGAAATATCACATCAATAAATCAGGTCTCTACTGCATTACTGCGTTGCACAGGACTTATAATTAATGAAAGACATATGCTGTGTGGCAGAAAAAATGCTGTATTATAGTTACTGAGTATAACTCTGTGACATTGTATTCCTTCATTCCTCACTCTCTGACGTATCATCTGGTGTTTCCCGTGTTTATAGTTATAGCAACTAAAGGGGATATGAAACCATTGACAGGTGACCAAATCAAATGCACTGTTACCTTTAATAAAATTATGGATTCTCTGGGTTTGAACATTTGGGATAATGTAAGTACACAACTCAACAAAATATACAACATAGGTCTCGTCGTTTTTAGACATTTTAATGCGGGAATGTTACATATTATGTCTTTAATGCATTAAATATGAATATGTGATGTGAAATATAATATGAAAGTGTAAATTAAAAAATGAAGCAGCTTCGTGAGAAACCTCTCCATCAGAGAATTCAGCTTTCTCTTAATTTGATAACTTTTAAAAAAAATCACACCTTGAAAACACAGCCTGAACACTGACATTGTTGTCTCAGTGGGAAGTGACTAATTGTGGTTGCACTTGAATGTACGTTAATGTAGAAAAAGATAAAGTAAGCAGTATAGAAATTGCTCTCATTGGTCTCCCTGAGAGGCAAATTAGTCTGCTTGACCTGAAAAATAGAACTAAGGCTGTATTATGTTACATGCTGTAAACTGCACAAATATTGATGCGTCAGGGCTTTACAGAGCATACAGGAAATCTGCTTTCAACATGGGAAGTTTCTCTTTGTCTGCTGCACAATAACACTAATTGCTTCTTGGATAGAAAAAACAATACTTGCCAACTTAAAATAAAAGCAACATACTTGAAAAAGTCCTTCATGAGTTCTGTCTTTGTGCTGTTACATACATGTAAAGATTCACTGGGAAACAGAAAGATAATAACTTGACATCTCTTTCACAAAACAGCATGGCTTCATAATTGTCATTTCCATACAGTGCATGTAACCCTGCAGTCTTGTTGCCTAAGGATGTGAAACTGGGTCCCTAAACAGAACATGATGGATTCCTGGGTGAACTTTGCCTCTAGAGCATCTCATTCCACGCATAGAGGAATGGAATCCTGACACCACATATTTATGCTTGAAAATGAGATTCCTGAAAATGCTTGCATCCAGTCATTGGCGGTAAACTTTCGTGCTCTGGAACAGTGACCTTCTGCTTATTATTGTAGACTAACAAGGAAGACTTGCTCGCAGCTCCTCCCTTAAAGCAAGAAAAGGTCACATGTGTCTCAGCAGATACTGAATGAGAACAATATACTATTTGCTCTTTTATGTGATGCAGCCCTGGGTTTGTTTTCCCTCCCCCAGCCTCTGGGCTTTCTCTGCAGTAGGACAAATCACAGTGCTTCTCAAACATTTCTTCCGGAGGTGTGCGTTAATGCATCTTTCATAAACCCTTCAGTCTGTTTGTATATGCGCTTATGTGCTTGAGTAAAGTGAAGGAGAAAGATACACATGTGTGCCAAGTGGTCAAGAACCGGAAAATGTGCTGCTGAAAGGCAGAGTGTGTGAAAGTTTAATTGACCAATGTGCTGGTAGTTGGGTTGACAGATGGTTATAAATGGCATATCCTATAAAATTCACGTCGTAAACAAAGTCAACCTCATCTGCTTATTTGCTCTCATTATCATTATTAGCAGTGAGGGTTTTTGTTGTTGTTTGTTTTGTGTTAATTATTGCTGTGAACTGCTGTAACCCCACCATACTAAGAGCGCCTGTAATTATGCATGCCACATCCGGGCTGTAATCCAAACTGCGCTATATGGAGTTTTTACAGCATTAAAAATACAGTAGCACCTGGCTAATCTGACGCCTGCAGGCATGCAGGTTGTTTGGAATAGTGAAATGCTTGGATTATTGTAATGCATTCAAATAGTTGGCCCAAGTTTCAGTTGGAGGCACACTTCAGGCTGCACTCACTGCATTTCTTAAACTGCTTAAAACCTTCCACAGGTGGCAGCCAATTTCTTCCCAGATCAGCATGCTAGTGAAGCTCTATGAGAACAGGTATAATATTTACACTCTGGTCTACTGGATTTTCCAACACTGAGATATGGTGTTGCTGCTGAACTTTGGTTGTCTAAACTGGTCTTTAATCATCTTAAACATGTATTTTGACAGTCTAAACTGGTCTTTATGCAGAGTAAACTGATCTTTATTGATCTTGCACTGGTCTTTTCATGGTCCATGCTGAACTTTTGTGGTCTTTTTATTATCAAAACTCAATTCTTGATGGCCTAAACTGGTCTTTTGTCAGACTAGTCTGATTGTTTTTAATGATCACAAACTGGTATTTTGATGGTCTAAACCAGTCTTTTATGAACTTGTCTTTTCACCTAATCTCCCTTCATTTTGATGGCCACATGACCAAAGTCAGTGAAATTCGTTTCGGGTACAGCGTGGAAAACAGCGCTATTGTTGGCCCTAAGATGGTCTTTTTATGGTCAACATTAATCTTTGATGGTAATATACTGGTATCTTTCTACTTAAGATGGTTAAAAGGTAGGTGCTTAATTTGACTTATCATTATCAATATTGTATATATTACAGTCATATTGTTTGGTGTATATTAATTTTTGTAACTTTATATCTCAAGGGTTTGGGGGAGTTTTGACCTTGAGACCCTTGACGTTAGATATTGTTCCTCTTGTTGGCCTGTACAAATAAACATGACTTGGCCTGACAGCTAGTACTAATTCTGCTTTTCCTCCTTCTACCACAGTGACTGTACTATCACTAGTGCTACCACTCTCACAAATCCAACACAAAATGGACAGAGATGTTTACACTTACACACCCATTCACCTGACTGACACCTCGACACTTAAACCGCAAGTCATACAACCCCAGCAGGAGCTGTAACATCTCTCACCCCACATCTCTTCCCATCTCTTTCTCTGTTGGACAAGGAGTTGATGAATTTTATCTCCTCACAGACTACAGAGCGTGCAGTGATCATCATGTGTGTGATGTGTGTGTGTGTGTTTGTATATGTCTATCTCTGTGAGGACCAGTGTTTAGAGCTTGAGAGTGAAGACATCTTCACTTGTCTTTTCAAGTGGTAATTTGGGTTTGGGACTTTGACTGAAAGAGTGGAGATTACGCATATGGTAAATGTTTTCTAACATTTTCTAGCCAAAGATCACAATTGTACTTCTCATATTTTCCAGAAACCCAGAAGTAAAGAGTTGTCAAGTTGTTATGTGAATTTTGAGCCTAATCTGATGGTAAATGTATACATTTTGTCTAAAATAAATTCAATATTTTTATGAGTGTATGTATTTAAAAAGGTTTTTGGTCTGAGATAATTTCATATAAAAGAAGCCATGACCTAGACCTTAACCTATTCCTTATTAAACCTCACATTTGCTCCCAAAATATTAAACCAAAGCTGAACTAAATAGGTCTGGTAGCAATTGCATTGCTATCTCACAAAAAACAAAACATATTCTGAAAAATATGAGCAAGGCAATTGGAAAGGACATAAAAAATGTATGTTCAATCAGGAGTTACTGGTTATTTGGGTATGACATACTGTAAAATGGAGTATAAACAAATAACGGCTTATTTCCAGCATATTTTATTTATCTTTATTTTAAAAATAACAAAGAGATATCAATATATCAGTCTCAGACTGTCTCCATATGAAACAACCCTATAATTCAGGGTCAGGACCTTGAAGTTGAGAAACTCGGACTGGGAATGAATACATTTAGTCACATAGAGTCCTCGCAAGCATATAAATACAAGTGTGTATGTGTGTGTGTTCTATAGATCCATACTTGCGTCTCTCCATTGAATCTATTGCCGTTAGCAGGTCAGCACAGTGATGGAGTGAGGAATTCCATTACACCCAGCCACTACACCCATTTCCATGCTGGACATGTTATGTGGACTGCATTATATCACACACATGAACCATGGTGTTGGTAACCTTCAAAAAATAATATTGAAAATCTGAATTTTGAACATAATACTGTAGCCACATATTGGAAATAGTGATATGTTTGATATTCTGTCAAGCCCCTGCAAGGTGTTTGTGTGTTTACTATGACAGCTTGCACTGGATGCTGAGCGGCCTGAAAGTCACTATTGCTTATTGTGGTCCTGCTGCCTTGCAGGATTCACCAGATAAAAAAAACTGCTCCTCTAAGCTCTTCTGAGCGAACCAGGAAATATGGTATTGTATAGTATAGTAAATAGTATGTATGGAAATATGGTAGAAATACTAGAAGTACCAGAGGTACTTTGGCTAACAGTGGTAGTGGAGCAGTATTAGTACATGTAGTAGTGAGACTAGTAGTTAGTATAGTATATAGTAGTAATGGTAATTCAACAATGTAAGGCCTGGCCAACAAGGTAACTCAGAATTATTTATGAATTAATAATCGTTTTATGTAATATGGGAAAACATAGCATAAATCCCAGCTCTGGGTCAAACATGTTGCATGTAATAACAGAGTAATGGTGCAGGTGGGTTTATGTACATGAGCTGATGGAGTTAAAGAACAGAACAGGCTGTCACTCCTGACACTGAGCCATTCCAGTTCCTGAATGCTGCTGGCGGTAATGTGGAAGAGGAAGAGGAGTGTTGTGGAATACTGAAAGATGATGATGAGCATAAATGGTGTACATATACAGCATACAATATTTGACAGGGAGGACATGACTGGTTTATAGGTGACCTTGGGAAAAGAGAAAAAGGAACAAACTGGTTAAATGAGTTTGTATGGATGCGGATTTCAATATAACAGATGCTCATCCAGCTGAGATATATGAGGCCAGAAAAAACAAAACAAAAGAAAAAGATTTTTGCTGATTGGATAAGAATTTTGGGAGTAAGCAAGAGACTGGTTAATGAATAACTGAGGGAAGATGTAAAATAAATTGATTTGATGGAACACTGCAGTGTGTGTGTGAGGAGTACCTTGACAAGGAGGCCCTCCTGGGTGAAGTGCAGATTCATTATTAGTAGCACCACAACAGTGGCAACACATTTCTGTTGTCTAAATTTATGATTCAGAGCAAGCTGTTTTTCAAACTGAGGTTTTCGTTTTGAATGCTGATATATGATATGAAGACTTTGGTCTCATGGAATCCAGGAGTATACTGCTGATTGATTTGAACTTCAGTTTGATTTTTATTATTTTTGATGTTGCATACATTTACTATATTTTGATATTTATATTGATAATGTATATACAGTAGATATCTGAAAATATATATATCATGCCATTATATCAACTATAGTGCCCACTCTGTTTTAGTAGTGATAGTAATAGCAGTAGTAGTGTTGATAGTAATAGCAGCAGTAGTGTTAATAGTAATGGTAATTGTAGTAGCTTCAGTAAAAATAAAATTTCTTTAGAAAATGTATTAATAGTAGCAATTACTAATTAGTTTATTTATTTACCACTACTAAAAAGGTTGTTGTTATTGTAACTGTTTCTCAGGCTACTACTCCTGCTAAACTTACAATTGCAACCAGATATAATACTGATTCAGTCTACAAAAGTGTATTGTCTCTCACTGTAATAGACACATCTCATGTGGATTCAGCCAGTATATAGTAAATAATAGGCTGAAATAAAAGACATTAAAGTTGTTATGCTACAAAGATACAAAGTAATGATAACATCTAATAATTGTCATGTGGGGTCACATGATCCCATATACAGTATATTCATCATGTAAGAATGTATCACTGTTTGAAAAATTAAGCAGGTTGTCCATCCTTTTTCCAGCCCACAGCAGGTTGTTCTCCAGCAGTCCCCCACCCTGCCATCCTGGCTTGATAAACTGACTGGCTGGATGAAGATTGCTTTGATATCCTTCCCAGCCCCAAAAAGTAGCAGTTTGTGTATCACAGATGATGGGTTGTCACAGCTGAGTGTGAGAGATAGTGCTACTTGACAACATTGCTTCCAAAGCATAAATTGAGTTGGTATCGCTGTCCTGTGATGCTCTGATGCTGTGTGATGTGGTTTTTCAGGGGCAACTGTACGGCTGCATTTGTAATCATCTGATGCAAGACAACTACTTTTTATGATCTTGTTTTTTACCAAATGGGGGCATTAAATGCAGCGGCCGCTTAGAATTATTTGACTTGTTAGAGTATGATGTAATGCCTGCTGTGTTTTTGTCAGAGAAAATAGCTTATTCTTCAATACTTGAATGATATTCTGCTTTTATCACATGTCCATTCTCTGCTATTAAACTAGGATGGTACTTCAGCTGAATGCTTTTCATGTTCTCTAAATATCAGTCTCCAACAGTCATGTCAAGTCAGCCAAGTTTGCATATCAAATTTACTCTCTTCTACACGATTCAACCCAAAGCCCAAACATTTGGGCGTCTATCAGAGCAGAGGTAGTCAGCAGAAACGACGTCTGTGGCGTGCACTTTTGAAGCCTTTTGTAGCAGTGATGGGTGAAAAATGTAACATCTCCCTTAAGTTGGACAATCAAAGGGGCTGATGAGCCGCAGGGGCTGACAGGGAAGTGGATTCATGGGGACAGGGGGCTCAGGGCCACAGCAGATAGACAGGAGGCCTGAATCTCTGATCACACAACCCTGTCTCTTTAGGCACTTTGACTATGAGCAAAGCACTTTGTCGACAGATTTCACATCACAGAAAGTGGCAGGGAAACAGAGCCACTGAAGTACTGATTTAAATGCTGTGAAATGCGGGGTGGGCCACATGGGTGATGGTTGATTTATGAGATGTTGCTGCGAGGACAGGAGGTTGAATTAAAGGACATTGCTTTATATGCTGCTGCGGATTGCTGCCTGTGTGTTGAGGAGAGGGGGTTTGGTCTCGGCTAAGTCTGAAGTTGTGTGTGCCAGAGGCTCTTGAAACTATATTGCGTAAGCAGACAGAAGTGGAAGCCCCTAATCAGGCCTGGGCACTGCTTATGTAACCAGGGTTCCCTAAAGTACAGTACATCAGGGCCGAGTCATTAGAAAGCTCCATTTACAGGAGTTCAGAGACACAGAGAGAGCCACAGAGACTGACAATAGAGAGCCAAAGTTGTTTTTCCTTTTTCCCCTGTGTACCTCCGTCACTCGGTCTGCCACTTTCTCTCCCTGTCTCTCCTCGCACTGATCCCCCTCCCCTTTGTGACACTTTCTTGTAAAGCTCTGAAGCCATTTTCTTGTTACATGAATGCTCTTTAAGTGTAGTGTGGATGTGTTCATCATGAGTCCTACCTTTGCTCTGTCTTTTCAGTTGACAGAAAATCCCACCTGTCATATTTAAAAAAGACTGCCGGTCTGAATTTAGCAAGAATAGTTCAGTTGCTACTTTTTGGTAACATTTTAGATTCTGGGTCCCTATAGGGTAACGTACACAGGCTGCCATTTGAAGCCTGTAGAACACATTGAACACACCATAAAGAATAAGCAGTCAAGGTGCAGTAGCTGGGATGTGCCAATCCAGACAGCAAATGTGATAAAATTGCTGCTTGTCTGGAGCGCTGATTCATTCCGATGCTAGGAAGAAGGACAATGGCATATCTTGATGTACCAATGCACATTGACCTGCAATGACGCGTGTCACAACAATAAGCACTGGCGTTTTAATGCGCATCATACATTGTTGTCTGTTTCCTTAGAGTGCCCTATAAAGTTGTTTTTAAAGTTTCTTGGAAAGAACCATGAACAATTCAAGTCAAACTGAAAAAAACAGTGCAGAGTTGGTCAAATAATTTATTTGAATTTCAAACAAAGGCCATAAAAATCACATAGCTGTTACAGAAAAACCTGGAGGCTTGTCAGTTACAAGAAAGAGATTAAATTACAGTTAGATATCAATTCATTTCTAGAAAACTAAGGAAGTCAGAGACTTAAGCAATATCTGCAAAAAGCATTGCCTGAATGAATTTGAAGTAAAAAATATTCAATGCATTGGCAGGATCATGCATTTAAAAAGCCTCATTTTAAAGAAAAACTTTAGCTTATTACAATTTCTTGTGGTAGTTTTCATTTCTATTGTTCATGCTAACTGCAGAGCATATTGCTCTTCTGTTGCTTCTCTGAACAAAAAGCTGGTTATGACATGTTTGCCACCCCAGTGTGTCATTCTGTCACCTGCATTATTAAAATGCACTCGCTGTTACTACAAGTAGGTACAGGTGTCACCAAATCAACCAGGACTGAAATCTGAGGCATTATGATCTAAAACTGGCAACTACACTGAAAATCACAGTTTACAGATTAACCTCCTTGCAAAACTTTGACCTATTTATTTACTGTAGGACAGTTTTCCTGTGCAATGAGGAATTATTACAGCCATTTCTATCACAGTCTGTCTCTCTGTCCCTCCTCTCCAACGACATACCTAATTGCCCAGGCCCCTTCATTGCCATTTTCCATCCACCACATGTGCTCGGACTTTTCCTCCTTTCCCCCATCACCTGACTGCCCCACCCACCTTCACACCTGTTACCACTTCCCTCATCTGCTCTGCAGTTGCCTGGCCTTCCCCGCCCACATCCTCACCTGCATTCCATTCTTTCATCAGCCTCTCAGTTCATATACCGGCCCAGTACCATTCATTTCCTGCCAGACCATCAAAATTGTTATGTACTTCATGCCTTTCCTTTCAAGCCAGAACTAGAACTTGACCCCGTACCTGCCTGCCTATCTATACCTGCCTGTAAGCATTCTTTTTTCAATAAATCACTGAAATTAGTCTGTCTGCGTTTGGGTCCTATTCCTTACTGTTTCACACTCACCAGCTGTGACAAACTTTCAGTTTTACCTCAAAATAAAGTGGTTTATCTTATTTGGATAAACTATTGTTTGTTTTACAACCTGTCTGATCGTCTGACTGCTCGTAATTCTTTTGCCAGTGGACATTGTTGTAGCGATGTCAGTGTTCCAAGATCTCAGCAATTACTTTAACAATGTTATCGCAACTGATCGCAAACTAAGAAAATAAGACCCAAATTGCTTTAAACCAGAATCTCCCTTTAATAATTGTTCTAGTACACAGTCTGACCAGGCTGAAATCCAATCTTTAGACTTAATCTGGTGGTTAAAAACTGAACTCACAAGATGCAGTCAGGCTGTATAAGGCAAATATTTTCTAATATTCTCCTGCCCTTCGCAGTGTTGCTCAACACTACATGATATAAACCCACTGAGACCTTGCTTCATATCCCTTTTGTGTGCTAAATGAATAAGTGCATCTGGGGACACAGATTAAGTGTTCCTGTGTTTGTGAGTTCCATGGGCAGAGAGCAGGTAGTGATAATTGAGATGATAGGCCTACTCTTTCCACCGAATGGATTGAAAACAAGCCTGAAGTGAGTGTGTCTGTGTCTGCACACACAGCGGTGTTATTAGGATGCAGCGAGGTTCATCTGCCAGATGCCTTTCCAGTCTCTCTATTTGAGTCAGTAATTGTGGTGGATTTCAAAAATGATTCATAACAAAACAGCCATGCAGCCTTTGCAAGGCAGAAATTGCATTCTTTCATCTTGCTGTATCAATGTGAATTGTATTTATTTGTTCAACCCCTAGTCTCTTTCTCTCTCGCTCACTCTCCCTCTGTCACTCACTCGCACTGCCTGCCTTAAACACAACCATGTTTCACACAACTTTGTTTCTGCTATATTTGTGAGGACCTTCCACTGACTACAATGACTCAGTCTCTATTACTACTACTAACTAGGAGCAGTCCAGCACTTTAAGAAATATGATCGTTGGTCACCAAACCCGTCAAATGACATCAATATCAATTTCATCCCTTTGTGTCCAGTACAGTTTCTATCCTTTGAACCCTGGTCTGTTTTGCTCAGTTTCTGGGGGCATTGCCACTATATGTCTTAGCTAGATATGCCAAATACTGCTTTAGGATAAGTTGGGCTTCAGGGAAAAACCTACAAATGGCAATGTAAGTGGTACCATTGAATTGATTTTTATTTTTCCCCTTTTATGTCCAAATATGTACATGGAGAGAGGAGAATGCCAGTGTGTGTGTATATATATATATATATATATATATATATATATATATATATATATATATATATATATATGTATATATATATATATATACACACATATATATATATATATATACACACACATATATAATGAATTTTTAATCCATGGTTTTATATTTTTCCCAGAGTCTAGAAAAGCAATTTTGGAGGGTAGGGGTGGGGGGGTTAAGGGAACAAGGGGAGGGGTAGGGTAGGGTAGTCTTCACCTGTGTCTGTGATATGTGCAAAAACTTAAAAAAAAAAGATTTCATAGTGCATGACGTCATCCTAAAGTCTGTGGGCTTGCATGGGCGGGGCAAACAGGAAAAACACAAATGTGCATGTGCAGTAGGCCGCACATTGCAGAAATAAACCTGGAAGCTAGAAAACCTTTGTGGCTCATGCACTCGGCAAGCAATTTTTATTTTCCAGTTCTTATGAAACATCCATGGTATTAAGAGAGTTTGATACATCAGCCATTCTACCTGTTTGCTCCAGTGGCAAACCACAGTACTGCAACAAAAAAATCAAATTTCCTGTGGCTCAAAAAGCATTTCCCCAAAGACCACCATTATAAAAGAAACGTCTGTAAAACTGTTGACAGGACACATCCCATTGCCTTTGCAAGTCAATTATTACTCACAACCCTGAAGTGGACTGAAGGAGACCAGGATGAGAGAGAACTTTTTTGTGCTGGGTGAGCAACTTTTATTAGAATTAATGGATGCCATCTTGGCTCCAGTATCCGGTACTCATGTTACATCTATAGTTGCCATGGAGTCAGTGAGTGAACTGTGGGCCACACCTGAGCCCCATTTTCTGAGCCTGTATTATTTTACAATTCAGTCATTTTCCATCATGAAAAGTTATTCTATTAGCTACTAGCAGCTCCTGTTTGGACTGTAACCATGAATGTACAGATGACAAAAAGGCACTGGATTACTGTTGATACAGAAGGAAAATTGTGTATTTGATAAGGCAAAATCTTAAGTTACACCTATTATACTCTGATTTCTGAACAAATTTCTGGATGTTTAACTTTGATGGACATAGGAGATATCGCTATCACTGGATACTGAGTCACCCAGATTCTTGCAGTAATATGTTTGCAATGTTTGTGTTTTATGCTTTGACTGCTTTATGATTGAGAAGAAGCAATGCAATGTTTGACACAAATTGCGTCAAAGGTTTACGGAGGCTAGCAGTTTCCCCCTGCTTCCAGTCTTTGTGATAAGCTAGGCTTAACACACCCCATCAGATTCCTTTCTGACTCTTGGTAAGATGGCAAACAAGCATGTTTCAAAATGGTGGTGTGACCCTTTAAGCATTACCTTTACCTTGGTTTAAATTCAGTCCTGATTCTAATTTTACCCCTAAACCTTGGTACATCCTCTGAAACCAGCTGCTTGTAAAAGAGAGTATGACTAAAATGTTTTCACTCTGAAGGTCTGAAACTGAGTAAATCTCTTTAGGATACAAGTAGAAAAACACTGCCTTTCTTTGTCTCCCTATCGGCTCCATTGCTCCTGATTTCTTGGAACTTTTGCCTCCCTTTGTGTTCCCAGAAACCTCTGGTACATAAAAGAAAAATGAACACATCTCCCACCTCCTCATCTTCCTCCTCCTCACCTTCGCTTTCCTTGTTCTCCTTCTGGGAGCAAAAGGGAGAGAGAGTAAGACGTGTAGAGAGAGAGAGGGAGAGGGGGGAGAAGGGGAAAGGGGGCTTGGTGTATTGATTAGGGAGCGAGGGACATGAAGAGCCAGAGAGAGAGGCAGGGGTAGAAATAAGAGATGTGGTGAAGGGAAGGGAAAGAAGGCGGGAAAAATAGCCAGGGGCTTTCTTTCTCTCGTTCTGTCTCTTTCTCTCTCTTATTCTGTCTGTCTCTCCCTCTTTCTTTCTCTCTCCACATGCCGAGCAGAAGCAGTGCTGGATGCTAATTACTTATTAGATTGCAGATATGTGCGGCGGGGTAGCAGGGCTGATTAGGTTAGCGCCCTGCTAAAATGAAATGTCTTAATGTTGACGCTACTTACGGTACTTAACCTTCCTCCTGTGAGTGCAGTCAGGCTCGATCCAAACTAAGCCAACCTGAGTGATGGGCAGTTACTGAAGGACAGAGCAGGGCCGACTGGAAAACGCGACTGACGTCCTGGACCGACAGGGGGAAGGATGAGCCGGCCTCAGATGGCCCTAATTATCCTGCTGACCTTTCCAGCAGACTTAGAGCGGAAGAAGGGAAGGAATGTGAGCAGCTCTCCATGTGACTCAGATAGCATGCAGGGGCTCGCTGCTGAAGTGTCAAATACCAAACAGCTTCAATGAGACTGTCCTCACAAGAAAATCGACAGCATTAGTTGTTTGTTCAAATGGCTATATGCTATATAGGCATATATACTGTACCTATGTAGGCTGTGTAGACACTGTTAGGGAAAGATGGGTTTCATGAAGAAACCAACATTGACAGTTGGTAGGAGACATGTAAATGGGGGAGCTGGCAGGACGGGACAGAGGTGTGACATGTTATGTGTGCGACCCACAAGCAGGGGATTTAAAAAGCAGCTAGCAGCAGTCAGCAGCTAGCTCAAAGAAAAAGGAGTTAGCAGCTAATCTATAGCAAACGAAAATGTCTGCGAATTGGGGAGACAACAAGGTCTGGGAGCTCCTTAGCCTCCGAGCAGAGGACTAGCTCAACAAGGCATATGTTGTATCACATTAGACGCTGTTGTATTACACTACTGGTCGCAGCATTATGGCGGTGTTGTTTGGTTTAATGTAAAAAAGCAAAGCCGGTATAATGATTGGCCTTCTTTACAACTGTATGGCAGGTCTCTGTTTAAAAAGGGCTACTGTTACAGCTGGCCCAAATGCAGCAGCCAGACTTTTAACAGGTGCCAAGAAAAGAGAACATATTACTTATTTTATCCTATTTAGACTGGCTTATTGAATTTAGAATTGATTCACATACAGTACAAATGTATTCTGATGGATTCCACCATATTTTTGGATGGGGACAGACCACATTCTTACTCTAAACCTTATCTAAACGGAGCCATTTTCAACTTTATCATAACCCTAAACCATTAGAAGGCTTGCCCTGAGATAACTTTGTTATGATATGGCGCTATATAAATAAAACTGAATCGAATTGAATTATATCTACACGTTTTCCGGTTTGGTTGGACAATCACAGTAGTACCCATAATCCTGTTGGAATCCATCATTTTGGAGGATAAATGTTGTTTATTACAACATCTTATTCTTGTAGTTTGGACCGTCATTTTAATCACTGACAATTGCATTGTACTCACACAGTTAACTGCTGTGAATTGGGAATGGTGACGACAGGTTGTGTAAAAACTTCTTTGGAAGAGAAAACAAAGGCCAACAGTGATTATTACCAAAACTGTCTGTCTGGTCTCATCTATTGTACTCATTGGTGAGGACAATGTTATAACAAATACAATAACAAACAAATGGCTGAAGCTATAAATTTAAGACACAAATTGTAATAATTGGGAATTATCCTTAGAAAGCTTGGCTGCAGCTCAAATGTTGGACATCACCTACACCCTGATTGGCCAGTAAGTTTCTTCTCTCGTATCCCATAGTCTGCCTTATTTCAAAGAGTGATTAAACATTTACAGTTAGAGCCCTAAAATTAAACAGAATTCCTGCATTTCCAAAATGAACTAAATTACTTTTAGGCCTTCAAATTCCTTTAAAAAAAATTTAAATTCTTTAAATGTGCCTGGGACGTAGTTTAAGTATGTTTTATCAAAAGTGCCTTTAAAGTGAAGATTTCTGCACACGGCTCTTGCAATAAAGACATTTATATAAAATCAATACATCAGTCCAACAATTCCATCTCCTGCATTCAGTCTGCAATTTCTTTTTTTATGAATCTACTGCTTGAGATTGTTCTGTGTGGCTAAAATATCAAGGTGGCAGTGTGATGCAGAGGCTGCATAATACTGTTGAAGTACAATTTGCCAAGTCCACAGCAGAACTGAAACACATTACATACCTTTTTATGAAATGTAATTAGATTTGAATTTTTGAGACTATAGCTTTGATACGTCTATTACCTACAAAAGGCAAAATATTGATATTGAGGATGACCTATGTTGACCGTAGGCATATAAACTGTAACGCGTAATATTATAAAGCGGATGTGACCTTGTGACAAGCAATCAAATCTAAGTAAAAAATGTAATTAGCAAAAAAAAACAAAACATTATTTAGCTGATTTATGTAAGCCAACATTATAATTATATGAGTTATTTCTGCAGGGGTAAAGGAATGTGAGATACAAACGGAGAGAAGAAAGTAAAAGGTATGTGAAACAGTAAACAGTGAATCTAAAGAAAATAAATAAAATGAAATGTGTTGCAGAAGACTAAAGGATTGGATGTAAGAAAAGGAAAGAGAAACATGGAAAACAAAGACGTAATGTAATTACGAGGGTGAAAAATAGAAAACAGTGAATGTAAAACAAAGAGAACATGAAGCATGGAAAATAAAATAGGTCTGAAAAGGTCAAATGTGTTTTTTCTGGGCGACAACTGGAGACATTTAGACCCTGTGTTCAGTTCATAATACTGTTACTGCTGCTTGTCTTATCCTTCTTCTTTTTTTGAACTGCCATTTACCAGCCTTGGGAAAATGTTGTGCTAAGAAAATTGAAAAGATCTGCACAAATGTCTTTCATGTGCTAAGTTATTAAATATCAAATTAAAATGTATCACACAATTAAAAATGTTTTTAAACTTTAAAAGTAATATAATATCTATCTTTTCTTAAAATTCACATTTAAGGATTTTGTTATTTCCTTTGCTCAGTGTAGCTGCTTCACGTTAAATGTTTGCATTCAGTGTTTTGTATGCACAAATTCAAAATGTCAGGTAGACTGAAGGTGGGTGAGGGATGGTCTCTTCAACTCTAACCAGCTGAATAATCTGTCTGTATTCTTGTCTCTCATTGTCTCTGTCTGAGGCCAAAGTATCCGAGCGAGATGCTCATGGTGTGTATGTGACCTTACACTAATTACACGCAGCACCTGTGGAAATGGCCTCACTAAAGAGAAGCTGAAGTGGCAGAAAGGCTGAGGAGATTGACAGAGTCACAGTTGCTAAGTGCAGATTGATTTAAACATGTAGACTGAATGGCCGCTCCTTCAATCCAACTGTGTGTCAGTGATGTAACGTTAGCGAACGATCTGATTCGTTGTGACCAAATTTCACTGCCTGCTCTAAATCCACTCCCTTTTACGTTAACAGTGAGAACCAGCCAGCCACAGTGTTGCATGAATTTCATTCAAGGCAAGGCAACTTTATTTACACAACACATTTCATACAGAGGTTAAATTCAAAATAGTAAATTCACTGACAAAGCAGAGGGATATGACGTCACCTTGTGTAATTTTTACAGTGCAGATCATTGACTTTAGGTCTGGCAGTACGAGTCAGTTAGTGCTGCTAAACCTAGTCCACACATGCAAAATGAAATTATATTGGTGGGATGTTTGAATCTGGTCCAAATCTTTCTCTATCATTATCCTAGTGATTATTTTGCAGATAAACCTAGTAACCCCCGGCCCATAAAAAACAAAACAAAAAGAACGATGAGCCTCACAGAAAGGAACGGAGCCATAAGATCCGGTTCCCTTCAAAGAGCCATAGTTCCCATCACTACATGTGTGCCCGTGTGTGTGCAGGCTCGTCAGTTTTCAAATCAGTTCCTTATAGCAAGACATTACTATTACTCACCAAAGTCAGTTACACTTTGATCTTTTACTTGACATTGTTACTTTATGAAAGTGAGCAGCGATCAGGCAGAAATGACCACAAACATATCTGAAAGCCTTTGTGAGGTAGAAGACTATGTGAGGCGATTATGTAAATGTTGTGTTCAAGGTTGTTCTGCTGCCTCTAAATGGGCAAAAAAAGAGACTTCTTTAAGAGTTGGATTGGGATCAGGAGCACATAAATGCGATCGGGACATACCTTTTCTTTACTGCCCCCTTTGACTTCCCAACAAGAAATGTTAAAAACAGTCATTTAAAACCCGCACCCTGGCTCAGTCGCCTATCGAAGCATCAATGACGCCCTCACTTTCTATCGATAAACACCCCCAATGGACTATAGTTGTGATTTGATTAAGCTAACCCGCTATTTAATTACATTCACTGTAAATTTGATTGCAATCACCTGTAATTTAATTATACTTATTATTTGGATGCAGTTTCCCTCTTTTTTTCTTTAAAATGTCTTCTTATGAGTATCTTTCTCTCCCCTTCCTTAGCCTCCAGCTCTTTTTTCTCTTCTTTTCTCAAACCCGTTTCATCCAATTAGCAGTAGAAAGGACACATTCCATTAAATGAGTCCATATTTGATCTTATAGCCCCCACTCGCCCACTATCTATCATCATCATCATCATAATAGGACACCCTCTTTTGTTGTTGTTGCATAAGAGAACAAACTGTCAGTTGTGTAACTGCGCTTTGTAAGGGTGGGAGGAGGTTACATTGACATATGTAGATGCTGCAATGCTATCTTGTCTTCTTTTTTTTTTGTCATCATCTCTTTTAATTACCCAAAATATGTTGGAAGCACTGTGTGTGCGTGTGTCTTGCACAGTAGAGAATTTTCTTTTTAATAAAGTGCAGTTGTTACAGCAAACATCTTGGTTTCAATGCAGGGGCTTTCTGTAAGTCTGAGACAGGTGCATTGTGGGTGGCTGGCAGCAGGGAGTAGGGGGCTGGGGGTCCCTGGGATAGAGCCCCGAGGCCCCTGGAGATAAGAGGCGGGGAACCCTGTGCCGCTAATTAATGTAGACCCTAGTTAAAGAATAGCTCTCCTCCATCCAGCACAATAAAATTACAGCTACTCAGATCTACGTGTGTGTGTTTGTGTGTGTGTTCTGTATACTGTGTGTGTGTGTGTGTGTGTGTGTGTGTGTGTGTGTACGTGTGCATGTACCGTGTTTTCTGCAGCAGTAGTGCTTCAGAGAATAAATTACAGCTTCTCCTTGAGGGTCTGAAGGGGACTGCATGAATTTCACAGCTGAACAATCATCAGTTCCCCCTCGACACACATCCACACATTTACTCACACATTATACACTTACACACACACCAACAGCCCACCGCCATGTTTTTTGATTTGTCAGAAATGATGTAAACTGTAAACAGCCAGGCTACAACAATCCACAAGATTTGTTTGTAATTTCACAAGAACTAATGAGGTTGATATGTTATTTATTTATTTATTTTTTTAGCTCAACTTAAACACACCTACACACTTCAGCCTAGCACCTTATGCAACATTGTAACTCCAGTGTGGGAGGGGTAATACATTGTTGTGTAGAGTATGAGTGTTTGTGTCAAGGAGAAAGAGATAGAAGAGACTGTTAATAAGTACAGAAATCTCTCTCCTGCTCTCACAGTTGGGTGTGTGCGTGTTTATGTGTACATGTAACTACTTCCAACATTTTGGGAAATATGCTTGTTTTCAATCATACCCCGAGTCACACTGATATCACTTTAATTTCTGTATATCCAGAACAGATGTGGGTCTAGGACAACAAGTCCTCCAACATAAACAACAGAATAGTTAGTTTGTCAATGACTCCCAAAATGACATAGGTGTAGCGGACCTTCGTTGTCATGGTAACAATAATAAACACATGGTTAACGTGAAACAGTCGCAGTTTGGTTAGGTTTAGGCACCTAAACTACTTGGTTACATTTAGGAAAAGATCATGGGTTGGGATAAAAATGAGTATGTTAGTTAGTTAGTTATTTCAAGTTATAAATCATATTTGTCCCTTATTCTGTTAATGCAGATGACTCCAAATACTAAGGAAACCATGAGCCTCATGGTTTAGGTTAAAATGAGTATGTTAGTAAGATAAGTTTATGGGTACGGTTAGGGTCAACTTAAAATAAGTCAAGGTTGACTTTTGGTTTCACATAGGACACAAACTGCCCTCTCCTGGGTGAAAGTCCTGTGTGTGTGTTTGATCCACCCATCTATCCATCCACCCCGACCTCTTTCTACGTGGACTTGCTCTTGTTGCTCTTTATACATGACTTCCGCCTTGGCTCCCGTCATAATTACTACGACCACTAGAGGCCGCTGTACATACAGACGTAAATATGGTTCATAATAAGCTGCTGTACAGACGACCGATATGGCCGTATTTTTGGGGAGGACAGTCTCGTCTAGGATGTGTTTGGCCTAGGTTAACACAAAAAAATGGAAGCAGTGGGAACCAGCTAGCCCACCTCTGTCAAAAGATAGACGCAGGGGTGAGAATGCTATCCTAGGTCCGTCAAAATAATAATGCATCTTTCATCAACTCTAAAGCTGTCCTGAGTTGTAAATTTGTAAAAACTGTGAAACCTTTCAATTGCTAAAGTCCTTAAAATAGGTAATTAATAGCATTACCTATTTTAAAACTTAGATTAGCTGCATTAATGAAAAGAATATATTTATGTAGTCCAAGTTACAGATATAAGTTTAGCTTAATTTTTTTCTTTGTTTTCATGTTTGAGATGGGTAGCTATTGGAGAGTAGAAGAATAAAAGGGAGACTCATACATCCGAAGAAAAAAATCATCATTCTCATCAGTAATGGCATCGTAAGTGTTAGATAAATTTACTTGGGAAGGCAACATTCACAGCACCATTTACATGATTTAGCATCCCATATCCTGTCCTCAGAGCATCAGCTGCAAGATGGTGTAATGTGCAGCACACATATGTGATATCTGCCCTGTTAGAAATGACTGCTGTCTGCATTAGAGTTTCTCATACATTTTCATTCCATCCTATTTCATTTGACTGATAAGATTTCTCTCTGGGGACCTATATGGGAAGACTTTAACTGTACTCATTTTAATTATGGAGCTGTCTATACTTTACAGGACAAGATCAAATCAAATTTATTGTATCAGCATAAGCGATAGAGATGATAGTGATTGGAAAGAGGAGATAATGAAAGGTCTTTTCCTTTATCAAATCTAGGATTTGTCTCCTCAAACAAAGTGCATGAATCCCTCACATCAGCCAAAGTCCGTCATCCATGGTAATTAACCTCTACTTTAATGGATATAGTGTTACATTTTCAATATGCACAGTATTTGTAACCAACTCTGTAAACAACCATTTCTGATAACGGGAACGCTCACAAGTTGTAAACATGGGAATCTCTATCATCCATTCCATATGACAGGATATCCAGCATGATGGCTAAATATTACACTTCGTAGAAACCTGATGAAACAGCAGTTTAAAATCAGTTCATCTTCAGATTCTGAGCCAGTTTTAAATAATTAGGCTAGTATGGCACAGTGGTCTGTTCATATTTGCGGTGACAACACTACAACTTTACTTCACACCTTCTGGCTTTTGAGCCAGCTGAGGCTCATGGTTTTCTTAGTATTTGGAGGCATCTGCATTAACAAAATAAGGGATAAATATGATTCATAACTTGAAATAACTAACTAACTAACTAATGTACTAATTTTTATCCCAACCCATGATCTTTTCCTAAACCTAACCCATTAGTTTTGGTGTCTAAACCTAACCAAACTGCGACCACTTCACAACGTTAACCACGTGTTTATTATTGTTACTATGACGACGAAGGTCCGGTATGCCTATATATGTTGTTTTGGGAGTCATTGACAAACGACCTATTCTGTCGTTGAAGTTGGAGGACTTGCTGAACAATAGAATTTTACAGTGAAAAAAATCCAGAAAAGCGGCTCGGACGTCTAGTTGCTATCAGAGTAACTGCAGCTTAAAGCACTTCAGCAGTGGCTTTACTATTCAGCCATGGTGGTTGCTACATAGTTTAGAAAAGCAAGTGGCTTTTGTGAATAATTTGAATGAGATTTTGAGAGTTTCTGTCTATCAGTTTGGGAAAAAACGTTGTCACGTCTGTAATATCAGCCAGTCGCTGTGGCAGCAGAGCTGAGAGGAGCAACTACATCACAGTCAACAATAAATAAATAAAGTTTGACATTACTATGAGAAACATGTGGACACTTTAGTGGCCCAGAAGTCTACCTAAATTCATGCTATGTAAAAAGCCTAATAAAAACAATAACAATTTGGCTCGTTCTTTATTATAATGATTCCCATAATTGTTTTTCACTGTTCATAAAACATTAGTGCAGAGAAAGCTTTATGTGTCTTATGGATTTTATGCCTTTTCAACAGACCTGAAGCTTCAATCCTCAGCTATAGGTGTGGCTGCAGTATGACAGTATAAAGAGAGATGATTTGTTTTGTCTATAAATACACAAAGGAACACATAAACACATATTAAACACATGCACACACAAAATATTTTAACACAGGCTTTGTTCCTCCTCAGACACCCTGTTGTCTCCAGGGTGCCCTCCATGCCCTCAGGTCCTGATTCTGCCCTACTTTCCCTGTTGACACACACACACACACACACACACACACACACACACACACACACACACACACACATCCTCAGCCCTGTCCCCAAAGCACAGGCCTTCAATTGGCAGGTGCACACAGCGTGAAATAACAGGAGGGGGGCAAAAGATAGCCACACCATTGCACTATGCGTGTGATTGTCCGTTTTAGTGTATGTGCTGTGTGTGTACATGGGCAGAGGTGAAGGGACAGAAAGGAGATGCGGGGTGAGGCAGTCTAACAGAAAGGCCCAGTGTGATTAATACAGTATTTACACCCAGGGTGTCAGCATCCCCCGTCCTGTTAATCCCACTGACGATTTGCAGAGCCTATGTGAAATGAAGCGTGGAGCCGAGTCGTTTATCATCCAGGTTGATGAGCGAGGCCAGGCGGACGGTGGCATCAGCCAATAGGACGCCATTCAGGGCCTACAGCAAATGACTGGGCATCCACAGGAACTCAAAGTCTGAAAAATTTAAACCCATAAAGAGCATTAAAGTGCATTAAATAAAGTAACTGGAGGTTTTATTATTCCGTTTAATGTCAATAATTAGCACGCCCTTTTGAAATCAAATCACTGTCTTGGCAGAATGCTTATGTTAGTGTATATGTAGAAAAATGCATGCAGGTTTATAAAGCAGGACAGGTTAGAGCACCATTCTTTAGCCCATTTTCTACAAGTCAGATATACATTACTGTTTAACATTGCTCAGCAAAGTATATCATAGGGCCTTAGAGTGTTAAATTTGTTTTCCTGCAGTCCATTGATTTCAGTTTATTTACATATTGTATGAAAGTCATGAACAAATGTACTATTTTATTATACCCTCGTGGAACAGTTGTAAGTTTTTCATTTATTTGAAATGTCTCTTCCAGGTGAGGTTTATTACATAGTAAAATAAATAGAAACCAATTCCTGGAAGTATATAAGAATACAAAATAAATACATCCAAAATCAAATATCTTGTCAAATGCAACAAATTCCAATTTGTTAGATAATTTGTACCACTAAAGTGCAATATCAACAAAAGAAGGTTCTGTATTTTTACCTTATCTTGTGGCCTTGTCTTGTCATGGGGACTTGTGTCAAAATGTAGTTTTGTGAACTTTATCTTTTTAGTTTATATAGTGCTCATATGCTCCATATTCCGGCTGGAGCCGATCCCAGCTGACAATGGGACAGGTCGCCAGTCAATCACAGGAGACAAACAACTATTCACGCTCACACCTACAAGTAATTTAGAGTCTTTGGACCATGGGAGGAGAAAACCCAAGCCAGCCCGTGGGTTTGAACCAAGAACCCTCTAGCACCAATGACAAATGTTTGCCCTGGGGCCCTGAAACACATTAATCTGTCCATTATGATAAAATAATCCCGTACTATAAAAGTGTACATGATTTTTAATAAATCATCTAACACATACAAAACAGCATAGTCCTTTATATGTGAAAAATACTATCTACTCTCATTGCGCCAGCTGTACTTTGCACACATGGGCATCATTTCCACAAAGAACTGAGTGTCTATCTTCTTATAAGATAAGATAAGGGTTTAAACAGTTCTCAGACCAAGCAAAACAAGCGTTAAAAAATGTTTAAAAGACAATTCAGGTGTCAAATAAGTCATATATTTGACACCTGAATTGTCTTTTAAACATTTGAGTTTAAAAGACAATTCAGACAATTCAATTGAGTTTTAGAACATGAAAGTATAAAACCGGTGTGTATTTTAGGCTAAAGTTAAAACAATGCACAATACATACTTAGAACTACTATAATTTGGGGCTTAAAGATGGTTACAACAGTAGTTTGGTTGGATACATTGGAAATGCTGATTTTTTCAGATTGTGTCTTTTATTTTTTTTCCATGTTATTTACTTCATCCCCACAAAGTCGATATAAATTAGCAAATTACTATCTAGCTATGAAATAACCTGTGGTATTAATCAGCCTGGAAAATAACCCCTTGCTATTACTGCAATGTTTTGAATTCAGAGTGTTAAATATGACAGGGAAAGGGAGAATTCAGTCTGAGTCGTGATGTGAGACGTGACTGTGAGGGATCAGAGAACGTGAAAGGCGTGTCAACAAAGCTGTGGTGTTGGAAAGACAAAAGTTGCAAATGGTATTTTTAGCCCAGAGTTTCTGAGGTATACTCCATGCAGTCTGGCCTGTCGCTTCACTCTGCCGAGTGTCAGCTCTTCCCAGCAGAGCCGGGGTGGAAACAAGCTAAATGGATTATAGCGTGGATGCGGCTACACTGATTTGGTACATAATACACTCTACCCTGTCTGTTCTACACCCTGCAGACTTGGCACCTGAATTGCAAAGGAGCTAACTTAAGTGTATGCATGTTTGTGTCTGTGTGCTTTGGAGGTATATGTGTGCAGGCATAAAAGAAAGCACCTCACTGCTGTGAAAAACACATTTTACCAGTGTAGCTCGCATTACTGGTTCCAGTGTGCGGTTTGCTGATGTATTCTATGTTTTCTTCACTATATATCGGTATGTCACATCATGTTGACATACAATATGTCCTGTGCATATGTACAATGGAGTTTGAGAGCAGAAAAATGTTCGATTCTAAACATCAACGGTAAACAGAAAAGGAGGTAAAGCTTATACACCTGATCATCACTTAATAACTGTTAGAATACACTGATAATGGCATGGATGCCATGATGAAAATTCAAGGGTGAAATTTATCTTAAGAACGAGAGCAAGTGTGATACACTTGCTTGATAGAAAAATGACTTGTATGCAGTTGGGAGTGAAAAAGCATCAAACTCCCACATAATGCTCTCTAGTGCATACAAAACCAGACCGTCCTCCCCAGAATTACAGCCATATAGGTCGTCTGTGCAAGCAGCTTATTACAACTCATATTTACATTTATTGTTAGGCGGCAATCTCTATGTCAAGGAAGGCCTTCGAGGCAGATCTGCCACGACAGGCCATCTAGGCAGCAGGGAGAGGACCCAAATGCAGACAGACGGCAGGTCCAGCAGTTGAAAAAGGGTTTTATTAAATGGCAAAACCCACTGACAAAACGGGCAGCACAGACATCAGGAACTCAGGAAACCACCCACAGGGAAACACCAGGAACACGACATGAAATGAACCGACACTGAACAAAGGAAAGGGGCCGGTATAAATAGGGCAAAACTAAACGAGGGAATCAGGGGCAGTTGAGTAAAGAAACAGGTGAACCTAATCAAAACTGGCGGGAAACAGAACAAAGACAGGAATATAAATCATAACTGTGAACAAAGAACAGACCTTCCAAATAAAACAGGAAACAGAGCAAAAACACACAGTGTACACAAAAGTCCTTGGGATCATGACACTCTAGTGGCTGTAGTAATTATGACGGGAGCAAAGGAGGAAGTCAGGTGAGGTAGTATAAAGAGCGACAAAGTCTGCGTAGGGAGGGGAGGAGGTTGGGGTGGATGGATGTGTTAAACACAGGACTTTCACCCAGGAGACCTCTGTTTATGTCTTGTGTGAATCCAAAAGTCAACGTTGACTTATTTTAACTTATGTCAGATCGTAAAGGTACGTTACGTTAGTTATGTTACGTGACATAACTTAACTTACTTAGTGTAAATTAGTTTTAATGAATATAACAAACTTTGTTATGTACCCTAGATGCTTTTTAATGTGATTCAGATAGTTTGTAGTGGTTGCTGTTTTAGATATTATTGAGCACATTAGAAAGTTTGGGGAGGAAAAAATATATTTTTGCTAATTTCAGTTCAGTGCATTTTCTTTGCAGTTTTGAATTTCTATTCCTGACACTTTGCAGTGGTAATGGATAAATTTATGTGTGACTGATCCTTTAAGGGACAACCCACCTAATTTCCAGACATGTTTGTCTGGCTAGGTTGGATAAATCTATATTTGTGAAAGGTAACTCTCTCCTACAAACCATGAAAGGCAAACTTCCACTCTGTGGTGCCACAGTGATGAACAACCTGGATCTGCTCCAATAATGAATAATGAATGGGAGACTGTCTTTGTGGACTCATTTGCTGCCATTTTTGCACCCAAACGAGCTTCATTTAATTGCAAGTCATATGCAGCCTGAGCTGTGAAATGTGCTCATATTTATAGACAGCTCACCTTGGTGTTCTCATAGATCCTGTTTTTTATTTCACGTCTTTTCAAGTTCACTCTGAGTGGAAATGTACACCGTCTGGTTCGGTCATCACAGGTTTGAGGGTTAGACAGATTTCTCACACATTTCTTTGCAAATGTTCACTCGTACAAAACAAACAGTCCTACGGCTTCAGAGGATAACAGATTTGTGTGCTGATATTCAGCCGTAACCCCGTTTTAGCATAATAATGCATAATGATGTCATGTATAATCCACTGTGAGAATGCACAGAAATGCATAGATGAGCCTAATGCAGTGATAGGATGTGTGGCCTGATGAATGTGAGTGTGAATAAGCAGATACAGCAGAGAAATGGATGGATGTAAATCTGAGCTAATAGGTTACACATATTCCATGACACCATCGCCATTTACCCTCCACTCTAACAGCAACAGGGTCTCTTTTCCTTTTTTCTGAACTTCAGTGGAAATGTTTATTATGTTTCATCCTTTTATTTAGTCAGTTGAAGGTCACTCTGTCCAATTCCAAAGCACAGCTCATGAGCAAGTGAAAGTATCCCATTTATTGGAGAGAGCTTTGGTAAAGATTTGGTGATACGGAGTGAGTCTGTAGGTTGGGGTGGAGGTTGGGAGTATTCAGTACATTACTGTATGCTTTCACTGGCAATACGCCATACCACATTTTGATGTTTTCTTGATATATCTCATCTGGGCCCTATTTGCTTAACTCCTCCCGGTTCATAGTGCTTTTCAAAACCAGAGTTACATGGTGTTTCACAGGTGCACCGACCTGTATCTCTTCCGAAACAGAACTATGAAATGAAACCTGCCAATGTTTCTGATAAAACACAGATTAAGCTCTGTTTAAAACTGGTGGAATCACAGCCATTAAGTTGCATCTGTAGCCATCATTGGTCGATTTCCAAAATGTATGTTTCTTTCGTATGATGAATTTCCAGTTACCTGAGTTAAGTAATCTATCTGGCTTAAATTATTTATCTATGATTTGAGAAATTCCGTCATATAGAATTTCAATGTGAAGATCAAATAGACAAAGCAGTATGCCATATATCTTACTCGTGATGTGACTGCATATCAGACATGATCAGGTACATGTAGGCTACAGTTGTTTGCTTGACTTTATTTTCTTTGTTTTAGCTCAGTGTTTTTTGTATTAAACAAATTTTATCCTATTACTTTTAATTAGCATTTTCAACGCTGTCCTGTGAAAACTACGTATCTCCAAAATGTTAACTGTTCATGAGTTAAGAAAAAAATACAGCTTTCAGCTTTCACAATGATTTTGTCAGATAATCGAATGGGTTTTTTAATGATTAATTACTTAAACATGGTTTTCATTGGACAATACACTCCTTTATGAAAACCATTTTCTCAATAGCTGTTTTTGTCTGAACAACTTTGCTGTAAGAATAAGAATGAGTCATTCATATCTAAAAATGACACAGATGGGGCAAACTGAAAAGACGACTTTAGAGATTAGATCATGATCCAGCTAAATTAACTGCCTGAAGCTGCTCAAGCCTGCACTTTTGCAGCTTTGAGTTTATGGGCCTGTTGCTCCTAATAAGTCTGCTTGAAAAGCTGAAAATCCCAGTTTATAGCAAAAATTTAAAAAAAATTAAAAATTAAAACAATCAACAGTCAAATCAACCTAACTGAGCTATTCAGGTACAAAGAATGAGGCCCTGCACAAAGAAAGGAAACTAATGCTTAAAAACTTAAAAGCTTGATTGAACCACTCAAAACACTTTTGTTAATTCTACAAATGTGTTCAAAATTGGAGCATTGCCTGCCTGAGTGTATTTAGTGTAGAAATATACAGCAGTGAACGTACAATAGGGTGTATATTGTGTAGTGTGTGTGTGTGTGTCTGTGTGTGTGTGTGTATGTGTGTGTTCGCCACGGCTCCATGCATGGTTGTATTGTCAGTCACAGCCTTCTGCTGATGTGTCAAAATGTCGGTCGCCTCCCCTGTCGATATTATTTGCCGCTCTGCGTGCAGCCTGAGCCGGGCCGGCTGGGGGAGAGCAGAGAGCAATAACTGTGAATGAGGGAAGCAATAACTCCGTCGGCTCTCTCATCAAATCAGAGCCGACTGATGCGGAATAATCAGCAATTGAAATCAGAGGGAGGAAAAAAGCTGTACTGACAAAATGGGAAATGTCATCATGAGAAGAGCAATAATAAAGGAATCAATGAGGTGCAGTCGCCATTGCACTTCTTGGAGGCAATAAGACAATTGGGGCAGAGCTCTTTTTTTACGCCGTTTTCAGAGTCATGAAGGAAGACAGAGGAGGAGAGAAAGGCAGTATTAGAATTTAGAAATCATTTTGGAACGGCTGACCTGTGTGTGGTCGATATGAAACCATGAAGTTGGACAACTGTGAGGGATGTTTCACTACAAAGTATTTAAATATTACCTTAGACTTTAGGTTAAAAGAATAACCCATCATTTTCCAGATGCTGTAATTGAACTGATGTTTTGCTGTTTCTATGAATTGAATCTACAGCAGTTCATGAACGTATTTACATTTTCAACTTTTAACAACAACTTTTCAACTTAAAGAATGAAAGAAAATTCTCTTTAGCACATGAAGTGATGTTGTGTTTACAGAAGCAAAGAGGGTCAGTATATATATATGCACACTAGAATTTACTTTATTTGTGCTGGACCACGCACCTTAATTAACATTAATGTGATGCAAATTTGACAAATTTAGCCAAATTTACGTCTGCGGCCTCTGGACGGGTTGATGTTAAGATTTCAAACAAACAAGACAAAAAGCAGAAAATCACACTTGGCTTGCACTTCAAGTTTGGAACTACATTCAGGTCCTGACCATAAAACACTCTAGTACGTTAACTACTGATACAGGGAGAAACTTTCTGAGAACCTGAGCTAACACTCTCTGTACTTAACTGAGAAAAAAGACTCCGTGAAGTATAAACCTGGACCTCAGTGTTCGTTCCTTTATGTAAATACAGAAGGACCTTGAGTGACGTAAGTGTACAGTGATTGGTCCAGATGTAAGTGTATGTTGAGTGGTCAAACACAGCTCATTACGGTAGCTTTAAAAATGTTACCAAAATATATATAGAAATACGTGACGTTGCTATACCAACTGCCGGTCAGCTTATGTCACTTTAGCATTCCTATTGGCGGTGCGAATGCAAAATGAAAAAAAGTGCCCACTAGGGAGCTCCCTAGTGGGCAGTTCCTCTCAGGGAGTCCCTGGAACGGTTTGGTCTGAAAATGCCTATTGACTCAGCAGAGCTTTAAAATCAGTTCTGTTTGCTTGGCTGATGTGTGTTGACAGTGAATTCCATGCAGCTGCAGCTCAATGCATTACCATCTGCGTTATGTTCTGAGAAAACAATAAACCAAAATGAGCATTCTTTTGTTCAGGCGAGTTGTTCAGTTCAATATTTGATAAGAATAATTTCATAGCAAGCAATATTACTGTATGATTGTGACAGTAACATCAAAAGCTGCTCTGAAAACATGCAGCACAGCTCTGTCAAACCAGTTATTTGCCATATTTAATACATGGGTTGCCTGGTTCCAGACCTTTGAATCCACCCACTCCCCCGAGTTGACTGCCTCTGGTCTGTCATCATGACATGAAATAGCTGTTAAGCGATCGAGCCAATGAGCGCTGCCTGGGACTAACGATAAGCCAATCAGCGCCACGGGCAGGACTAACGCCGTTGACAAGCGTTGACAAGCTTGCTGTCGGAACCAAGGAGGAGTAATAACAACTATGGCGACCGCTATAGACGCTGCTATCGAGGCTGTTCTAAATTGGACTAAACAAAGAAACACTAAACAGCATGTCTTCTCAATATCGCCCGACATTGTAGTTTGTTTTAACTTCGCTCCGCTCCACTCTTAAAACCCCAACAAAACCAATAAGTTGGCATGGCTGACCATCAGTGTTGACTTAAATGACGTTAACTTCAGGCGGATACATTGGTCTCTAGTGATTGGTTAGGGAAAATCGAATCCCCCTCCCCCATGGAAATCGGTGTCAGGTACTAGGTCACAAGTAGCAGTATCAGTTGCTTGAGGAAAACTGAAGTCAATAATCACTAACTAGCCCTTTAAGATTGTAAATGAAATAACAAATGAGTTACTGCTCTATGTTGAATGTAAATATTTTATAACTATAAAAGCAAATATTTCTCTCTTTTAGCTATATTTTCAAACCCTGAGTTTATTTTCTAATGGTCTCTTGAATGGATGAATTTGAAAACTCAACAATCACATGTACAGGATTTTTGAAAATGCCAGATGTATGATTGTCAGCCTTCCACAGACACAGTTGAGCACTTCAGAGTGGCGCAACCTTCTGTTGCCTCCAAGTCTCTTAGCCATTGATGTGAATATAGCTGATCTTTTATACTGGTGCAGTCAACTGACAACAGAGACACAAAGAAATGTCAGTGACAACACCTGTGCTACACAGTCACAGGCAGTCAGAGGAGACAGAACACAGCTCCATCCTGCTGAGACCAAGTTGAGTTACCAGTTATATCTGTCAAAACACTTTATCCATCTAAACACCCTCCTTACCAGCTGGTGGAGGTAAAGAAGAGATTAACTGATTTTCCTTTGACTTGGCATTTCACTTTAGTGGCTCAGGAGGTCCTCGAGTCAGACGTTGCTCCCAATAGTTAGGTGTCTCATACCATAGCTCAGTGTGTGAATGTGTGGGTGAATGAGAAGCACACTGTGAAGTACAAAATGCTATAACATTTTCACTTCATGCCATACTTTCAGAAAAGTTTTCTTTTTTTTTTAATTTACACAGATGAGAGGGAGAGTGCCAGGAGAAGCGTTTCATAAAGGTTATCTGTGGCAAATATACATGCAGTTTTTATAATAATGATGACATAATCATCGTTACTTGTAGAGCACTTTTCAAAAACCAGGTTACAAAGGGCTCCACACACGGCAAAATATGAAAAAAAAACCAATAGTTTAAGCAAATGCAAAACTTGTAGGTAGCAAGACATTCAATGGAAGAGATTATAACAGGTAAAACAAATTCTGGTAAAATAACATCTAAAGAAAAAGAGACAATTGTGAGATAACTCTCATTGCATTTAACCAGGTTTTACTGTACAGCTGGGGACTCAACAGAAGTAATGCATCATTTTCTGTAGCGGACATCTGAAATATGTTATAAAACCATGTTTATAATCAATTCCTATAAAATTAGTAAAAGTCACAAGATTAAGTACAGGGTCACACTAAAGAGCACAAAATGTTTTCATCCAGTCTTCATCAGGGTATGTTGACACACAGTCTCAATTTAAAGCATTGCTGAATATGTATAACTGCAACCTTTATGCTTGTGAAGTTATTAACCTCTGTTCTGGTGGCATAAAGCAGTTCTGCCTCCTGCAGTGAGTCATCATGAATCGTTTTCTTCAGTCCATTTTTTTTTATTTTTCAGTGGAGTTTGTTAAAAGCAAAACCATGTATTTTCCTCAACTGTCACAGTCACATTCATTGTTTTCTTCTCTAAATTGTTATTGTTCCACCCATGACCCATTTTCTCTCAGCCAGCCACCCCCACACACACCTACACACACGCATACGCACACACACCATACAAAAAACAAATCTCTGAAATACACACATCACAGGGGACAGAAGCACATTCATTGTGAGACCAAAAACCCAGAGCTACAGTCATATGCTGGCACACCCACACGCACATGAGCAGGAATATGTGACATACAAACACAACAGGGGACAAAAACAAGTCTTTTTTTAGACACTTTTTATTGAAGTCTTTTGTACAATAAACATGTGTCAAGTAGCAACAAAAACGCTCCTCTTTCATTTTAAGGAGCATGTGAGAAGAACAAGCCACAGCAAAGCAACAGTAAAATTACGGATGAAAAATATGTAAAAGGACCACTAAAGGTTGAAAATAAATAAAGAGGAAAAGAGTTAAAACATTTCATTAAGTGCGAGTATTGGCATAAAAACTACAAACTAAAAACACAAACTGAGCTACATGCTAAAAAAAGGGGGGGTCACAATGAATGGATAGATCAGTCTCTACATACGTATCTATCTCAAAGTAAACATGATCTATATAGTATTTATTATAGATATAGTGTTTGGAAAATAACAAAACTGACTTAAAATGACGGTGACACCTCATACAAATGAAAAGTTGAATTCATAAACAATAAAACACACACTTGCTCAGTTCAATGTACTCAGGTTTTTTTTTTCTGCTAAACCAAAGTTGCTGCTAATGTCAGCTAACTTCAGATAGACATTTCTATGTAACTGACATTACTGAGTCAGTTTGCTACTCTTCTGTACTTGTGCTACTGTTCCACTAAAGTTTAGCATATGGCAGGTAAAAATGTCAATTTCATCACAAAAGGAAAATGAAAAGGAAACAGAGATAATTCCAAGCTTTAAGTTGCCTGATTCAGATGTCTTTAAAGCACAGGACTCAAGAGAATCCTGGGAAATGAAGGCAAATTCAATGTACTTTGAAGCCTGTACTTTTGTTCTTTAAATAAAATAATTCATATGAGAACAGTTTGACAAAAGTCGATAAAGATAAAAAATAAAAATAAAAGTTTCTCATAACAAAACTGTGACATAAACAACCCTTCATCAGTATCAGAAAACATGAACACAAACAACAGCTGTGTTTAAACTATTAATCTCTGTATTGAAATCAGTTATTTTGGGAGTGCTTACTTTTGTTTACATGTGGCTTACAATTTGTGCCTATAAAATAACTTTTAGCAGAACAATAATTCAAAAAGCCTCCCCTTAAAAAATGCTAGTGCATAGACTGTAGCAGTATTTGCACCTTGTCTACACTGGCTGCAGTGAAAACGGCACATCAGCAGCAGCTTCTGTCTTCCATCAGTAGCTGCACTGGATGCAGTCAGCCACAGTACTGCTGTATACAGCCCAGTACACAATCAATGTTGTTACAAGCGTAAGTTAGAAGAAAAATAGACTTAAAGCCTAAAGAGATGCATTTAGTTGCAGTTATTTGCATAAAGCACATCGCATTGCATGGCTGTTCCAATGAATATTTAAGTGCATCTGTTCTGTCAGCCATGTGTAAAATTATGAAGTTGACATTAAAGCAAACTTAAACACTCAGGCTACATTAAAGTAGCAAATTGGACAGTTAAAACAACACTGATCCAAAAATCTTCAGCAAAACAAGAGCTGGTAGCTGATTATTTTATTTGACGGATTATTATTTGATGCAGCACATTTCAGATAATCCCCCCCCCCCCACACACACACACACACACGCACACACAACTCTGATTCATCTGTCTGCCCCATGGAATGAGCTCCGCATAATGATTGTGTGCTAGCTTCAGCATAGAGGGGTTTTTTTTGTGTGTCTTAATTTATGCCAACACAAGTGGGTGGTGGTTTAAGGTTCACAGGATACTAATAGTTTCAGTGTTCACCTGAGGATTGTGTGCCAGTAGAGAACAAAATGAGCTGTGTAAACACAATTTCAGAATTTGGGAGGTGGGTAAACGGTGTTTACATGCGCCCTGAAGGTGAGGTACAGAAAAAAATGAAAGGAAAATAGTGGCTGCTTGATAATCACAGGAGGACATGATCATATGGAGCTTTAATAAAAGTAGACAATATGACAAATACAAGTAGAATCACAACACATAATCCTTTATTGAAACACCCTTGGGCAGCCATTTATGTCCTTTCCAACAAAATGACAAACAGAAAGAAAACTTTAGTCTTGAGTCTTTTGGATCAAAAATCTCAAGCATCTCCAGACACACACAAACACAACCATACACTCCACATGCAGTGCACCTCTTCCCAAGTCTCATCTGGTGAGATATATGTACTCCCAGCCTTCCAAAGACTCGGTGCTACTTCAAATGTGTCTGCAGTCAACTTCAGCTGCTTTAATAGGTCATTGTCTTCCATGCTATAGGATTTCAACAGGCTAACCCAGCAATGTTGCTCATGTTGCAAATACATATTCCAATATGCCAAAATCTGCACTCCTCTTGGTCAGGAGAGAATCATTCCACAAATAATCTCTTGTATTTTTTGTAGTCCAGGGTTCAAGGTTCAAGGCTCATTTATTTGTCATTCTACAACACAGGGCTGCACAATGAAATTAAATTTGTAGCCCCTATCACACTACACACACAGAACATCTATACAAATATTTATAATTGGAATAGAATTTGAATATTAGTAAAATAAAAACAATATATATAGTTACTTATATACATATATTATACAAAGGTAGTTGTATGATAATGTGCAAAACCATCATAACAGAAAGCCGAAACATGAAAACTGACCTAAATAAAAAACAAAGAAAAATCCTCATAGATTTTTTTTTTTAATTCCTCTGGTCTCTTTATCCCCTCCCTGCTGTTATTACCCAATTTAAAAATAATTATGGCATCCATTATGAGAGGGGACAAACATGACATGAGCACCACCACAGAGCACTGAAATGCTCTACAGTGGTAACAGTGGCCATTTTCTCATCCATTTCCCTTACACCTGAGAGAGAGAGAGAGAGAGAGAGAGAGAGAGAGAGAGAGAGAGGGGTTGAGTGCTCTAGTAGAGGCTAAGCTGTGTGTTAAGGTGCTCAGAAAGTCATTATGTTGGTCCAGGTAATGGGAAGGCCTGGGGAAAGTGTGCAATAAGAGGGACTCGGCTTATATCCCACCTAGACTGGCCTGAATACCATTAATTACCTGTTCCCTGTGCCTGCCTCAGCTCTCTCTGTGTCTCTATGTAGAGACCTTTCCTCCCCACTCTGAATGGAAGTTAATTTTTCTTTTTCAACCTCCCCCTCCATCCATCACTATCACACTGTCCTTCCTCTACCCTACACTTATCTAAGCACATTTGCTTCAATGAGGCTTTGGATTCTGACTGATAGACAATGTTCCACTCCAATAATTTGTTTGGATTTTTCACCAGCGATGAGAAGGGCCTAGGGTAGCAATAGTGGTAGTTGTTTAGTCAGTCAGATGATCAATAAGTCCTTAGACCTAAATGACAAAATAGGTTGATGTCAGTGCCTTTCAAAATGGCATTACAAAATTGTTTCTGTAATGACTGTTACAAAAGCGATTCATACGAAGTTTCTCTTATCTGCCACCTCTCTTAAGGTTGGGTTAAGTTTGGGCAACTAAAACTACTTGGTTAAAGGTTCTGTGTGGAATTTTCAGAGAGGCCTTGTTAGTATTGACACCAGTGGCTGTTAAGTGAAGTGCAGTCAGCATCCTGTTGCTTGCGGACACCTCCTTAGGTGTGAGGTTGGCCAGCTAGCTGTAACTTAGCTATGCTGCATGAATGTGGCATTGGTTGCTTCGTAACGTTAGCTTATGAAGTAATTCCCAAACAGCAAGGTAGCCAATTTACCAGTAAGATCAGCCCCAGGAGTCTGGATGTATTAGCTGACATTATCAACTCAAGACAGCAAGCAAGCTACGTGGCGTGTTGTGGCGGTAGCGGATTCCATTTCTAAGCTTATGTTAGCTAGCGTTGCACACTGTTGGCGCTGTAGGGGAGCTGAAGAGAGGCAAGGCACTCAGGAATGCATGTAAACGTCACACCCTTTGGAATTTACCGAAAAAAACTGTCCCGAGATCTTTACATAGAAATCAGTCCACAGGCTGTTCGCAACAGAGTTGGGGAAGGTGAGAAAATGCTCATACTCATTAGAGCAATTTCTGATCTGCCATATCAAGGGTTAAGTACAGGCTATTAAATAACCATATTGAACCACCACATTATACCACCATACCACATGTACGTGTAGTCCGCCATGTCTCTTGGACAAGGCATGGCAAGAATTTATAGCTATGATTGTCTTTCAATATGGTCAGAGTCAGATTAGGCAAAGAAATAGTTTTCTGAAAAGATTCATGCTCCCAAAGGGATGAACTGTGTGATTTGAATGACTCTTTTGCCTTTCTTTTAGTGCAAGCCAGCAGGGAAACAGTTTAGTCCCACCACTGGCAAGGCTCGAAAAGCAAAATCATCATGTTGGTAATTCCGAGACATTTCCAAGACATTTGTATTTTGATGTGTAATGGACATTGTAGTGGGATGCCAGCCGGGCCTTAGATTGTTAGTATCTATTATCTGTCAATACCACACCTCTCTTAATCTTAAAGAATTGTTTTACAAGGTAGCTCTTGTCTCCTAGTCCTCCTAAATATTGTAGCTTGTGCTAGCCTCTGAATACTCACTGATGAGAAGGAGGAGATTAAAAAAAGACAAGCTCATCTGAAGTCAGAGGAAGGCTTTCACATCGCCTGCATATTTGAAGACAGCAGAGAGCGAGCTATGGGCTGACTGCTGCCTATACCACAGAGTGCATGTCCTCTTCTCAGCAGGAGTTTTGATGCCTTTCAGTCAACCACTTCTGCTTCAGCTCTGTGCCTGTCAAAGCCCATATGCAAACATTTATTTATGCCTCTGATAGAAAAAGAGCCTGCTGAGGGTTAAACTAGTGGTGCAGTTAGTGTATGTGAGGATCATTATTCTCCTGTTTTGTACCACACAGCAGATTTCTTGCCAATGGCGATGTAAAATATAAAAGACAGTGTTGAAGCCAGCAGGGCTGCCAATCTTCCTGTTGCCACATAGTATTGTCTTCTAAAACATACCTGTCTTTAAAATAGAAACAGGTTTTGAATGTATTTGTAATATAACATAAATGATACCATGTTGAACAAAAATTCTTAAAATGAAATTGAAATGATTGATTGTGATTAAGTCATTCTGTGTTTAACCCTGTGAAGCTGATTGACACAATTTACTTCAAAAAGCACACCTTTTGTCCCAGTCATAACTCAGTCAAATCAAAACACACAGAGATTATACAAGCTCCTGGAAGTATGGCCAATACCAATGCTTTTACACCACATCTCTGTCCTTGTGACTTTTAAAACAAATAAATATATATCTATTCTTTTCAGATTATAGTTTCTTTGAACCCAAAAGTGTAAATTCAGTAGGAAATTCAAGCTGTAGGTTGTTCTTTAAAGAGTACAGCAGCTCTTTGGATACTCCTGTTACAAACACACATTTGATCAGAAAAATGACACTGGCTTTTTCCTGGATTCTGGTGGCTGTCACTGCACTAATTACTGGAACACACTCCATTCTTTTGCCTATTTTAGCTTTGTATTTATGGGACACTTGCCTCTAAAATGAGCCGATCAATTCTCATGTCAGAAATGTTGTTGCCGATATGCTGTTGCCAATTACCTGAAATTATAGTGCAAATCAATCTTTCTCTGTCCTCTGCTCTTCTACATGAACAAACAGTAAACTCATTCAGCATTTCTACAGAATCCGTGCATGTTTTGGCATTATTTCTGTGCATTTAAGTGCAAAAGTAAATTGTGATAATCTTCTAATTCCCTTTCTCTGTTCTTTTTTCTCGCATGTGCTGTGATGCTGCCTTCACAACAGGTAATAAGCTTTTTTATATATTTGTGTACGAGTGAATTTGTTGAGTTGAATATTAAACAGCCAGTTGCTGGCTGTATCTTAAGGCTAACAGTACAGCCATCTTGCATTCATTACTGTAATTTAACAAGACTGTTTGGTTTGGTGTGGCAGGCTGGCAACATTCTATATTGTATACATGTACTATTAAAAATAATAGTTTTAATCAAATACCATGAGCACACACACTAATTTATTTTGACTTAATTCCACATACACCATTCTGCGTCTGGAAATACTCACTCACTAGAGCACCAAATGTGGATTATTCTGCTGCTGAAAATAGTCCCCAACAAATACACTATTTCCTCCAGTTAAAGTAACGTTCGACTACAGTTCCCAGCTATTTAGGAATTCCTTTTTAAAAAAAAAAAAAATCTGTGAGCTGTTTTTAAGGCTGCATTACCTGATATTTTGTCCACTTAGGGGCAGCAGAACAAGCTAAAAAGACAACAGTGACATGTTACTAAACATTTGCCTATTTACACATTCTGCAGATATGGAGCAACATTAGCATTTATTTAGAATGCTAATTGGACTTGAAAGTCCAGTGTCACACTTTGTCACAGTTTTGGTTTGGTCTCCACCAACTCCTGAGAAAAATATCTTCTAAATGCTCCACTATGTTAGTTGCTAGCTTTGTCTGTCAGCCATACAGTGCTGGGCAGGTATTGTGCAGTGGGTTCATCAGAGGTATTCTGTCTGTTTGTTTGTTTGTTTTCTTCCTCATAGAACAGCTGAGCAAAAAGACGCTAAAATTGGTAGCAATCAGCCATGGTGTTCATTGTTTTGTATGCCTTTACTGTATCTACTTTTTGATTTGGATAAAACTTAACTAATAATTTCTTTGTTTACTTCCAGAGATAATTGTTCTGTTTCTACAGACTTTCAATGTGATAGCCTTTTGAGGGTTTTGTGTGTGTATCATCCATGTTAGTGGATGAAAATGAGAAGTGATTAGTCAAAATAAAATAGTAATGAAAGAGGTGGTCTTGTCAAACAGAATGAGTGAACACGTTTTTGGCATCTGTAGAGCAGCAGTCTATATTGATAAAAACAGTCTCTTGTACAGTAGTTTGTCAAAAAAAAAAAAAAGCCTGTCACTGACTCAGATGCCACCTTTGCTGAATGTTGCTCACAAGCAAATTGACGATGACAAGGCTGACAGAACTTGACAAGACTTTTAGCTCCTCTTTCAAAGGGCCCTGATGTAACAACTTTGCTTTTTTCCCTCTCATCAGTTTCCCAAGGTTAAATCTCGATTTGTATCTAATTTGACTTTCCAAAGTGTAGACGTGCACCATTCCAAGGCAGAAAAAATTATAATTGTTTTCTCGGTATATATCAAGGAAGCACTTGACTCCTTTCACACTCACGCTAATACACACCAAGTTGATGTCAGCTATTGTTTGTTTTTTTCAGTATATGTTTTAGAGCTGCAGTAGGCAATATTATTTCATTATAATTTTGATTGAAATAACTTATTTTGACCATTGCCTGTCACCAACAATATTTAATTAAAGGGTTCATTTAAAAAAAAAAAGTGTCTGTGAGCGCTGTCCCTTTTATATTTAGTTTGTTTTTTTTAAACTGGCCCCCGGTCTGAATCAAACAACCAATCAGGGTTAGCTAACACGTAACTAGCCAATCACAGCGACTCCGTAAAAACAGTTGGTGAAATTGACGTGAGGTGATCAGCTAGAGAGAAGATGTATCACTCTGTTGGAGTTGTTGGAACTACAGAAACATGGTTGTACAGTGGTGTTACAGAGTGGAGCTTCTTCCCTCACAAAGGATCAGTTTCTTATATCTGAGTCTGACATAACTAGCCATAACAACCGTCGACAACCTTGATGTTCTGCTTCAAGGCCAGCACAATGTGCGTGCACGTTTGGTGCATCATTTGGTGGGAGGGGCTTAACGGAGTGATACGAAGCAGCAGAGAGAGAGGAGGGAGGTTTTGCATTGTGCATGTTCAAATTGCCAACTTCAGCTTTAATTAAAAAGAATATGTTTCTATTTCCGTACCTCATTATCTTGACTCCCAGTTCTGATTTGCATCTCTGGACCTCACTAGACTTTCTAAACATTCATAGCTACAGCATCTGAGCATCCAATTAGCCTTTAATGTCAATTAAGTGCCTTTGTCAGGCTGAGTGATATTTCAGTCTGACTTTCACTGAATATAGCGCCACCTCACCATCTCCTTTCTCCGGCATTTCCCTGCCGAGAATGTTAAAGGATACCTATATAATGACATGTTTAAGCTCTTTTGCTACATTTACATATATGTGAATGCCAACCAAGTGCAAATCTTGGTGAGGGAAACCTTGAATGATTCAGAGGTGGAAAGGGGACCTGAATGCCAGTGATTATTTATTTACTGGGTTGAGCTGTTGGTCTAAAATGTTGTTTTTTTATATATATTAATTTTGCCTTTAAGGCTTACATTTGTTTGATGTCATTTTAGTATGCTATAAAAAGCAAGTTGCCAAGACTTGACACTTTCTTGAAATCCATAATAGTGAACAGCATGTTTTGTACTTTTGTCACTGATACAGTATGTTTGTGTTGATAGTGAAAGTTTAGCACTCAGAGCACTTGTAAATTGCTCCATATGATGACTGTGCAGATGTTGTAGTCATATCTAAAAGCTGAATTATTCTCTCACATAGAGTTGTTGTATACTCAATGAGTCCAACTATAGCTTAAAGCTTTAAGCTTAAATCTTTTAGAAATGCTGAAGGTATGATAACATACCAGATGCACATTACCTGACTGACCCATTGTTCATGCCAAGAACACAAACTCTACTGATAACAGGTGCATTGTGCTGTTGTCTTTGTAACACATTATTCAAATGTGCCAAAACCCAAAGTTTGTGCAATGTAAACCGTAAGATTAAGAACATTTCATAAAGCATTACCCATCCTATACAACAGCTACAATTCAATCAGGAGAGACTTCATATGAGTGAACAAATATGTTGTGCATAATAAAGATGAGAAATGTGAAGAGTCTTTGGTGATTAGACCCCAAGGTGACATCATCATATTTTAAGGGGGCAGTGAAGCCATGAGTAATATAGGATACCCCCCTGATGGAGTGTAGACACTGGTTGTGGTGGTGGAAGGATGGATGAAGATCTGGATGTGATGAGGAGTGGACTTCTGATGAGCTCAACCCAAACAGTGAATGTGGTTAACTGGAGGTGAACTGGAGGTGAATGGGGTGGAGGAGGGTTGCAACAATTCCACACTGAAATGACAGGTGACAGCAAGCGAGAGGAGAACAGATTTAATGTTAGACAGCAGCAATATGAAAGCCTGTGTCTGAATGCACAGACTGGCAAAACAGTTTGCAGACAGAAAACAAAATGTACAAGTCTGCAAAACTAAGTTTACAGATACAAACGTCACTGCACAAGTTTGCAAAACTAAGCTTACAGATATAAACTTAAATGCACAAGTTTGCAGAATTAAGGTTACAGATACAAACATAAATGTACAAGTTTGCAAAACTACGGTTACAGATACAAACCCATTTTCAAGTACACCTTTTAGAATGATATAATATTCCATAGTATGGGAGCAAGGAATGTATAGTCGATCTATGCACTCTGATGTCGATCTGTTACGGTGAGCCATGCTGGCAACAGAGAGAGGACCCAAATGCAGACAGACAGGAAGGGTGACGATGTCCAAAGGTTTATTTTCCAAAAGAAACTCAAATATCTCCTTGAGCAAACGTAGGCGAACACACTCAGGGAATCACTGGAACATAGCATGAAGAGGAACAGAACGCATGAAACACAAGGCAGGCAAACTCAAACTAATGACCCGACAAAGAACAAAGGGAAAGGGACCGGTGTATATATAGAGGTGGAGACAACGAGGGAAGTAGACACAGGTGGGGAACTAGACACAGGTGCAAACAATCAAAAAAGGCGGGAAATAGAACAAAGACAGGAAGTAAATAATACACAAGAGACAAGACCAGAGAACTTCAAAATAAAACAGGAAGCACACAAAACACACAAGTCCAACATAGAGTCCTTCGGATCCTTACACGATCAACCAATAGCAAAGGTTGACCCCATGAACCACACTGAAGGACAGCCCCCCTCATTTGAATACTGAAGCAGCGTAAGTATGCAAGTGCATACAGAAATGTAAAAAGACAAAGAAATGTAAAAAGACAAAGAAATGTAAAAAGAAAATACATAATACATTTATAAATTAAGTGGGAAAGTAAATAAATAGGGGGATTTATATGCAAAGGGCAAATAATACATAAATTAATACAGAAATATCAATTTATGTCACACTTTATCAATTAATGCCTACATTTATTTTTTATATTTTTGGTGCATTTAATGGCATATTCATTTATTTATTGAGTCGTTTATTCATTTCTTCATTTATTTTT